>CM021105.1:571410124-571462180 GCA_007115665.2 Sequoiadendron giganteum | reverse complement strand
ATATTAAAAACATCATCGAAATTAACCCAATAAACTCATGAAAAAACATAATAATAAAACATTTTGCTCGTATCTAATTTGTACAATTACAATGAGTAAACCTATTGGATAGAAGCACCTGAAGATGGATCATGATCTGGACTTTGGGTTGAAGCCTTCCTCATATGATGAATGTCCTGCTGTGACAAAAATTAAATATAAAAATATTACCGAAATGAAACCAATAGACTTACGAAAAAAAACATAATAATAAAATGGTATATTGGAGTCATTAATTGGAGGTTGGGTAAAATGGTATATAGTACAGACCACCCCCATAGTAATTGTGTCTGTATCTAAGTGATTCAAATTCTAATCGATTAGCAACTCTTCCCCTACAGTTATTTATTTTATCGCACATAAGAATAAATAGTTTCCCTCTCGCGCCTCGAATATACAATTGGGTTGCTTATTTGTTCACCTAGGTCGTGTACTATTTATAAACCCTGCAATATTCCCTGATACTTTTGGCCTCCCGTCAATGTACCTAGCCACTGCTTTATTTTGATCCTTATCTTTTAGTTGTATATAATTTGTTGATAGTGCATACCTACTCATACTTCGTGTATATCGAACTAGATGCATCCAATATTTTTACTTGTAATAGGGTCCAACATACTCCATCAACTCAGTAACTTTTTCATAACAGACCTTTATGTTATCCATGCAAAATAGTCCCAAACCATGTAATGATGATGGTGCTATGTGATATATCCTCTCATTGACACAAAGATCAATGTTTATTGGAGGAATTTCCTTGGGTACCCATTATTTTCATAGATGTTTGTACCTCAAGGGCACCTCGATGTTGCCTATGCTCTCATCATCATAAGAACATGACCCCCCTTCAGTAAGAAAAAATTCCATGCGTTTACATAATTTTCTTCTAATCTTTTGACCTCTTGTTGATCTCCCTCTTTTAGACCTACTACATGTCTCGCTTTCCTCTTCCCTTCTTGAATTTCCCTCGAAACAAGGAAGATAAATCTGATAAATACCTATTTGGTAATACCTACACTCATAAGGATGTTGCATGAAGTTCTTTCATGATAATGTGATCCGAAGGTGACATTATCATTAATCTATCATTTCATCGCTAGAATTTGACAGGTTATAAGGTAATCAGGTCTTGATAGATTGCAAGTTATTGTTACTACCATGCAAATGTGTCCATCACAAATCAAATCTACTTAATGTTTTAAATCCCAAACTTTGTAACAAGTGTTAAATGTGACTATGTTCCACCAGTTACACAACCAAGGCATCAAATGTATTCTCTAATTTTAATCAAAAGACTTTTTCTCTTCATTCAAGTAAATAAACTTGAAGGGAAACACCACCAATTGGTTTATTGGACACCTACATGACTAAAAATAGCAGAAAATTTACAATTAATTTCCATATGTCTAAGTGGTTAATGGGGTGGGAGTGTGTACTAGGCCTCGTAAATTCATCATAAGTTTATGCTTTGGCAATAATTTTTTTTTAAGTCATCTTAAATCTTCCTATGTCTAATTGCTAGGAGACTTTTGGTGTGTTTTAAGGTAGGATGAGTGGTCGCATCAACGTTCTAATTCTCTATGACAAGGTTTCAACATCTTCAAATAGTGAAAGTTAGTGCTCATAGTCATTTGAAACAACAACATTTTGATTATGTATGATGGTAGGATTTGATAACTTAAAAGAATTGGCTACCCAACAAACTTAAAGTTAAAAGAAAAATTTCAGTTTAAGGGGTTAGCACTTTATTTCATCTTTGCATATTTGTTTGATGCTTCAAATGATGCATTTTTTATCCCACTTCTATCATATTGTATTCCCATCCCATTTCAATTTTTGGAGGAGTTGATACCAAAATTTCATATTAGATACCATGTTCTTGAAGCAATTTTATATTTTTTTCCATTTTTCTGAATTTCTTTTGTGTTGTATGGATCCATACGAGCTTGAAATGCTCTGAGATCATTGGTGTAGATAAATATATGTGTTAACTTTCATTTGAATTTGTTTTGAAGTTCTCAATCACTATTTTGTGGGATTAAACAATCAAATATAGGGACTGCATTTTTGTGTCTGTGTAAGGGTTTAAGGGCTAAATATAAATGACATCCACCAATCCACCCATTGTCTTGGAATTGTAACTCGGTAGATGGGTGTGCATCATGGTGTATTTGATGGAGTTTCAAATATTTTTCTTTGAATTCCATTTATGTTTTTCCCTTGTCTTGGCTTGTTACATTGTTTGGGAGGAACCTAAGGTTGGGTTTTACCTTGTCTTTCATAAAAATCCTAATGTTCCATGTAAAACCTTGTGTGAGATATATTCGAGCGTTAATTTTTTGGAGTGGATATTTAAATGAATTATGTCTCATTGTTTCATCTAGTTCGGGCCCCTTTTTATAAATTGAGTTAAATATTTTACCTAACTTTATTACTTCCTAAGTTTAGGTTGGCCCATGCCCTATGTTACTTATATTAGCCCAAACCTAAGGGGAGGGTTAATAATCAAAAGAGCTTCTGAAACTTCAAATACAAAAGCTACAAACTTGACTCTAAATGTGGCCAAATTGGCCCAAAAAACAACTGAAATAGAAGAAGCTGAGAAGAAAAGTTTGATGGAGAAGTATAACACCATTATTGGAGAGTATAGTAGAATGCAACAAAGGAATGTTGAGCTGCAAACTGAGGTAGATATATTGAATTATAGACATGGAAGGGAGTCTTCTAGTTCTCCTGGTACCCTGGTCATACCTTCTACATCAAGATCAATACGTCTAACTTCTTCAATTGTTTCTACTCCTGGGTCCCCCATCCAGACTCCTTCTCCTAGATCTTCATTAGAGCTAGTTGAAGAGGAGGTTGAGTAATCTGTAGATTGCACAAAAAATAAGATACTTAATAAGATTAGAGAGCTACAAGAAGCTCTAAAAGCAAGTGAGAAGGGAGCAGTTGCCAAGCAAATTGAAGTTGTAGACATAGTTTTGAGGCATTTGAATTAGGGAGTTGATGGTAGATTACCCTTAGTTTATTCTTTATATTCTTTATTCTTATATTCAATAGGAAACATTACTAGGGATCAAGAATTAGTTTTTCCTTTAGTTGAGAAGTGGATCCCTAGGGCCAATGACCTAGATGCTATGTATAAGACTTCTAGATTTGATGCAGACAACATGCCCCAATCATTAAGGCCTACTCAATTTTTTGTAAAATTAATGCAAGGTTTTCAAGCCTTGCCTGATGATTTGAGTAGGAAGATTAAGGAACTAGTAAATAATTTTTTATGACTGGAGTGGCATGTCTTTACCAGATTTATAGGGACTGCCCTATTTTTCCTATGTAAGGGTTTGAGGGATAAATAGAAATGGCATCCACCAATCCACCCACTATCTTGGAACTGTAACTTGATGGATTGGTGTGAATCATGGTATGATAGAGGTTCATTGCATTTAGGGGTCTTTTAAAGCAAGAAACTTGCCATTGAATTGATACCCTAGGGATGATAGGGGCAATTTTCTTGTGAATTTTTGGTTGTTAAGTTAGGGTTTATCAATTTGATGGATATCTTGGTAGAGTCATGGTGACACTGTTTGATGGTCCAATCTCTACCTCGAAACAAAAATATCTCTAACAACTCTAAGAGCTATAACGAGATGGAATTAAAGGAACCTTCATATGAAGGATCTTCTAATGAAGCACCTTTGAATTAAGGTCTTCATTTGAAGGTCCTTCATGCCAAGGTTCATTTTATAAAGCATTTTGGACATGAAATATTTAAAATAAAAAATACCTTCATTTGAAAGTCTTGACATGGCATAATTTTTGAATGAAGGTTCTTCATTCAAAGGCCATAATGACATCACCTTCAAATGAAGGTTCTTCATTAACTAGTATTTTATAATTTTGAATGTGTGATAATAATTTAGGGTTGAAAATAAATCCATTTGATCCTTTTATAAATGAAAGGACATTTGATGCAATCATATTCCTTGTCAAAATTTTAACTTAATAGTAAGGGCATCATGAGTAGTTTGTTGGGCACATTCAATAATCTCTGATGCAAGGATTGAATTTTCTAGAATGTATCTACTATCAATAAATCCAATTTGTTTACCTCTATGACTATATCTCAAGAAATAGGTTTAATTGTGATGGAAATGATATTGACAAGGATTTTGTAATCTAGGTGTTGAGAAGCATAATTGGCCACCATCCTAGGAAAGATTCTTCATTCTCACTTTTAGGTGTTAAAATTTAACAATACGTAGATTGATGAAAGAGCCCAAATAGCCTTTATCCATGTTATCCAAGTACACATAGCAACGGTCTTCTCTTATATGGTTGGACATGATTTCAAGAACTTAGCTAGGAATTATTCATTTAAGACTAAGATTTTTTTTTTTTTTGTCTTATCTCATACCATTTTACGAGAATGGGGGGGGCCAATGTATGAGAAGATCTTTGGAAACTAGGCATGAAAATTGCAGGTTAAATAGAATGGGGGTGCCAAACTTACAATACTCATTGTCCCTTGGTCATCGATTTTCCCTAAGTGCCCTCAACCTCATCCTCAGCATTGGTATTCACCTTGTTTTAGCTCCAAACTCTTCATCGGTGCTGGTATTGACCTTGTTTTCACTCCTCACAAATCTTCCTCAGGTTTGGTATTGACCTTTCAATTTTCTAATTTGATGAGCTACAATGTGGTTTAGTTAGGTTTTAGAGTATGTTAATTAAATTTAAAATTATGGTGCCATTTAGAGTAGTGAATATAAAGCAAGAAAAGCCTATTATGGCACCATTTAGAGTAGTGAATATAAAGTAATCCAAGCCTATTATAGTCATGAGAGAAATAATAAAACTCGTAGGATAATTTATGAAACCATTTTCCTTGGTTAAAGGGAGGTCATAAAATATACCTTTGGATTTTTTAGATCTTCAAATATGAGAATTTGCAAGGTTCTTAGCAACATGAGTAATGGAAATGTGTGCAACAAGAATTTTTGAACATACATGGAATCTCCTTGCCAAAGAAAGGGGCTTCATAATTTAATATGATAATTTTTCTCAGCTCTAGAAATGATATGTTTCCTTAAAGAGGAAAGAGAAACCTAAAAGTTAAAAGAGATGCTTAGGAATCTCAACACTTCCTTATGATCAACCCCCTTCTATCGATAGGAATTGAACCAATTGGGCTTGGATAAGAATTATTTCCTATAAAATTGAGTTTTATGCCACTATATATTTGACCTTAAATCTTTCCATAAAATATCTAGTCAGTGAATATCCTAAATAATGTCATGTTTTTCCTCCAAGAGAGTGAGAAAGGAGTCATTAGAAAAATGAACATTGAATAGTTGGGCTATAGAGTTATGAAAATTAGCACCTTTAATAAGGTTCCATGAAATACTATTAGCTAAAAGATATCCAAAGGCTGCCATAAAAAACACATAAAGTAGGAGCTAAGGGGAAAACATGAAAAATTGAATGAAAACACCCAAAATCCTCAAATTTATGTCCATTCATTGTAGATATGCCTGAATACAAAATATTTAATTAAATTGATTAGTATGAATTTGTATAGAAGGAAATATAATAGAATTCAATAAAAAATATCGTAATGTAAAGTTATCAAAGTTAGCAATTTCAATCCAGAACTCACCTCCAAAATTTTGGTTACTATTTTTTGGGAATGCTTGTCGAAGCCTGGAATCTATGTTTTCAAGAAACCTCTCCCCAAAGAAACTCATTACATCTATCAATATGTATCTGACATGTGATATTTCTTCTTGAAAAGTTGTAAGTCTTGTCCCTTCTAGCTCATTGAAATCTCCTATTGGAATTCTTAGCTTTGAATGAATGGTATAAGCACCAATATTGAATGTTACAACTCCAATAGGCATGAATAGAAGTAAAGGAGATTGTTTGGGAGAAGAATTTTTTTCTAGTTCTAGGTTATGTGTTAGGTTATATAGGGTTAGGTTATATAGTGTTTGAGCCTAGCCTCAAACACTACAATTAGGGTTAGGTTATGTGTTTTATTTAGGGTTAGGTTTGGGATTAGGTTTATGGTTATGGTTAGAGTTTAGGGTAATCTCTAAATTTATGTTTAAGTCATAGCTGATTATTTTCCCACAAAAGGAAATTAGATCCATTTTTTCTCATGTTCATTATAGCCAACTATGGCTTAATCTTAAATTTAGACCTTTTCTTGAAACCTAAGATCATATCCCTAATCTAACCATAACCCTAACCCTAATCATAATATTGACTCATACCCTTACCTTAACCCTAGCCCTAACAATAAATCTAACCCTAACCCTTACTTGGAAAGTAAACCATCATTTTCTCATTAATGTAACCCTGTCCATAACTTTAACCCTAACACTATTTCTCAAAACCATAATATTAACCATAACCCAAATCTTTTTTGTCACAAACCTAAACATAAACACAACCATAACCCTAAACCCTAAACCATGATCTTAATTCTAATCTAACCCTAACACTAACCTTAAATTATACCATAAAATTAACCCTAATTGTAGACCTAAACTAAAGACAAATTCTACACCCTAACTATAATCCAAATCTTAAACCTAGCCCTAACCCTAATCATAACCTAACCCTTTTTATCGAAACCTAAATCTTGACCCTAACCCTCACCTTTATCCTATCTTTATAACCCTAACCACAACCAAAACTCTAACCCCAACCCTAACCCTAATTACCTAACCCTAAGTGTTTTTTCTTTTATTAATTATTTGCATTCACTCTAATAACCCTAGCCCTATCCTTGGCCCTAATCCTAACCCCAACTCTAAGACAAATATAAAAACAACCCTTAATCATAAAAAAACCCTAAAACTTAATTCTAAATATAACCCTAGTACTATAATCCTTAATTGTAATCCTAAACCCTAACCCTAATTTCATATCTAATCCCAAATATAACCAAAACTCTAAATTTAACCCTAACCATCAAACATAAACCCTAATCTAACCCTAACTCTAAACCTAACACTAACCCGAACACTAAATCCAATTGGTAGATGCAAAGAAAAACTCCACAACCTTCACCAAAATCCTTATTGGTTTCCTTAATATGGGAGATTTGGAACAAGGTATAGACATCCATCAAAGCATAATATGAAGATTATTTTTTTCAAATTTTATGGTTGTATATGCCCTTTTAAAATTTATATAAAATGTGGAAGGATAGAAAAAGCTTGTGAACTATTTGAAAAAATGTCTCAAAGAATTGTAATCTCTCAATTTTTTATAGTGTTTATTTTGTTATACCCCATGTCCCAAATTGGGTATAACACAATAGACACTAAAAGAAATTGATATATTGTTCTGAGAGTAGTGATGAGACTTTTCTAATTAGAGTGTATTCCATGAGATTATAATTATTCAAGGCATTGTGTCAAATAGTTCATGAGCTTTGTCTATCCTCCCACATTTTGCATAGATTTCAAAAGGGCATCTACAACCACAATATTTGATCAAATTCATCTTCATATTATGTTTTCCTTATGATTGATTGACTCTTATACTAAATCTCAGTGTTGTTTGTGTTTTGAAAAGATTAGATTAATATGTTTTTAATTTTCTCTATCAAGATCAAAATTACATACACATAGAATGAACCATAGTTTATTTACAACACTTGGTCTCTTCAAAATAATTAGATAATATTAGGGAGAGGAAGGAATTCACAACAAACTACAAAATAGGGGTAGTTGTGGCTTTGTTAGTTTTCTTTATATACTCTACTTGTTTCCTATAGGAATAAAATAATCACTATACAAATGAAAGATGGTTGATTATCTATTGAATATTGTTTTGTGCATTTTGAAATGGAAGATATCTATGTTAGAAAATGAGGATAGACAATGGAGAGGGGGGGTGAATCAGTTGTTACAAAATTGAAACTTTTTTAACCTTATTAACCTTTAATCTCAGATATGATAATTAACAGTGAAAGCATGAATCAACAACACATTAGAAACAAACATAACACCAATATTTTTGTGTATAAACCCTATTAGGGAAAAAATGATGGTGGAGGTTAATCCACAATTTATACCTTGTTAAAAGTATAAAATAAATGAAAAAGGAATGCGCATGCATTCAGGAACACTACCTAGAGCTCACTGCTCAAAGGGAAGGCTCACTGCCTTACATAAGATAATAAAATTAAATCCATCTAATGAGGTTGAACTGAGAAATTAGCTTCTTCAAAAGCCTGATGACAGTTTCAATTAGGCACACAAATACTTCTTCATACTTTGCTTAAAATTCTTCACACTCTTCTCTGCATTCGAATGATCTAATATTTATTCACACATATCTCGCATACACTTTACATACATTCTCTCTAAATGAATAAAACAATTTCTCTTATATATCCACTTCATGAATTTACATTAACAACTTTGTCAGCCAAAAAAAAATAATAGATGAATACAAATTGTTAGCCCAATTCATGAAAAAATCTCAATGTGCACCAACCTAAATCGGTCACAACATAATGAAGACCTACATCAACATCCTCAAACATGCCAAGCATTCAAAAATTAATCCACAAGGATCTACAACATGCTACCACCATCATCTCAACCAAGAACATGAAAACTCAAACATGCAAACAAAAAATCTTTGATCACGAGCACACTAATCAATGTGGATGTACCACAATGATAGAGTCTGATATTAAGAAAAATCAATGAACATATCAAGAGAATACACATCAATTCAACTCACTAGAATTAAATTCTCTTCATTTCGAAACACCAACTATAGAAATAAAATAACTGTAGGAACACAAAAACTGATAACTCACTCCAATATTGAAGCACGCCTCTGAAACTTCCAGAGGATATACTAGATAGGCTCAGCAACAAACCCTTTAATACATGACTTCATAATAACAACATACAAAAATTTCTAACACTTCGATCTCCACAACTTCATAGACTATCTGCAACATATTTATTCTAATTTTCTCAATATCCTCGACATATACAACCTTTAAGACATTAATGATAATAGTGTTCACATCAATTAAAATCACATATCATGAGCAACAAAACCACAACATCCAACAATCTACATCTCTATGAAAATTGGTATATGCTAATAGTCAACTTATTATCTTATTTATAGAATTTCCTTAGCTTTTTATACTAATAAATTCAAGGTAGAGGGTAACATGATTCTTTGAATTGGATACTACATAAAAATTTATGTGTTATAGTCATTGCTTCCTTTGTTTGCGTTTTCACATTAGGATGCATATTTTTTACAATCAAAACTCTTTTAATGTCTTGCCAAAATTAATATTATTAATAATTTCAAACTTTTATAAATATGTATGGAAAATAAATACATAAATAAGAAATATATTGTTATAGTTTCTTCAACAAAGGATAAAAAATCATGTGGACCGTACAAGGATTGTGGTGGGACTTAAAATTTACATGGATGGAGGCTAGGGTTTTGGGATTTAAGGTGGGTTTTTTCTACCTGTGGGGTATTAACGAGGGGGATCAATGATAATCCTTCCTTGCGGATCTCGCACGATCATATTAAAGGCCCCTGAGGGTACTGTGAGGTCTACGAAGAGGCAACATGTGGCCTGGTTCTTGAAGAGATAGGGCTAGGTGGGACCTGCTGTCTAGTTGCAACCTCTTTTTTTCTTGGGTTGTAATTGGGCACGATTCTACTAGGGCATTGATGTGGATTTTCAAACAATTTTTGACTCAATTTGAGTCATCCAACTTGCCATGTTTGATCCACATTAATGGTTTGATTTTTGTTGTGTTCCTGTTCATCCACATTGGGAGTTCTTGCTCTCTACAAGTGGTTCTCATTAATGGCGTGGGTTTTTTCAGTGGATCCACACCTAATTTTTCTACATACGAACAGTGTTCTTTTGATAAATGCAATGGTGGTTTGTACGCCATGCCTTCACAAGCTAGGAATAATTTGTGGTGGCTACATCAGCCACTAAAATGCTCGAATGTGCATGATGCATTTGAGCAATTAATATTCTCGTACAAATTAACTCTATAAGTGCTCATCTAGTATTATCATCATATTTTGAGTTGTCTTGTTTGTAGGTGGTTGTGTCTCTCCTATATTTTGTGAGGTTTTCTTTGCAATGGACCATTTGGCTATGCGTAGAAGTACCAGACTCAGGGTGAGAAATTTGTAGCTTGATGGGGTACAACCTATCCTTAGCAAGCCTGAGGTTGTCCACGATGATTATAAAGGGTCAGGTAGATCCAAGTCCCCACTGGTGTTATCTTCTTGCTCTGATGGTGATGGGTCTAAAACTGACTCAAACTACCAACATTACTTGGCGTCCATGACCGAGTTGTTGGGGGTCAATGAAGAGCTCCTCGTAGTTGCCCCAATAAATGTGATGATGTTGTGCCATGCTACCAAATCATGTGTTAAATCGGATAAAATGAGGCTGGTCTAGCTTCTTACTGAAGCGAGGACCAGGAGCGGTCGCCTCTACTGAGGTCATGTGTCTTGCAAGTTGTTGTAGTTGTTGGGTGTGTTACTTTTGGGTGGTGTGTTGATGTGGACATATGCATGCCTGCCATGTTCTTTTATCTTTAGCTCTGGTTGGTTATAATGGTATAACATTTTTCATTCCTCGAACTGATTATGGTTTTTTCTAATGATGAGGAATTTGAATTTGAATTTCATTCTAAATTAAATTCAATTTTGGAATGAATAATGTAGCCTATTTCTTTGTTGCTCTCTTGTCCTATAAAAGAGATTTGATGACTCATTGTTAAGGGTTGTTGTTTTTTTGGGTCTAAAGGCTTATAATAGGTACAGTTAGTGGTAATGCAGGATTTTGAATGTATTATGTAGGAAATCATGCTGGATTGGGAATAGTATGAAATAAGTATACTATTCTTTTGTAATTACTGATATCAAAAGAAATCTAAAAAAATTAAGACATTTTGCTCTCCTGTGTATGGGCCATGGATTATGAATGGATTTATCAAGGGTTTGTTCATTTAGTTTCAATGGTGTAGTTGAAAGTGTAATTTGTTCTCTTGCTTTAACTTAATGAGTTAATCAAATGATTGAACACAAATTTCATGTTTATGCTTATATGCTTAGGATTCACTAATGAGTATTGTTTTAATATACTGAAAAATCTCATGGTAGCAAAGCACTATGGTGATAAGTTCATTTTCATATGAATTATGTTTTATAAGACTCCACCCAATGGATGAGGCACTGGATAGTATCGGTAAATTCCTTTCAGGTATAGGACTGTGACTCTAAGAATGGTGATTCAATACCCAAAAATTTTAACAAATATCAACTACTATCTCTTTTTGCGATATAGATCTTATGACAATTTTCAGTCTCCTTGCTTTGGGACATCTGTTATTATTCTTTGGTTTTTCCACAACTAGGGTAATGACTATTTTTTAGTGTTAATAGGGACTTCATCTATAAGAAGAAGTGTTCTTACCAATCATGAAACATTCTTATGAACACACTTGGGTTTACCCAGCTTGCTTTCACAGAGCCAAAAGTGTAGGAGATGTCAATCTTTGACTGAATCTTGTTAGTTGGCCACTAGCCTTTGCAGTTCTTTATAACGGAGGTTGGCTACCTCTTAGAGAATTGCAAATCCTATGTGGGAATAAACACCAACAAATTGTAAGATATACACAAAATGGATCTACATTGAAAATTTGGTAGGAAAATTCAAGAAAATACAATTGGTAGATGCATAACCAAATAAATGTGAAATTGTGGACTATAATGATTATATAATATACATAATGGTTTTTTTTAAAAGGTTTTAGAAACTTTCAATCAAATGCAATTGGTAGATGCATAAACACATTTCACAACCTTCACCAAAATCCTTGTCGATTTCCTTAATATGGGAGATTTGGAACAAGGTCTGGACATCCATCAAAGAATAATATGAAGATTAATTTTCTCAAATTTTGTGGTTGTAGAATCCATTTTCAAATATATGTAAACTATGGGAGGATAGACAAATCTTGTGAACTATTTGACAAAATATCTCAAAGAATTGTAATCTCATGGAATACACTCGAATTAGAAAAGTTGCATCACTACCCTCATAAGAAACTCTCAATTTTTTTTAGTTTCTATTGTGTTACTCAATTTGAAACTTAATTGTGATACATTAAGTTCATTTTCAAATTGTCATTTGTGTTTCAAGTTTTTCAAAATCCAAAATGATCAATTATTAATAAAATCATGGATCATGTAATATTGGGATGGGTAACCTCCTAGGAAGGCCTAGTGCTTCATCTCTTTGAGAATCATTTAGATGAAATGAGTGCTAAGTGGACCATTCATTATCATGAGATATGGGTTCTTATCAAACAATACTCATGAAACATGGGTCAATGATCTTGACTTGTAAAACTACATAATTGAATCCTGATAACAATATCAAAATTTGACACAATGTGAAAAATACTTCCTACTTTTCAATAGATCATGTTGTCAAAATATAGAATTTCAAATATTGAATTCTTTGTAATTACTCAATAGATCATGTTGTCAATTGAGCCTGTTAGCATTTTTTACTGCAACCCACACATGTTTCCTAGAAGCTCCTATGAACTTGCCACATTCAATAATAAAAGACTAGGAATAGTATGGCCAACCTAATGAGAATAGAGATAAGGCTAATTCTTCTACACTTTGGACTCTATAAAATCCAAGAGGGTATTCCCTAACATGTGCTCTTAACATAAAAATTTTAAAAAATTCATTTGCACATAGGTAAGCAATAGATAGATCACCAATTAATGTTAAAGGATGAAATCCTTCAAGAAATTGGTTATTCCTTAAAAAAGATTCATGTCCATTTAACAGAGAATCACAAAACTCACATAAAGTAAATTGATAGGAAATGTTTGAGTAAAATATCCTGATGCCATAACACAAAACATACAAGAATAAAAAGTAATCAGAATTCCAGTGCCATATCCCAACCCATAGAGTCAAAAGAGAAAACTTAACTATAGGGTAAATCTAATTTGAACACTTATGATCTATTATGAATTGCATTACAACCCATATATATCTATACTTGATTTTATTACTCCTTTATGAATCTCATTTGTTATATTGCATGAATTTACTGGTTAACTGAAGCATTTAACCAATCCTTTGAACTAGATCTGTAGTTAAACATAATTCATAGTGAAGAACAAATGAAAATCAATGGAAATCATTTTTGATAGATATTTCATTAATAATCCATGTAGCATAACACAATAGGAGAGAAAGTAAACCCCAAATATTCACGATTTTGATACAAACATGCTCAAAAACCCCATGATTAACAAAGTTTTCCAATCTGACTCAAAAAAATTTAAAACCTAGACTTACAATTCATACTCTCTATATTACTAAACTCTTATTTCTCATATTTTGGATATTTCAACTGACCAGTCTCTCGGCCCAGAATTACCTTTTATAAAACAAGGGAGCCAACAAGATTTAGGTTAGAGAGTACACATGTCCATTTATAATTGGACCGCTAACTCCTTATTTAGTTACAATTCCATTATGCAAGTGGAGAGCATAAGACAAAGATCATCATTAATTGATAAGGAGGAAAGAAAACATCACTCCAAAGGCCACTCCCCATACATCAAAGGCATGCTTAGTCGTTATAGTATTAATTCCACCTCAGCACCCTATACTTGGAGTCAAAAGGAGAATGCAATTTTAGAATATAATATCTAAGGCCAGACCTGTATTATACATGACCAAGTTACAATTCTCAACTATAACACTCATAATTCCAGTTCATCCGTGAACACCTTTTTCCATAATTCAAAATCCTCCTCGGAAGGCCACTGGAAAGCCACAACCTGATCAACCTTGTTTTGATAGGGAGCATACTTTACCATTATCAATGTGGACTTTTTATCAAAGTTATCTAAGAAACTTATAACAAAAGACAAATTTTCCGATGTATTCTCTAGCATGCGGATGTTAGGATTTTTGCATATCTCATGTGTTTGAGACATCATTAAATTTTTCATTTTCTCCTTCCAAACTTGCAATGGTTTGACTTCATCCTGGCTATATAAAATATGAGGCAATGGGGACAGGTCCTTTCCATCATACACATCTTTCAGAAATTTAATCTTGGATTCCATTGGGGTGGAAAATCCCTAAAAACTTCTTCTCAAAAATTCCCTTGACCAATTGATATGTTGCAATAACAGTAGGATATTTATCACCATGCTGTTTTACCCCTACTTCCATGAATTTCAACTTATCCATTCTAGGGATCCTTTTTTTTAGAAATGGGATGGCCAATTATTTATCCCTTGGAAACATTTTTAGTGCTTGCAACATTAGAACATAATTTGCATGAACATTGTTTAGCTTACATTGGACCCTTTTGTTTAAATGTTTCAAAATAGTGTCCACTATCACTACATTGCTTCTCCCTGCTGCATCTCGGATTTGCTTTACCATATCCTTATATTCTTCAACCTGATGAATTAGTTTCTTCCTAGAAAGTCCCCCTCCTGGGCTAGTATCCCTCTCAATAGTGATAGGCACTTTTCTCATATTATATGGAACAATAGCCAAAGAATTTTCTTGTGCAAGAGGTTGAGACTACTCTACTGGTGGGCTGGGAATAGTGTGGCTAGAACTGGCTTGCTTTAGAGATCTCATGGTATCCATTTGTTGCCTCAATAAAGCCAATTCAGTTTCTAATTTTGCTACCCTTTGTTGACTCTTATTATATTCAATTATAATGTCATTATATTGGCCTCTCAGAGTATCCCAGTCCTTGGTCAAATCTTCAACAATTGCTTTGGTGAATTTGACAACATTCACAACCATATCAGTAGCTTCCAATGTTGGGGTGTCAACAAATCTCATCACAACCAAGTGACAACTAAAGTTAGAAGGTTCTACAACAATTGGCCTTTTAGAGCCAGTGGACAGGGACTAGATTGCCAATGCATCCCATTCCTCACTAAAGGTCGATCCCTTGAGTGCCAATGTAGCCTCCTCTTCAGTAGCAAGAAGTGGCTTATTAGACCTTCTTATTGTGTCAACCACCACAACATCAATGATATCCCATTCAGGGAGTATCAATACTCCACATTTTTGTAACAATTATTGGCCTTACTCTGGTGTTATTGCTTTGGATTTTTCTCTCATTTGTTCCCTGACCTTAGCTTGAAATACCTTCTCTAGGAGCTCTTGATGCAGACTTCTCTCATGTGCCACCTTCTCAGGATATAATGCAGTATGTGCTCTGCACAGAAAACTTTAAAATCATGATTTTGAATAAAAGAGTCATCCATCATGAACTCTCTATAGGCTTCTATTCTCAAGTCATCATTGCTTGTTATTCCTTTGATTTAATCTTTTCCTAAACTCAAAGAAACCGTACCTGAACTTGTTGCAATGTCAACTGGGTCCAATGGAATCTCATAATGCATTTCATCTGGAGTGACAATAATGTCATCATCCTCATCATCATCACAATCAACAATCTTTACTCTTTCAACCCTCTACCTTTTTGGTGATGGTGGCCAAACTTGTTTTGAAAAACTTGGAGGAGAATCCAAATCAACAACATTTGGTACTAACTTCCTTGAAGAAGATGGTGCAATATTTTTAGCAACATCTTCAACCCTACTTCCTTTTCTTCTAGAAAAAACCCTTATCTTCTTTTGGGGCTGATAATTAGGCCTCTCCTCTTCCTTTACCTCATGGTACTCCTCAGTGGTTTTTGATTTTCCCCTTTCTTCCACATCCCTTTCATCTTTCAAAACCCAAACCAAGCTCTCAAAATTATCAATAACATACACTGCCCTACTAAACTCATCTTTAGCATTAGGTATGGGATTGAAACCACATATTTTCTCCTGCTTCATTTTTACCATTTTAGAGTGGGCAATGTATAGTGCCTTTATCTCATCTTGTAATTTCAAATCAAAAATATTCTTGATGGTGTCCTTAGGAAAGTAGAAGTTGTGGACAAAATCTCGTGTCAGATGTTTTTCCTTCATTTGAGAGATAAAACCCTCAGGATCATGATTCCTGGGGTGCATAGTCCTTTGCCTATAAGGCCCAAGTAATTTATGCAAATCCTTCCATCCTCCCTTTTCCATAGCAAAATCGGCAAATGTTGTATATTCAAGGAAGAAATAACCTTTCTTTTGTTCAACTAGCAAGTGTAGTTCTTGAGCACCCCCCAATTGCCCCATGATTTCCAAAAATCCAATTTTAAGGAGCACCTCCCTTGGCAAAAACTTTGGATTGAAATTAGTGTCAAAAACCTTGAAAACTGTGGTATTATGATAGGGGATAATGTCTCCCCAACTCTGCATTATGTTCAACTCAGGCCTTCTCTCCATCGGCCTCAAGTTGTCATGAATTTATTTTGGGATCTGTGAACCCCTAAACCTGCATATGCACAAAGAAGTCAAACATTGTTAGTGTTAGTTCAAGAATGCATGTAAACAATGAGAGATTCCCCCTAAAAATCCATTTATTCAAACTTAACTAGGAAATGAAGAACACAAGTAAATTTCAAATGAAAGACACTCAATCCTAATTAAGCTAATAACATGATGATTCCATGGGGGAATTGGTGCCAATGGTATGTTGCAAGTGGCCCTTTCCCAATTCCTAATTGCAAATGTTGATTGATTGGAGAAATGGTCAAATCTCCAAAAGAGATTTGAGCATAACCTTGTTGCAAAATCTCAATATGTGTTGGATGATTGGATGAAATTGGAAAAATTAGCTCTCAATGTGGAGAGAGTAACTTTGCATATGAGTTGTGGATGAAGATTGAGGAGAAGAGTCTCCAATTTATAGATTTCAATCTTGGAAGGATGAATGAAAATAAGCAATGTGGGATAAAAGATAGTTCAATGGCATTGTGCCACTTGTCCAAATGTGATTGGATGAGGAATGAGCAAGTTTTGGCCAATGTGCCAATAAATGCAATTAGGTGGCATTTCAAATTTGAGGAATGACATGTTGAAGAGGGAAAATAAATGAATTTAATGTCACTTGGCTCAAGGTCAAAGACATGTAAGAGGCTTTTAATGCCTTGTTGGAAGGACCAAGTCCACTTGGACTTTTTGAATTCAAAAGAGGAATATTCCCTTTTTGATGCTTTGTGAGGGAAAATAGAGAATTTAGTAAATCAAATAAATTGATCTATTGTGCAACTTGCATTCTCTAGAAGATTTTAATGAAAGAGATTAACTTAATCAATGTTTGATTAACTTAATGAAGAATTAGGTGATGTGACCATTTAGACTTAGATTTATGAATTAACTTAAGTCCAAAATTGAGAGGAAATGATTCATTAAATAAATGATTTGATTTATTTAATAAAGAAGGAATGTGTTAGATTAAATTAAATAAGGTTTAATTTACTTAATTTAATGAGAAGACTTTAGAGATTTTAATCAAATAAAATGATTTATTTAATTAAACAACAATGTAGGGTTAATTAAATTAAACTGATTAATTTAATCAAAGGGGGTGATAGAGTTAATCTAATAAACAGTCATTTATTGAATTAAAGGATAGAAATTGATGAAATGCTAAGAAATTGATCTAAGAAGAAATGTTGTTAGTAATTAGGATCAGGTGTGCTAGAACAAACTTGTACATTTTCCATTTCTACATTTTGCCCCTCTTTGAAGCAATGTACTTGTTGCATTGGTTCAAAGAATAACTGTTGTAATCGAAGTTCAAAATTTTATCAATTTTTAGATGCCCCACTACTGCCCTAGCAGAAGGATATTGCTGTATATTGCCCCCTTGAGAGATCGGACAAAAATTTTGAATTTTTGGATGATCTCGCGAAAAAGATGGCAAGGTGCCTGCTAGGCCAGAAATGCCCTAGAATGCCTAAAAACTGCTCTAAAGTGCCAGAAGGGATGCAAAACGACTCTCAGATGGATGAAAACCCAAGCTAGAATGTCAAATTAGGTCAAAAAACCCTAATTTTCAGGCTTAAATAGACTGCAAGGGGTTATTTTCAATTCATTTTGCAATCTTAGCCTTTAGAAAACTTCAAATTTTAGCTCTGAGTTTGAGTGGAAATGGTGCAACGACAGCTTCCTAGGCACATGACGGAGAGGGTTCAGACACATCAGCGGCCTGTCGGTGCAGCACCCGTGGTATGTACCCCTATCTGTCTTTTGATTTTATCGTTTTATGTGCATTAAATAGGGTTAAGGGTCGGTTCAAAATGCGTGGTGCCATATGGCACCACTAAAAGTCCTTTATCACAATCGTGCAGTGTTGTATTGCACCGCATATGTGAACTCCACCATGCGGGGCAGTTTGCAATTTGTCATTTAGCTAGCCAAAAGTCTGCCGCATTCCATTCCTCACCGCGTGGGTTAGTTAGAAATTTAGGATTTGCAATAAACAAGACCGCATATGAAAAGTGCACCGCGCGAGTCACTTTGCAACTGAAAAAATGGCAAATTCCACCGCGGCGATGTAGTTTGGAACTTTCCAAACTGCGCCGCACTGACAAATAGCGCCGCACTTGCCAGTTTGAGGCAAATTTTGACTTTAAACTTAATTTTTTTTGATGCGATTGACTTTCCTATGTAGGAGGAGCCTTGTGTGCTCTACTCACAGGAGCACCTAGGCATGCTTACAGCTTTGACAGAGCGATGGCACAGTGAGACCTCTTCATTTCATCTTCCTACTGGCGAGGTCACCATCATACTTGAGGATGTATGGCGCATCCTCTGATTGCCCATTCATGGGACTTGAGTCATCTATGATCTAGATGCTGGCAGAGAGGCCTATTACGGAGTGATGCAGATGGACGTTATTGAGTTTTGCAATGGTTAGATTGACCTGGAGCTATATCATGACCGAGTGCATACATATCGATTGATCATTGTTGTGATTATCTTAGGCCTTGTGGTACCTGATCGGTGGGGCTGATATTTTAGTCTAGGATGGAGACTTGCATGGGATCAAATGGTCCATCGGAGGGAGTGCTTCACCTGGGGACCAGTATTACTGGCGTCCCTTTACAAAGATCTTCATGAGTTTGTTTATATGGACAATAGGTCCATTGGGGCAGGAGGCACCTTGATGCATGTGTGGGGATGGCAGAGGATCCTAGTGCTTCGTCTAGACATTACCCTAGTTCCCCTAGAGATAGACAATCCCCTCATTTGGCGGTACGGTGGGGCATTGATAAATTTTTAATTTACTGGCGCAAGTGGTATTCCGCACTGGCGGCGAGTTCTCGATGAGATGAGAGAGTTCATCTGGAGACCATGGATGGGTATTGGTCCATGGATAGATGATGATCAGTAGCTCTTCTTCACCTGACAGGACAGATGGATGCAGGGGCGAGAGCATACCATGATTGAGAGGTATCTTCCAGATAGGGTTGCTCATCAGTTTGGGGAGGTACAGGACAGGCCAGATGACCAGTATGTGGCCATCTTTGCCCACACTACTAGGGAGACAGCATGGGGCCAGCCCATCCCAGTAGATGAGGCAGTGTCCTCATTTAGGTAGCTTGTGGCTCAGCCATGGCCATATGATCAGGGGCCAAAAGATGTAGGAGTTACCATAGCTTACAGAGCATGGTTCAGACCTCCTCTTAGACTGACAGTTCTAGGTGCCATCGTCGTGCGACGCAGACACAAGGGTCGGGTAGGTGGTAGGGGGAGAGGCAAAGCATGAGTTGTGGCACCTCCTCATCAGACACCTCCCAGGGGTGGGGCTCAACAGTCACCTGCTTGAGCAGGAGATCAAGCTGGTCTGTCGAGGGTAGACCCTCAGCATCAGCCAGCAGGGTAGCCGGTAGGATAGCCAGCAGGGCAACCAGCAAGACAGCCTGATCATTGAGATGTGCTGATTCAGTAGTTGTAGGGGTAGATACAGGTGTTGACTGTGGAGAGAGACCAGGCATGATCCAAGAGGGATTAGGAGATAGGCCGATGATGGCAGTTAGAGAGTGCAACATCCTCATCTCGGGCCTGATCGATTGATATTCGGGATTACCAAGAGGCCATCAGAGAGGCCGAGTATTATCAACATCATTATCGACAGGGGGTGCCATCAGACCGTAGGGTGCCAGACTTCTCACAATAGACAGGGAGGTGCCCAACAGAGGCACATGGTGAGAGAAAGGATGGGGAGGGTAGCAGCCAGCAGGGCCTGCCCGCCCTTTGATCATTTATAGTTTTGCTTCATTTTTGATATACGGGTTGCAGTATTTTGGCCTTATTGTATTATGTATCCAATGGACACCTGATCCGATTCTATATTATAACAGTGATTTTGATGATATATATGAGATGATTCACCCTTTTATGATGTACATGCAAATATGTGAATGCAAATATGTGATGTTATGAGATGTTTCCTATTTTTATGATTCATGTGATGCAGTGTATGTAATGAATGCATTTCTTTTTGTATTTTCCATGCTTTAAATGATGTAATGCATATTAATGATGGTAATGGATGCAAATGATAATGGTAATGGTGTAATGATGTCTTAAGATGCTTAGAATAACAAATTTATATTATTCCTCATAACTTAAGATCTTGATATGATGCAATGCTTTTTAACTATTTAGTGGATGCAGGATGTATGCATGGGCGATGTTTTGATTACTGTTATAATACCATGTTAGTGTGGAAAGAAGGTAGAAGAAAATGAGTTAGTGAGGATGATGGTGGTGATTTTTTCATTTGCATATAGGATTTGAGATTTTCAAAGGGTCAATTGCATTATGTTTGATAACACACATAGGTACGATGCATCGAGGTATTAAGAACCAGGATGGCGTGGTACCTAGTGTGATGGACTTTGACTTGACTATCAGATAGGAGTGTTCTTGTTCACACTTAGCATATATACTTTGTTCAAGATATAGTTCAGACATTCTAAATATCTCGGGCCAAAACACAAGAAAGCAAGCTTTCTTATGTGGTCAACAAGATACCTAAAATATCCTCCCTATAAACCGAACAAAACATGTACAACGAAGTTATTTTACAAGAGTATCCCACAAGCATAGCAGATAAAAAAGATAATGATCCTTGCCCCATTCCTTTCTCTCTAAACCTATTTTGTTTAGGCATCATCGAGAGGTCCTTGGAATGAGCGCAAAATAAGATAAGTCAAAAAGACCAAAATAAAGTAAGCAAACAAGCTAATGTTCTTCATACCACTAGCCAAGAGTAACTACTGTGAGGGTTACCTGATGCTTATGCCCATCGTAGGAAAGCTTCATCCTAGGACATGTAGTGATCATGGTTTTGGTGAGACTGATTGGGTGACAAGCTATTGATACTCTGAGGTGACTAACTTGCTTGCTTACTGCTCTAGACTTGAGACTCTGACGATTAGGTGCTCACTTTGGAACCTGCTATACTTGCTTCTGATTGACTCACCAAAGGGTGAAGGAGATGATTGATTTTATTATGAGTGAGATGATCACGGGTGAAAGTGAGATGAAATGGATGCACCATTTTGGATTTTCAGATATTTTGAGGTTGTTTTTGGTATTTTCACATTTTTCAATGTTTTTGGATTTTCAAGATTTACGAAAAAAACCTAACCTAAAGACCTATCCTAGGGGTCTCGGGAGCTGATCCATAGATTAGCCTTGCCTACGTTATACACGTAGAGACCATGTAGTTCGACTAATGACAAATTTGACTTAATGAAAAGATGGATGGGAAAATGGATTGCTAATGCGATGGACGCCTAAAGGACTGACCCTAACCATCTCGAGGGATGATCAAAGATCAACCTTGCCTATGTTCAAGCTCAGAGATGACGTAGTTCGACAAGGTGGAAGACTGACAAGACTAAATGATGAATTTTTGATGATTTTTTGATATTTTGACATGTTTTTGGATTTTTGAATGATTTGGATGTTTTAGGATTTTTTGATGGATTTTGAAAAAAAAGATCATGAGAATGTACACAAATCCGATCTGATGTTGCGAGAACGTGCCCCTAGTGTGGTGCGATAGACTACTTTGATAAAGGCAGGATAGACTGACCTTAGAAATGCCAAGTAGTTCCATGGTGCAGGCTATGGTATGGATGGGAGCAGATGGGTGGATAAATGAGTGATGGAATGAGTCATGCAGATCCTAGTAGATGGGGAGGGTGTTTTATTTACAATTGGCACCTATTTGTTAGGTTTTCACCAAGGTACTTATCCAAAGCGCCACCGAAGTGGTTTTCACTAGAGGACGAAATTTTTCTTTTTACTATTTTCAATCCTTTTTTTCTGATTTTTTTGGATTTTTTGTATTTTTTGTATTTTTTTGTTATCACCAAGACGCCTATTTGCCAGGTTTTCATCAAGGTAACCATTTTTTCAGGACTTTTCCGATTGTTTTTGTATTTTATGGTTCTATTCCTTGCAAGATTTAGGCATAAAACTTTTTGAGGTGTGAACTGTTCATGGGCTCCTGCAGAGGCTTGCCTTTTGGTGTTGCTAGTTGATATGCCCCTGATGTGTAACTTGCAGTGATGACAAAAGGTATCAGCCAGTTGGGTTCAAACTTTCCCTTCATATTTGGATTTGGCACGTTCTTTTGGTTTTCTTTCAGCACGAGGTCACCAACTTGGAAAGTGCATTGTCTGATCATCTTGTTGTAGCTCCTTTTTAGGCGATTCTGGTACACTTGTAGATGGTTAAGGGCATCCATGCGCCTTTCATCTAGTAATTCTAGCTCATTGAGTCTTGTGACCCTATATTCCTCATCTATGATAAGGTTTTACTGTGATATCCTTAGTGATGGGAGCTCGATCTCAATAGGGAGTATGGCTTCTGATCCATAGACCAGAGAGAATGGGGTGGTACCTGTCGGCGTGCGGATGCTGGTGCGGTAGGCCCATAAGGTGGGATTTAACTGTAGATGCCAGTCACGACTAGAGTCATTGACTGTTTTCTTGAGGATTTTCAAAATGGTTTTATTTGTAGCTTCTGCCTGGCCATTGCCTTGTGGATAGTATGGAGTGGAAAAACGGTGTTGGATTTTGAATTTTTCACACAAATCACAGACATCTTGATTTTTGAAGGGCGTCCCATTATCAGAGATAATGGATTGAGGAACACCGTATCGGCAAATGAGGTAATTCAGGATGAACTTGGATATTTGTTTTCCCGTGATGTAGGTCATGGGAATTGCTTCGACCCACTTAGTGAAGTACTCAGTGGTGGTGATGATGAACTTATGGCCATTGGATGAGGTGGGTGATATTTTACCAATGAGATCGAGCCCCCATTGTGAAAAGGGTGAAGGTGTAATAATGGGATGTAGTTCTTGAGCTGGTGCATGAATAATGTCTCCATGCTGTTGGCATTGCAAGCATTTTCTGACAAAATTGTGCGCCTCTTTTTCCATCGTCGGCCAGTAGTACCCTGTTCTTAGCAACATTTTAGCCAAGGCATACCACTTGAGTGTGACCCGCATGTGCCATTGTGTACCTCAATTAGAGCAGTTAGGGCTTCCTCGGGTTTTAAGCAATGTAGCAGGGTTCCGTTGGTACTCCTACCGAAGAGGGTTTCTCCTAGGATGACGAATCGTGAAGTCCTTTTGATGAAAGTGCGCTTTAGGTTTGGGGTGATGTCAGTGGGGGGGATTCCTAACTTTAGGTAGGTGTATATATCATGATACCAAAGATCACTGAGACCAACAAGTTCATACGCATATTTTGACTTTGGTACCTCGAATGTGGGTATGAGAAGCTGCTCTATGAGGAATTCATGTTTTGAGACGTTATGAGGGATGTCGAGTAAGGATCCAATTGTCGCCATTGCATCAGCCGCTCTGTTGTTTGTCCTTGGTATCTGCTCAAAGGTAATGTCAATGAAAGATTCCTTGAGGCTTTCTACCACCTTCTTGTCTGGTGCGAGCTTATCATCCTTGGTTTGGTATTCATCGTTGACTTGGTTGATGATAAGTTGCGAGTCCCCATAGACCTTTAGTGCCATGATTCACCATTGTGCTGCAATCTTGAGACCTATGGTCAAAGCCTCATATTCTGCTATATTTTTAGTACAAGGGAATGCCAGCTTGTATGATCTAGGTATGCAATCTCTTTGCGGTGTGATGAAGAACACACCAACTCCTAATCCATGTTGTGTGTGAGAGCCATCAAAGTATAACTTCCAGTGGTCTGCTGCACCAAGGTTAAAAAGGGACTCATCTGGGAATTCTGATATGAGTGGGTTATTTGTGAAGAGGGGAGCTTCTACCAGCTAATCCACAATGACTTTTCCTTTTATGGATTTTCATTCTACGTACTTGATATCATGTTCAGATAATATCATTACCCACTTAGCCATTCTACCTATAAGCGCTGCTTTTGACAATAGGTATTTTAGAGGGTCTATTTTGGCAATCAACTTGATTTGGTGTGCTAGCATGTAGTGTCTGAATTTCTGAGCCGCAAATACCAATGCTAGGCAAGCTTTCTCTATTGACGTGTAATTGAGCTCATGTCCCACCATTGTTCTACTGATGTAGTAGATAGCCCGCTCGGTTCCCTTTTCATCATGTTGGGCTAAAAGGGCCCCCAGGGCGGCTATTGTTGCAGAGATATATAGGATTAGTGATTTCCCCACAATTGGTGGCATCAATACAGGTGGTGTAAGTAGATATTCTTTTATTTTGTTGAATGCTTGCTCACATTTGTCATCCCATCTGAAAGCTACTCCCTTGTGAAGTAGGTGTGAATAGGCAATCTGTTTATCTACCAATTGTGCTATGAATCTTCGGATGGACTGGAGTCTTCCTTGCAATCCTCTTAGTTGTTTCAACGTTCTTGGTGCTTTCATTTCAAGGATTGCTTTTACCTTTGCAGGGTCTACCTCTATCCCTCTCATTGAAACTATGTACCCTAGCAGCTTCCCTGATTGCACCCCAAAGACACACTTCTTCGGGTTGAGTCTAACCTTATATTGTTCGAGCCTGTCAAAGATAGCACTTAGAGTTGCTATATGGTCTTGTCTCTTCTTTGATTTAGCAAGTATGTCATCTACATAATCTTTGACTGTTTTGTGGATCATGTCATGGAAGATTAATGTCATGGCTCTTTGGTAGGTAGCTCCTGCATTCTTCAACCCAAATGGCATTACGTTCTAGCAGTAGGTGCCCCAAGGACATGTGAATGTTGTCTTGTGTTGGTCTTCTTTTGCGATCAATATCTGATTGTACCCCGAGAAAGCCATCCATTAGGGAAAGCATCTCATGTCCGGCCGTCATATCCACTATCATGTCAATGTTGGGTAGTGGAAAGTCATCCTTGGGACATGCTTTGTTTAGGTCTTTGAAATCAGTGCAGATGCGGATGCCCCCTTTCGGTTTTGAGACTGGTACGAGGTTAGATACCCATTCTGGATAGTCAATCGGGCATATGAAGCCAACATCCAGAAGTTTCTGTAACTCAATCTTTACAAGCAAGGCTATTTGTGGGTGCATCTTCCTTAGCTTCTGTCTGACTGGTTTTGCTCCGGGGTGAACGGCCAAATGATGCACTACTACTTCAGGATCCAGGCCTGGCATGTCTGCATAGGTCCACGCAAAATTTACCTTTCTCTCCTTTAGGAAAGCTGCCAGTAGTTTTTGTTCTTCTTCTAGGAGGGATTCTGCATAGAAGGTAATTTGTGGTTCTGATTCTGTTCCTAAGTTGACCGGGTTGCACTGTTCTGCCAATACTGTTGACTTCTCCTAGTGTAGAGCAGTAGGGGGAGATTGAATCCTTCATCCTCTGGCGCCTCAGAGAGGTTTTCGCCATTGGATGCGTCCTTTATTTTTACTATTTTATGGTTAGAGAGTGCCACAGTGTGGTTTTCACTCAATAACTCTGAGCTTATTCTCGATCTTTTTCTTTTGCGAGTGAAGGACTCAATCATCTCCCCATAGTATGCTTGTGTGTCTAGAGTGATATCAAATCTTGTCTTGTGATCTCCATATGGAACAGTATCCCTTAGTCCCATGAATTCTGAGAGAGCCTCGTCGTTTTCGAACGAGTCTAGAATTGGCGGTCCCCGTTGGTCGTGATCAATGAGTTGGGGGTACACTAAATGGATTTGGTGGGTTCGTTGGATTGGCTCAGTGAGTGAGGCACTAATCATCAGTAGGGTGGAATCTTCAAAGAGCCTAGGTAAGCCACCTATGGTGTCATCATCGTCACTACTACTACAAACATCAGTTATGTCAAATGTGAAGTTATTGAGAGGTAGGCCTATGGACATGGGTAATCTAAGGTTAGTTGCCGAGACCCGAGGAGAGGACCTGACTGCCCTATTAGGAACATTTCTGCCATGCACGGTTATACTTGGAGGGGTACAGCCGAGGCCAAGGTTTCGCATTCTTCTTTCTACAATGATGGGCTCCAACCGTCCATCACTGTTTCTTCCTAGGCTTTCATTCCTATTATAGCCCATGCCGAACATCATTTGTAACCCTCTGTTTGTTTCCTCCATGGGTAGGGTGGGAGTGGGTCTTTCATCTTGGTACAGATTGTTTGTGATGTCCTCCTCATCCACATTCTCCCAACTGAGATCCCCCCAACTGTGGAATCCAATGGGTTCCATTCTAGTGTGAACAGGTGTTTGAATCAATTGTGGTTGCCCATGTGACCTAGGAGATTGTGGTAACTCTCCTACAACAAAAGCGTTTCTCTTCATTCTATAATCACTGCATCCATTGTCCTGTATCATGTTCTTGATTTCAGATATCTCGGGGATGGTGGGTGTCTCTGTCGCAGAAGTGGAGGCGAGATTAGCTGGGTCCATGTATGAAGTGGAAGGTCCTTCATCATTTTTAGGTACTTGAGGGATTTTGTAAAACTTGGCTTCCAAGTTTTTGCAGTAGGCGAAAGGTTCGGGATCCCCATGTATAGTAACCTCTTCATTTTGATATGAGAATTTAATGCATTGATGATAGGTTGAGGTCACTGCCTTCATTCCGTGTATCCATGGGCGTCCTAAGAGGATGTTGTATGGTAGATCAAGGTCAAGCACTTGGCAAGTTGTTTCCATGGTTGCTGGCCCCACTTGGATGGGGATATTGATAGTGCCCTATGACACTCTTTCCTGATCATCATATGCTCTTATCGTGATGCTTTTATTCTTATTGATGGAATCCTCAGCAAATCCCAATTTCTTTATAAGTTTCAGAGAACAAATATTAAGGCCTGCACCTCCATCTACCAGGACCCTTTTGACTTTCCTTTTGTGGATTAGGACTTGGAGGTGGAGTGCACGATTATGAGATGGATGTGGAGGGAAATCTTGGTCAGAAAATGTGATGAGGTTTGGGGTAATGATGTTACCCACCATAGCCTGGAATTGCTCTGTGTCAAGGGTGGTAGCAACGGTCGACGCAGCTAGTGCTTCATCCAGGATCTATCTATGGGCGGCGGATATTTTTAATAATTCCATGATGGAGATTTGTGCGGGTGTTCTTTTCAGCTGGTCAATTACATTGTAGTCATAAGGGACGACCTTTATGTTGGTAATGGGGGTCTTAGCAGGTGCCCCGACAATGGTAACTTTTCTGCCTCGTGTGGTGACTCCACAGTCATTGTTGGCTCCCTTGATATTTATAACAGTGACCAACTCGTCGACACATCTGACTATCTCCTCATATACTAGATTAGCACTAGCATACTTTTGTTTACCCTTATTATTCCCTTGGTTGTTTCCCTGGTTGTTCCCTTGGTTATGATTCGGCATCGGATTAGTGTAGATTTTCAGATCTTGGTTTCTGGTCGGCTGCTTGATTTTGATGACCTTATCCTCGATGAGGTCTTGGATGATATTCTTGAGTCTCATGCAGTTGGCGGTGGTGTGTCCTTTGACTTTGTGGAAGTCACATAGGAGATTCTCGTTGTACCACGGCGGTTTGGTCATGGGCTCCGTGTATTGTTCGGAGTTAGAGATCTTGATTAAGTTCTCCTTGACCAATTTTTTCATGATCGACTCAATCGATTCGCCAAGGGCTGTGAATTTCCTCTTGGGGGGAAACTTATTGCGAGGAGGTGGTCCTCCTTGATTACCCACATTGTTGACTTGGCTGGTGGAAGGTGGTTGTGACTGTGCTACTACCGCATTAGCCTGCACATTGTTGTGGTTATGAGTTTGCGGATGATGATGATTTTGGGTATTTTGCTTAGGAGCACTAATGACTACCTTAGCATCAACCACGCCGTCATTCGTGATATTTTGGTTCCTCGACCATGTTCGAGGTTTATCATTGTAGTTGTTGGACAGGCGGTTATCCTGCAGTGGAGTGAATGTAGGTGCGCCTCCTTGCACAGTAAGGGCTCTTTCGATGTTGAGCGCCTCTGGAATTAGTTGATCATAAGATGTGATGCACTGCATTTTTAGGTAGAACGCCATGTTTTCATCTAAGTTGGCTATGATGGTGCAAACTTGTTGTTCCTCTGGCATGGCCCACTTGCTCTAATTGGCCTTGGATCGCCATCTTTGCAAGAAGGATGTGAATAACTCTCCTCTTCTTTGTTTGAGTGCAGATAGTTCTTCTAAACTGACATCCGCACCCATATTAAAAGCGTAATTTTTAAGGAAAGCCTCCACAATTTCCTCGAATTTTTTAATGCCCGTGGGTAGGCGAGAAAACCATTCCATAGCTGGACCAGTCAGGCTTTGGGGGAAGAGCCGCATTAGCTACGTGTCATCATATGCGACTTCCATGCAGTGCACCTGAAATTCCCTGACGTGGTTTTCAGGGTTGCCCATTCCATTGTACTTATCAAATTTGGGGATCTCGAATCCCTTTGGAAATGGTACCATGGTGAGACTTCTATCGAATGGATAAGGGCACAAGTTGCCTGGTGTCCTTGTGGTTTTTCCTGCTTGCAAGTCCAACACCTGCTGCAAAAGCAATTTGATTTGTGTTGCGACATCCTTGCTTGGGTCGGAGGGTGGGATGAATGAGTGGTGAGGTGTTGGAGGTGTTTGATGGGTGGGGAGCGTACTGGTCGGCGTTTGCTGCGAGCTTGGTTGTGCATTTAGGGCATGTTGGTAAGCTTACATTTGTGCGAACAATGCTTGTTGTTGATCTTCTTGTTGTTGTTCCAATAGCGCTTGCTGTTGGTCCATCTACTATTGTTCCCATGAAGCCTACTGTTGGTCAAGTTGTTGCTGAGCTAGTAACGCTTGTTGTTGGTCTAGCTACAGTTTTGCCAACAATGCTTGTTGTTGGTCGAGCTGCTGTTGTGCCAATAAAGCTTGTTGTTTAGCTTGGTGTTGTGCCTGAAAGTCTTGCAGGGCTTGGTGGTAGGCTTGCAGGTGGATTGCTTGCAATTGCACTTGGTATTGAGCTTGTGTCTTTTGTTGGGCTTGAGCTTGAGCTTGGGCTTGAGCTTGCGCTTGCGCTTGTGCTTGTGCTTGTGCAGCTTGTGCTTGAGCTTGAGCTTGTGCTTGTGCTCGTGCTTGTGTGGCTTGTGCTTGAGCTTGAGCTTGTGCTTGCGCTTGTGCGGCTTGTGCTTGAGCTTGAGCTTGTGCTTGCGCTTGTGCGGCTTGTGCTTGTGCAGCTTGTTGTTTTTGGAGTGCCTTTTGGTGGGTAGCTTGTTGTGCGTTTGGCAACATGATGGAGAATGAATTGGTTGTGTTGTGCTTTGGCGGTGGGATTGGTGGTGGAGCAGGAATCATGCCAACTGTCATGGCGGGTGGAGGGATTGTGGTTGTGAGTGTGATTTGGATTGTGGGTGGGGTGGTTGAGACAATTGGTCCTTGATGAGGCATGCTTTGGGAGACTTGAGGACCAATAGATGCATTAACCGTGGTGATAGGAATGGTTGCGATTTATTGTGAGGATATGGGCAAAAGAAGCGGGTTCAAAGTGGTGGGCGGATTGCTTGGATTAGCAAAATTTTTGATGGTTAAAGGTGGAAGACCTATTCCAGGAGGTGATGCAGATGTGAAAGGAAGCGGGGGAAGGGATGACACACCACTTTGGAAAGAGAAAGGATTGATAGCTTCCATCGTTCCAAGCAAACCAACTGCCTCATGCGGTGGGGGAGCTGGTATGTTCAATTGATAAGCTGGTGTGGCGTGAAATGAGGATGAACCAGCGGGATTATGAAATGTGAGTGGGATGTAAGGGTGAAATGAGTTTTCCGGAATAAATGTAGGGGTGATGATTGCTTCTTCATTAGCCACAAGGCGGTGTTCTTGCAATTCTTGGAACATGGCGCTCCCCTTGTTCACAATCGGGGAGGTTGGTGTGATGATTGAGGTGATGCAAGGTACTTCTTGATTGATGTTTGACAACGGGGATGCAACTGCACTAGTGCTTGTGTTAAGGTTGGGAGGGGGCATGTCCCCTCCTCTTTCTATTGAATTTATGCATTTGAACATAGCACTAACAATTTTATGGTTCTTAGGATTTTGAATCATTTCCATTATTTCCTCTGGTGTCATCCCTATGTCTTCATTTATGTCGTCCTCTTGATGACTCTCCTCATGAAGATTTTGTGATGATAAGGGAGAGTTGCTTGGGGGATTGCTTGATCCTGCTAGGTTCACTTCGATATTTAGATGACTCATGTCCATAGAAGTTGATATGTCTCTAATATTCTCCATGTCCTTCTTGTGTTGAGATCTTGTTTGGACCATAAAAATAGGGATTTGTTTGATCCTAATCCTTTAAGTCCAAAAAGAGAAGAACTAGGGTAGCTAAAAGATCAAAGATGGTGATGATGGTGATGGGTTAAAACGGATGGGATGAGTGAATGAAACCTTTGGAAAACTTTTTGAATGTATGTGCTAAACTTTGAAAGGGCTTTTGATTTGATTTGAATGTGATAATTTGACTAGATGCGTTAAGTCAAACAAGATTGGTTGTGAAGTTGTTTTCCCTAGGAAGTTGTGTTATCCTAAGGGAACTTGCACAAAAATGGATGAATTGACAAAGTTTGTTATGCCAATGTTTTGGAGAACTAATAGACTTTAAGAAGTTGTGTTATCTCAAAGAAAATTTGTTCAATGATTTGAGACTATGTTGGCTAAGTGTGTTAAGCCAAGATATGATGATGTTGATTTAGCCCTCTAATTTTAGTGTGATGTTTGATTCTAGAGTTCTCAAAAGGTTTGATGATGAAATGAGACTTTGATTTGATGGATGAATGAATGGGAATGACAACTTTGATCTTGAACCTTAACCTAGATGTGACTCTCTCTTTACAAAACCTAGGTGTTGAAAAACATGCTTCACTTCCTATGGGAGAAATGCAAACCTTTGAAACAATTCGGGATTTTGTTGACAATAAAATGCATATAATGTTGGATTGTTCCGTGAGGCTTTTCTGTAAAAGTTATAAACCAATCTTTCCCTGAATTTGAAAAGCCTCTCAAGACGTTCCTCACGAGCTTTTAGACTAAGCTTCTTGAACTTTGGCTTTGGGATTTTGATCTTGCGGGAAATCATGTTACAAAAACACATGTGTAATCCAATTTGTCTCTTTATCTTGGTTAAATGAGGTTCTTTTTATCCAAGACACTTGCTTTCTTAGGTTTTCAAACTATATGTCTAGTGTCCCATTCTCTTTCTCATCCCACAATGTCCTTTGTGTGGAAATCAAGGAAAATAGGGCAAAAGTTCCTTATGTTTATCCTTATTGGAAACAAATGATGATAGAATTTGCACACTTAGAAACCTCTAGGAATGTGATTCCTAGGGAAAGCAAGAGTGGGCAAGTTCGTCAATAGGTATTTGTTCCCCCACAAGGTGTTTGAAATTTCAAGGTTTTTGTGTATGTTTGTTTTCCAAATGTTTTCAAGATCAAGCAATGTGTTTTTTTTCCAAGCACTTTCACACTCCTAGGTTGATGAGACAATACCTTGTTGGGTTCCCACTTGGATAAATCCAGCTGCGCATATCTTATGCGAATGGCTAAATGCTTAACCACACTGGCTCCCCTCCACGACACTCACTTATTTGGGTCAGCCAAGCATTAGCACCCATGAATCTCCCATGGCATACTTTCCATTTCCACAACAAGACCGCATGTTACGTGGGGCGGCTTCAGAGGACATGACCTCTTGCACCAACAAGATAGATAAGGTTTTGGCCAATTTCTAAACAAGGGTTCTAATTCGGGCATTCCGTTCGTGGGGGATTATCCAACGTCGGTGAGAGTCCATTGCTGTCCATCTCGTCAGAATAATCCTCATGATATTGGCCTTTGTTCCAATATCCACACTTATATCCCGGGTGGAAGTCACTTGGCTTTAGCGTGTTCCCGGTTGGGTCTTTGCCTTGGGTGATTACTTTTTCCCACAAGGCAGGCCCTCTAAGTTAACAAAAGCAAGCTAACATATTCCATCGTTCACACAACCCTTGTTGAAAAAATCAAAGGGGAGAACCTCCACAATATATCGTGCTCACACTCGCATGTTTTGTTCAATTTTAAAATGCCCAAATTGAAGTGTGGAGGCAATCTTTTATGCAACTTAGGGTCATCAAAAAGACTTTTGATTCTCGAGATCACCGTGAAGCACGAGAGAAGCGCATATGCCCTTTTAAATGACACTACTTTGCAAAAAAATTTACAAAACACAAAGTACACATGTTCAATTTTAAATTCCTCAAAGCAATTATGAGTTCGTTTTAAAAGCACCAATTGAAATGTGGAGTTGCCTTGTTCAATTTTAATCCCAAATCAAAATCTAGTGAATGTCTAAGGTTCAATTTTAACCAACTTTGAAAAGATCAAGTCATTGATTGATTTTAAGCCCAAATTGAAAAGTGAGTTAGCTAAAAACAAAAAAAAAAGGGTAGTAAATGGAAGCTCCAAGATTGTTAAAACAAGCATTAAAAAATGCTTTTCAAGTCTTCAATTCCACTCTTTTTGCCTTCGTTTTTGCTTCAACCTTCAATTTCAATCTCCAATGCCAACCTTGAATTTCAACCTTTATCCATGTACCTATTCTATCTTGGATTGGTGCCCTCCATGAGAATGTGAGAGAGCCGTTTCCCAATCCCTTTCCAATCCAATAGACAATGAGTTGCTATGAGCTCAAGTTGCCTATAGTGTAGATGCATTCAAAAAAGTGGTGTAGAAATGAGAGAAGATGGCTTGCATTTATAGGAAAAGTTGATAGAAGAGAGGCCAAAATTAGGCAATGTGGGACTAAATCCCATCCAATAGGATAGAGACACTTGTCATAATGGGATTGGTCAAAGCTTGTGCAAGTTTTGGCCAATGTGCCTATTCAAATTTGAAAAATGTTAATAAATGCATGTTGTTGAGAGTTTTGGGGGAATAATCTTTGTCCAAAAAAGTCAAAGATGAGAGTTATTGAGGGAAAATAACTCTTTTTAATAAATCAATAAATTGATTTATTGGTGCAAGTGGGTGGGTTAGTTAGGAGTTTAGATTTGACTCTAGTTGAGTCAAAAGCTAGAGAATGCTAATCATGATTTAGAAGTCAATTAATTTAGATTAATTAACTTAGGGGATATTAAGAGGTGACATTTGATAAATCAAATGAGAAGAAATTTAAGGATTCGATTAAATAATTTTGATTTATTTAATGAACCTTAGTGAATTAATCAATAAATTGCTTTAATTAATTAATAGCAGAATTTGATGTTAGTTAGAGCGAGATATATGATGTTAGTTTTGCATGTCTCTAGTACGTATGATTATCAAGGTGCTCGTGATGCAGCTACACATCCTACGTCAATTGTAGAGGTGATGGCTTTCATAGATGATATTATGAATGATACATTTAGCATTGACACTCAGGTAAAATTTAGCAAGTTATTTTAATGTTGTTTATTAAAATATATTTTGAAATTTAAGAATAACTAAATTAGTAGAATTTTGATATTATGAAATTTTAGGGTCACACTGTTCATGAGGGATGCTCTATTCCTACAGACCCTTATACATTCTCGATGATGAGTCCATAGGTATGCAACTAGTATTAAAGAAATTATTATTACATTTGAATAGTTGAATGTTATATATTTGAATTTTTGTCTCATAACATGCTTGAGATTTCAAATAGTTTCCTGGTGCACCTTCTTCCTCCACACCTCACAATTCATATCCTCAAACAACATACACTTAGGTAGCCTTTATTCATTAATAGGTTTGTAAATCTTTGTAGGCTAGTTTTCATAATTTTGCATATATACAAATCTAAAAAATTGATGAGAAACACAAACATTGCATTCAAGTATTCCTTGATCGTGTCACATTATGTTCTCCTATATCAACATGATACCTAAGATATTGTTTTTTGCAGCTGTTGACAAGAGATAGCCCTGGTGATGTTGGTGGCATGATAGACCATAAAGTTGTTGCAGCAATAGCTAGTTATGATCCATTGATAGAGGTATGGAATAGATTAGTCGATTTGACATTATATTTTCTCTTTTATGGTCTATTACAGAAATTTTTCATGATAATTTTATGTAGTTTAATTTCTATCTTCATGGTTGCTACAAGGGGTTGTCACTCCAGATCATGGACATGGTGATGCTTTAAATGTGCATCATGACTATATGTATGTAGTAAGTGATTATATTTTTTTATATGCCATTCCAAAATTCAATTTCTATGTTTTAACATATTTACTTTTAATCGTATCAGTTGAAGGTCTAGAGTGAAGAGAGGAGGATTAGTGGGCATGTTTGAAAGATAAGAAAAGCAATAGTCACTTCATCTAGCCAAAATTTTAAAGGTAGCACGAGATCTATTTCCTGCCCATAGAGGGAAATGACTATGTATTAGTGTTGTTTGTTGTATGCCTATGTGGCATTTTTGAACATATGTTTTGTACTATTGATATATATATGTGATATTTTATTTTCAAATGGCTCCTTTGTACTAAGCCTAAATGTTTTTTTTTTGGATATATTTATATACTTTTATCAATATATATCATTGTATATCCTTTCAGATTTTTGATTAAAGAAACTCTTATTTTTCTACTGCCATTCTTGAATGATGTTATCATGCATATCGTGTAAATTGTATGCTTGGATTTTATAGCCATGGATTTTGTTTACATCTAATACTTAATTAATTACTGTCGAATGCTCAATAAGCCCCATCTAAAGTGTATTGTATAAATAAGCTCCATTCATGGTGGTTTGTATCATTTGGAATGCTTCAATTACTTGTGCCTCACCAATGCAGAGGCAAGGAGGCGCAAACCCAATCAGTCTGACAATGTGCCTTCAAGGGGATCCTAACAATATTAATACAACCTATTTCTAGAAATCCACAAAAACTCAAACCCCCATCAAACCAAAATCTTCATTCAACACCTTACCAAATAATCCACCCTTATAGCACTCTGATGTAGAGCCAAGGTGGACAAGACTCACAACAATGGAAATTTCAATTCTCAATCAAGAACTCTTCTTCATAATGATTCAACCTAATAGGCATCAGCCCACCCTCAAGGGTCTCAAATCCTCAACCTTGCAAATGAACAACAAGACTCCACCAAGGCCCTACAAATACCATCAACATTCATACAATGAAAATTGAATCAATTGACAACAATCCCTAAGTCAGATTCATCAAGGTGTCCAAAACTCACATTTGTGACTGGTTATTCTTGTAGTACTCAAAACTCAATTTTAGCCAAATTTCTCCCAAGCTTTCCAAAACACTAGACAATTACAAGATGGATTGAGATACCCTTTTCAAGGCTACACAACATACCAAAGAATCAATTGTCTCTCTTTTGGACTGACATAGACTTTCAACACACCTACTTCAATTTTGGCTTCACAATTAGCCTTTTTTTCCAAAGGGACCGCCCTTCCAACTTTAGGTATCTATCTAAATGCCTTGGATAGTCTTAGGTCATGGTGCCAAACCTCAAATTTTTTCATTAGTTTGTGTCTACAGAATCTCTAACTCACAAAATCCAAGAAACCCTCCTAAACCTTCAAAAAATCAAGGGTTTTAAAGAAACATAAAACTCCAAACCTCTCTCAACACTTCCAAAGCCCCAAAAACCTCAAAATAAATCTGAAAAAACTCATAAAACTCTCACATAACCCTTACAAGCATTAATTCTTAAAAACTTCTCTTCGGTTCCTCACTTCCATGTTGGCAAACCCTTGTTCAGTCTTAGAACGGTCACAAAAACACCACATAATTATGACTCCTTATTCCAAAATGAGTTGAAACACTTATTATAACATGTTTTCAATCAATACACTGAGATACAGTAGAAAACAATAGGTTGATTGATTGTTGCATCACAAATTTCCCCTCAAACCCTTGATTCAACAACACTGGGACAGTCACTATTTGTGTTGGTTCTCTCTACAAACAAATAGTTAAGACACAAAATAAAAAATAAATGAATTAAAAAACATATAGACACATCCTCTAAAATTATTAGACCATGAAGAACCTGTATGTGCGTGTACAACACTCAAAAATATCAAGAAAACAATATTTTTCTAGAAAATTGCTCAAAACTATGGTGTTTATTGTGTAAAATTGTTACAAAACTTCTTCCACTCTCTCATTCAATCCTTGGTAAGGATTTTTAAATAATTTTCAAACAAACATCTTTTCCCCAATGCCCATAACCAACCTTGGGATTATTTGGTCCCTTAATTACATTTGTTTGTGTTAAAGTTGCTTTGTCATCATTTTACAACTTATATGATTTGTAATTGACTTCTAAGACACAAAACACCCTTTATTTGCATTTTGCTTGATCTCACAAAGCTTATTAGACAAAATAAACCTAAAGACACTAACATTTCCCTATTGATGTATTCATATAAAAAAAATGATGATGTAGTGTAGGTGCTCCTGCACCAAACTCAAAACCCGATCCAAGCCTAATTTCTCCCAACCTTTCCAGAATACCTAACCATTTAAAGGTGGATTAAGATACCCTTTTCATGGTTACACAACATATTCCAAAACCAATAGTAACTCTTTTGGACCAACATGAACTTTCAATACACCTCCCTCACTTTAGGCTTCATAATTAGGCCTAATTTCCAAAGGAAACCCCTCACAAACTCACCTCGAAACCAGGGAAACTTGAAACAATCTTAGGTATGCTCACCAAATTGAAGGTTCTCCCATTTTAATAGCCCCAAGAATTTGTTCTATTCCTCTGCTCACAAACTGTCATAAACCTTCATAAAAACAAGGGTTTTAAAGAAACTCATAACTCGAGAGCTCCCCCAATCCTTCCATAGGTCCAAACACCCCACAATACCTCTGACCTAACCTAAAGGACACTCAAAATCCCATTCCTTTTAGTATTTCTCATATCCAGTACTTGAGTTCCTTACTTTCATGGTGGAAACACCCCTAAACAACATTAGAAATTCACATGCCACTGAGTTTATTCATTCTCTCAGCCTCCAAAGTATTCATACACCAAACTAATCATGGTATAGGCCAATCCACTAAGAAACAAGGTCAGAATAGTAGGTGGATTGGCTAATGTGTCATGGTGTTGCCCTAAAAACCCCTGACACATAAAACAAAGCACTAACCAAGTTTGTTGATCCCACACACACCAACGGTGGATTTAAACGTTCAAAACATATGCAAAGAGAGTAAACACATATGAAATCAAGTATCCAAAGCCTCAAGTCATGATAGACTTGTATGGGCATGTGCAAGGCAAAGAAAATTCAAGAAAACAAAGAGAACCAGCGATCAGCGTTTTCAAATATACTTTCTTATTAGAAACTAAACAAAATCAACCCTCAACTTAGGGTATTACAGAAATATATCTTGATACGACCTTCCAACTACCCCTTGAGCCGATCAACCACCATAACCACCCTTTGTTACACTTCTAAGATGGTAATTTGCCAATTTTTCTCTTAATTACCATACATTCACAACTTGATTGTGCAAATACCACCTAACTGACCTATTAAGCCTTTTAAATACAATTGCAAGGTATTTACATAATATATAGAAATATAGAGAGAAAATACAATAAATATTTTAACTAATGAATTGTAAAATATATATTTTTGTAGTTTATATTCATGTCATTGATTACATTGCATATCTTTCAAAGTCAAAGCATTACTTCACTTTGCATAACTAATAAGTAGATGTTATTACATTCCAAAAATTTAATTACAATATAGTTTGAACAAAGTCAACCTAAGCAGTTATGCAATTTCTTCACATTGCATAACTAATAACTAGGATCAGCAGACAATTGCATTTTTTTATCATGGCATTCTATGAGACCAAATTTCTTTGAGATATTTTTTCAAATAGCTCTCTGCCTTGTCTATGTTACCACATTTTTCATACATGTCTACCAAAGAATCTTCTCAAATAGTTTGCTACCTTGTTGCTATGGCTAAAAGCCTAAAACAAGTGATTTTGAACAAGCTATGGATGCTTCGAAAAATATATCAAAATCATAATAGTAAGCAATAGCATAGAGAAGGCAATGAAATGTTTGAAAAAATGCATCAAAAAAATTGCTTTGAAATGATAAATTTAGTTGTGCTTTCACTCTTATTTAACATTGTATATCTGCTCCTTTTTATAAGAGATTAAAAAAATGTAAAAAATTGTATAACAAGAGATAAAAACTATCTTTTTTGAAATCAAACGACATTTCCATAGCATAGAGATATAGAGAGAAAATAAAATAAAGATTTTAACTAATGAAATGTAGAAAATAGTTCTTTTTAGTTTTTGTTAATTTATTGCACATATTTCAAACTCAAAGAATCACTTCACATTGCATAATGAATAACTAGATGTTGATAGATGAAAAATTTTCAATTACAATATAGTTTTTGACAAAGTCAACCTAAGTAGCTATAAAATTACTTCACATTGCATAACTAATAACTAGGAGAAGCTGCCAATTGCTTTAGCTTGTCATGGCATTCCATGACACCACATTTCTTTGAGGCATTTTTTCAAACAGTTAATTCCCTTGCCTATGCTATAACATTTTTCATATATGTCTACCAAAGCATTTTATCAAATAGTTCATTGTCTTCTTGCTATGGCTAAAAGCATAAAAAAGATGCTTTCAAACAAGCTATGGATGCTTGGAAAAAATCTATGACAGCATAATAGTAAGCAATAGAATAGACAAGCCATTGAAATTTTTGAAAAAATACCTCAGAGAAGAGTGGTCTCATGCTGATGGAATTCCATGACAAGCCATAGATGAGGTAGTGAATTGTTTGATAATATGCCTCAACTACTTGAATTTGACAAATCTTTCCTTGAGTGAAAATTCGCCACCATAGGAAAAATCTTCCGAGATAGCAGAAACCAAGCAAGTTTATTGTAGAGGGGCCCAACGTGATCCCATAGGATCAAACGAGAAGTTTCCAAGCATCATGATGTCTGAGTAATAGCATGTTGAAATTTGCAGCCATTTTTCACTTCAGACCTTTAAGGGATCGATCCGGTTGAACGTAGCTCGGAGCAACTCCATGTGTTTAGGTGCAAAACATGACCATGCCTAGTGTAAACATACCTATTCGGATGCATTGGAACAGCCCATTTGGTCACGGGAGCTGCAAAACAAAAGTTGCACCACTTTGCAACTTTCAACTACCTGCATTTGACAGCTTTTTCCTGGAGTGGAAATTCACTAGCATAGGAAAATTCCTTTGAGATACCAAACACCGAGAGAGGTTATTGTAGATGGGCCAAACATGATCTTGTAGGATTAGATGAGAAGTTTCTAAGCATCATGGTGTCCAAGAAATAACATGTTGAATTTTGCAGCCATTTTGCAATTTGGACCCTTAAGGTATCGATCCAATTGAACGTAGCTCAGAGTGATTCCGCGTGTTTAGGAGTGAAAGAGGACCATGCCTAGCATAAAAATAGCCACCTGGATGCATTGGAATAGTTTTTTTGGTAACACGAGCTGTAAAACAAAAGTTGCACCACTTTGCAACTTTCAACTACTTGCATTTGACAACTTTTTCCTCGAGTGAAAATTCACCACAATAGGAAAAAGCCTCTGAGATAGCAAAAATCGAGAAAGGTTATTGTAGAGGTGCCCAATGTAACCCCATAGGATTAGACGAGAATTTTCTCAGCATCATGGTGTCTGAGTAATAGCATGACGAATTTCATAGCTATTTTGCACTTTCAACCCTTAAGGGATCGATCTAGTTGAACGTAGCTCAGAGCAATTCTACGTGTTTGGGTGCAAAAGAGGACTGTGTCTAGCGTAAACATACCCACCCAGATGCGTTGAAATAGTCTGTTTGGTCACACAAGCTTCAAAATGAAAGTTCCACCACTTTGCAACTTTCAACTACTTGCATTTGACAGCTTTTTCCCCGAATGAAAATTTTCCAGCATAAGAAAATTCCTTCCAGATGGGCCCAACTTGATCTTGTAGGATGAGACGATAATTTTTTAAGCATCATGGTGTCCGAGTAATAGCATTCTAAATTTCACAGCCATTTTTCACTTTGGACCCTTAAGGGATCAATCCGGTTGAATGTAGCTCGAAGCAATTCTGCATGTTTAGGTATGAAAGAGGACTATGCCTAGCATAAATGACCCACGCAGATGTGTTGGAATAGTATTTTTGGTCACACCAGTTGTAGAATGAAAGTTGTACCACTTTGCAACTTTCAACTACTTGCATTTGACAACTCTTTCCCCGAGTGAAAATTTTCCACCACAAGAAAATGCCTCTGACATAGAAAACATAGAACAAGGTTATTGTATAGGGGCCCAACATTGCCCAACATTATCTCATAGGATCAAATGAGAAGTTTCTAAGTATCACGATGTTCGACTAATAGCATGTTGAAGTTCATAGCCATTTTGCACTTTGGACCCTTAGGGGATCGATCTGGTTGAACGTAGCTCAGAGCGATTGTGTGTGTTTGGGTACAAAAGAGGATCATGCCTAGCATAAAAATACCCACCTGGATGCATTAGAAAGCCTATTTGGTCACACAAATTGCGGAATGAAAGTTCCACCACTTTGCAACTTTCAACTTCTTGCATTTGACAAATTTTTCCCCGAGTGAAAATTCACCAGCACAAGAAAATTCCTCTGAGATAGTGAAAACTAAGAGAGGTTATTGTAGATGGGCCCAACATGATATTTTAAGATTAGACAAGAATTATCTAAGTGTCATGGTGTCCAACTAATAGCATGCTGAATTTTGCAGCCATTTTGCACTTTGGACCCTTAAGGGATCGATCTGGTTGAATGTAGCTTGGAGCGATTTCAAATGTTTAGGTGTGAAAGAGGACCATGCCTAGCGTAAACATACCCACCAAAATGCATTGGAATAATTCTTTTGGTCAAATGAGCTGCAAAATGAAAGTTGCACCACTTTGCAACTTTCAACTACTTGCATTTGACAACTCTTTCCTCGAGTGAGAATTTGCCACCATAGGAAAATGCCTATGAGATAGAAATAACTGAGAGGGGTTGTTGTAGAGGGGTCCAATGTGATCTCATAGGTTTAGATAGATATTTTGTAATTACCACAGTTTACGAGTAATACCCTTTCAAATATTGTTACCCTTTTGCACTTTGCACCCTTAAGGTATCGAGTCGGTTGAACCATAGTAGTTGTTTTGTTGAATGTCATACCCTAAGGTATGTTAGAGATTACCTAGGTTGCATCAATTTTTTTGAGGCATATGCTGCCCCTACCTTGTCACTTCATCAAAGGACAATAATTTTAAAAGAATTTTATTCATTAAGACAAGCATCATGAATGTATGAACACAAGGGAACTATGAAGGGTCACTGTATATGGCAATGTGCAAATGGAAAGGACATATTAGAAATGAGTAGTGATCAGTTGTTAAGTATAGTGATTGTATGATTATAAATTGTTTGACAATAAAATTCACTCACCATAGTCAATGTCCTATGACTATCAAGTCTATGTCAGTCAGTGTCTCAAAACTCCAAGAGCTATGGTTGTGTATGGAGCAATAGGTCCTTATGAATATGGAGTCTTCAAAAAATATAGTAAGTCAATGAAAAATATTACAATACTGATGGAAGAACATCTTGAAAATCTTCCCATTTGTTAATAATTTTAGCAATACATGTAGGGAAATAATCCTCCCATTTCCAACATAAATCATGAAATATATTGTACATGAGAAAAGGACAAAAGGAGTTGCTGCCCAGTTTCATTTTTCCATTCCACGTCAGCTAGCCCAGCTATTTGCATTCCAAAATGGTTCAAAAAATGTACATCCCCTACTCCCTATGAAACACATGGGTAGTAGCATCTTTATGGTTGTGTAGTATCATAGGAATTTGGTTCACAAAAAAATGCAAAAGCCTCTCAATCTTAGACATAGACTCACATAAAAATCATTAAAATAGAGATAACTAAATAATGTTAGTCATACAGCTGATGAGACCTATTATCACCTTCATGCATGCTAGAGAAGGAGGTTGATTGAAGTTCCTACAATGGTGATGTGCCCCTTCGCTAGTTTATAATCTCTTGATGACCCTACATATAAATTTCAAATATATCACTGAGAGGCTTAACATAAAATGTGTACATATAAGAATCTGATAAATCTAGGAGATGGAAAAGAAAGAGAATATTGACAACTAGAAAATGTACCAGTAACTGATGTTTCTCATACCACTAAACACTTGCACCAGCAATCGATGTTGTTCTTTTCTTATATACTTTGACAAAATTTAGTATTACCTAGAGTCACAATCAAAAAAGGATCAATGACAGTCGTAAATGCATATGACATCAAAAAATAATCGTGAAAAATCCTTATTGCAAGGTGTTGGTCAAAAAGAGTGATCAATAACATGGCTTTACAAATTCAATGTTCATACTTACAAATCAATCTAGGGAACCATCTGGGTCTTCTCTATTCTTTATTGTGTCGAGTATTTCCTTGTGGTCAGACTCACGCACTTTCCACAGGTTCTTGTTTGTAGGTCTACCCTTATATTTGATCAAATGAACATTGGTGGTGATGACAAGGTTAGAATAGTGAATAATTTTTTGATGTGTGTCAAAGTCCTCAAACAACCAAAATGAAACATTCTTAACTGGATACCTTTGAAGCCATGTTCCAGTAACAACCACCAAACCTATAGGATATTCTATGTTTTCTCCATCTATAACTAGGGACTCCAATTTCTTTTTGGCCTCAATACAACGGCACAGGTAATAATCTGTACCCTCTTCATTGTCTTCATCTGCAATCACCGCATAAACATTCCCTACATTGATATGTTCATCTTGTTAGATTTATTTACTAAGCAACATAATAAAACCTATAAGTAAGATATATTACCTGGTTCTAGTAGGTTTGATACATGATCAAAGTCAATGGATGATTGTATCTCCGTAATTTGTAGAGCCATCGGGAGCTGATAAGTGTCAAGTGGGGTTATAATTCTTATAGACCCTTCGTCAACCCACTCTATTGACTTGCAATCATTCCATGATTGAATTGTACATGAATAAAAAAAGTATGCCATCTTCCACCTATGGATAGTCCATGTACCTGCATTGGAGCTTCTAAAAGAGTGTAGCTCACTCGATCCTATTAGTGTGCAACAATCCTCATATTTTGCAATGTTAGTATCATCTACTAAATGAAAAAATCTACAAAATAAATAATTACCTTCACTACCTGGACCCATTGAACCATTGCACCACTGGACAATTGATCTTGCATCTATCAACTTTGCACTATTTGTGTACTTTAACTCTTCTCATGCTAGGGCTCTTTTGATACATGCACCTGCTCCATCATGCTCCCCCTTTCCATGCTCGACCTCTAAGAAGTTCTGCATATGTTGAACACCACTAATCCTATGCATCCTACTCAACCAATAAAACATTTTGGCGTTCTTGAATTGTGATGTATAATTATCTGACCATATGATATTCTAACTAAATGATATGCCCTTGCTAGCCAGATCGGCATAGAACATATGAAAGCAACCTTGAATAAACTCTATAGAATGTGTGCGATCATCACTGATGTAAAAATGATACTCCCTCAATACTTTCCTATTTTCCTATGTACTATCATTTGCATGAATGAATTCTATATGTACAAATATAGCAACCTGCATGGAGTTGTAGTACTGTGATTGCACCTCGTTCTATGGGTGTAGTGTGTATTTCTCAGCGAAGTTGACAACTGGAATGATATGATGAAGTGGAAATGTGTCCTTGCATAACTTGAACTGTCAGTCCAACCATTATGCTCTGTGTGTATGTGTTGCATAATCATAAGCCACACGATCATGAAAAATGCCCATAAACTGATACACTAGAATCTTATCACTGACCAATTCACACTTCTTTGCTTCTTTCCCATCTTTTAGATTGTATGCCACTATCATATATTTGCCAAATTCCATAATTTTGTCTCCAATTATGTGTGTACTAGACATGTGTTGGAAAATTCGCAAATGTTGCATGCCACCACAATGATCACATGTGCCATCCAAACATGATTTTTGGTAAAAAAATTGACCATCCTCTCTTTCACATAAAATGGAAGACAAAAATTTCCTTGACTATTTAGGTGGAGGTAGTATGTTACATTCTTGCAAAACATTGTCAGTATGCATATCTACACATATATGTCGATAAAAATCATAATGGTTAGAAAAATCAATATGAACCCTACAACAACAAGTAGTGCATGTGTGATTTATTTTGACTAAAAAAGGCTTTTGCATTTCAAAATACCTTTGACATATTTTAATTTCAGGAAACTTTTGTACAAAATCAGCAAAAAATTGGGTCTGAGTGGTATCCAAATAATGCATTGGATGTGGCTCATGATTTTTACTACCAATTATCCTTCTTACAACATCTCTTTGATTAGGAGAGGTCCTTGTGTTATCCTTCCAATAATTCACAATTAAAGATCTCAAGCCTTGAGCAATTCTTGTGTCTTTCCATGGAACTCTACCCAAAAATGCCCATAACTCATTGCTATTTGGATCCTCCACTCTTTCACACCTTCCTTTGGCTCTCATTAGAGATGATATACTTATTTTCAAAGACTTACTTGCCTTTGGAAGGTTCACCTTGTTCCTTGTTTGACTGCTTAACAGTGTTGTTGTCATCACACGTTGTGTGGCACAACTATCCTTCGTGCGTGAGGTGGAACCCATGCTCTCGTATGCACTCATAAAGTTCTTTACAATGGAATTTTCACTTGATTCATTCAAAAATATTAGCCCAAGAGCCCTCATGGTGGGCCTAATTTTGAGTTGCCTCATCATTTCAACAAATAGTTGGAATCTTCCACACTCACTTAGCTTCGCAAAAAACAAACTCCATGTCCTTTCTACATATCTTTGACATGTACATTTTGGAATCTTATTAGGAATCCATTTCAAAAAATTGGAATCAATATCAATAAAAAATGTAGGTTTTCTATTGAAAACTCTAGGAGGAGTTCTCAAATGTAAATTTGTGTCAATATTGGGAAGATCAACAACATCGGGGATAGATCATGTACCTTCAATTGGAGGTGAGATTGATGACATACCTTGTGATGTCGTTTGTGGAGTTCCTTCAAATAGAGACATGTTTTTTGATGTACTTTTAAAACACAATGTTTTTGATGGTGTGTCTTCAATTGGAGATGTGATTTCTGATGTACCTGGAAAACCACATGTTGTTGTCAATGTGTCTTCAACTAGAGATGTGCATTGAGCTTCACCTATGGTTGATGATGTGCCCCCAACTTTTGTATCCATTCCATTCCTTCCACAAACTTTCCTCACTTGTGCCCTTTTTTTTTCTAATTTGACATCTCTCTTAGATTGGACGAGAATTTGTGGTTGTATGGGCTGCAATTGCTTTGCTTCACAAGCTACATTTTTTTTATTCTCTTCTCCTTTCATTTTTTACTACACCTTCTTTTGGTGTTAGAGGCTTCAAACATTTCCTCGACATGACCTTGAATGCTACATGTCCACAAACACACATAGAACAAAAGTAAGTAATGCATTTTATAGAAAAATTGATACAGAGAGGGGTGGAAACCATTCAATACAAAAGTTCAATGAGAATCACAAACCTAGGGTATAAATTGCTGCCACCTAAATGAAAACTAGACTCTTGTGTTTATTTTTCTCAAAACCAAATTTTTCATTGTCAATAAAGTCATGAAGAATATGGATTCAGAGAAGGGCTTGTGATGCTATATCTTATCATTATTCACTATTTCTTTGGTAATGAGGTTTTCCAAATTAGATGAATATAAAATTTTTCCAAATTAGTTGAAAAAATAATGAAATACAGTGAATTCCACTAGGCATGCTGGAAATGGACTACTATAAGAAATGCAAATAGAATTCATAAGTAAATTTATGTTAAGTAAATGCCATTTTTTTATTTTTTTTGTTCTTCAAACTCATAAAAATTGAAATTTTTTATGAAAATCCCATCTAATTCAATGTTGAATTCTAAGTCCAATTTTTATGATTAGTAAAATCATTAAGGAAATTTAGTTTATATTGTCAAAAACAAACAAATATACTAAATACAAACATTTCAATTTACCAAAATGAATATATTACCTTATATAATGTAAAATGATGTAGAAACTTTAAAATATCTTCTTCTACATTGTCTACCATGCAGATTGGTGGTAAAAAGGTGATGGATCAGGCATGGATTGGTACAATATGAAGTCAACTGCTGAAAAAGGGCATTTTTGACTTGGATAAAGTGCTGAAACAGACAAACACAGGAGAATGTGGGCCTGAAACATGGGGTCAACCCTTATTTTAACAATTTCAAGGTAAAACCCATTTGGCACTTGCCAAATATGTTCCTCTAAAAAGGAGAGACTTCAAAGAGAGGGAGAGACACAAAGTGGGAGAGAGATGGAGGGAGTGAGAGAGAGGGAGTGGGAGAGAGAGAGAGAGAGGGGGGGAGGGAGAGGATGTGGGAGGGAGAAACCTAAGAGAGAGAGAGGCTGGGAGGGAGACACCTAAGAGAAGGAGAGGGAGTCAAAGTGGGAGAGAAGGGGTGGGAAGGAGAAACCTAAGAAAGTAGGGTGGGAGGTAAGTGAGGCCTTACAAAGAGGGATTGTGAGATAAGTGAGGCTTAATCCCTCAACCCTCAACCCTTAACCATTAAACCCTTATCCATAGAGATAGAGAGAGAGAGAGAGAGAGAGAGTGAGAGAGAGGGAGGGAGAGGGGGTGGGAGGGAGACACCCGAGAGATAAGGAGAGGGAGACAAAGTGGGAGAGAGGGTATGAGAACGAGATACCTAAGAGAGTAGGAGAGAGAGGGAGTGAGGAATAGAGGGATGGGAGAGATACAAGGAGTGAGAGAGAGAGAGACTTGAGAGATAGAGAGGGTGTGGGAGGGAGAGGGAGTACTCAAGAGAGTGGGAGTACTCAAGATAGAGGTATTCAAGAGAGATGGAAGGGGTGGGGGAGATACATGAGATAGAGTGAGAGAGAGAGAGTGAGAGGGAGATATCTGAGAGAGAGAGAGATAGAGAGGGAGAAATATAGAGTGGGAGAGAGTGAGGGAGAGGGATTGGGAGACGGAATGGGAGAGAGATAGAGGGAGTGAGTGAGTGACATACATAATAGAGGAATTAGGGTAGAGAGTTTAATTGGGTTTAATGGTTTAAGTTTTGATGGATTAGGGCTGAGGTTAATTGGTTGAGGGTAGAGGTTAGAGGGTTTAAGGGTTTAGGATTTAAGGGTTGAGGTTTGAGGGTTGAGGGTATAGGGTTGAATGTTTAAGGTTTTAATGGTTGAGGGTATAGGGTTGAGGTATTAGGGAAGAGAAGGTGGGATGTATGGATGGATAAATGGAGGGAGAAGTGAGATAGAGATAAGGAGAGAAGAGGAGGGAGGGAAAAAGATAGATGAGGGTTGAGGATCCAATGTATAGATTAGATGGTTGAAAATTGAAAGTATAGGGTTGAGGACCTATAGGGTTGATGGTTTAGGGTATTGATTTGAGGGTATAGGGTTTAAGGGAGATGGGAGAGATATAGATGGATTGAGTGAGTGAGAGAGAGACCTAGGAGAGGGAGAGGGGTTGGGATGGAGAGACTTGAAAGAGAGAGAGAGAGAGGGAGGGAGTGGGAGAGAGACAGAGGGAGGGAGGGTTAAGGGTAGAGGGTTTAATGGTTTAGGGTATAAGGGTTAAAGGTTTAGGTTTTAGGGTAGAGCGGAGAAAGATAGAGGGATTGATTGAGTGTGTGAGAAAGAGAGACCTAAGAGAGAGAGAGGGAGTGAGTAAGATGGGGTGGGAAGGAGAGACCTAAGAAAATAGGGTGGGAGGTAAGTGAGGCCTGATAGAGAGGGATTGTGAGATAAGTGAGGCCTAATCTCTCAACCCCTATACCCTCTTAATCCCTCAACCCTCAACCCTCAACCCTTAAACCCTAATCAATCAACCCCCATACCCTCTTAATCCCTCAATCCTCAACACTTTACCCTTAAACACTAATCCCTCAACCCCCATATCCTCCTAATCCCTCAAACCTCAACCCTTAAACCCTAATCCCTCAGCCCCCATATCCTCTTAAATCCTCAACCCCTCAACCCTCAACCCTTAAACCCTAATCAGTCAACCCCTCTATAATATTAATCCCTCAACCCTTAACCCTTACCCCTTAAACCTTAAACCCTAATCCATCAACCCCTATACCATGTCAACCCTCAACCCTTAAACCCTAATCTTTCAACCCCTATACCCTCTTAATCCGTCAAACCTCAACCCTTGACCCCTAATCCCTCAACCCTTATACCCTCTTAATCCCTCAACCCTCAAACCTTAAACCCTAATCCCTCAACCCCTATACCCTCTTAATCCAACAACCGTCAACCCTTAAACCCTAATCCCTCAACCCTCAACCTTCAACCCTTTACCCTTATAACCTAATCCCTCAACCCCCATACCCTCTTAATCCCTCAACCCTCAACCCTTAACCCTTAATCCCTAAGCCATCTACTTGAGAGAGAGAGGGATAGGTGGTGGGAGGGACATTCTTAAGAGAGAGGCATAGGGAGAGGGAGAGAGAGTGAGAGAGGAAGGGAGTCACTATGAGATGGAGAGGGTATAGGAGTGGTAGACTTGATAAAGAGAGAGGAAGATGGGGTAGGACAGAGATACTTGAGAGAGAGAGAGAGGGAGATAGGGTGGGAAGGAGATACATTAGAGACTTGAGAGAGGGAGAGGGGGTAGGAGGGAGAGACTTGAGAGAGAGACTTGAGAGACAAACTTGAGAGAGAGACTTGAGGGAGACTTAAGAGAGGGAGAGGGGGTAGGAGGGAGAGACTTGAGAGAGAGAGGGGAAGGGAGTTAGAGAGAGGGCTAGAGGTAGACAGAGGGTACAAGATTTTTTTGGGGTTTTAAGGAGTTAAGGAGTTAAGGGAGGTTTTAGAGTTAAAGGAGTATAGACTGGGAAGAGATAGAGAGTGGTGGGCAAAGTGAGTGAGAGACCTAAGATTCCCTCTCTAGTTCTCTCTATCTCACTTCTCTCTCCTTCCCTCCCTCCCTCTCTAATTTTCTCTATATCCCCCTCTCTCTCCTTCCCTTCATACTTCTCTCTATCTCACCTCTCTTTCTCCCCCTCTCTCTTTCCCTTTCTCTTCCTTTCACCCACCTTTTCTCTCTACTTCTTGCTATCTAACCTATCTCTCTATACATCTTTCTCTCTCCCCCCTCCTTCCCTCTCAATCTCTCCACGTTCCTCCTTATCTCTCTACTTTTCAGCAACATCACACATCTCTCCACCTAGACCTCTCTCTATTTTTGTCTCACCTCTCTCTCCATCCATACCTCTCTCTATACCTCTCCTTTCATATCTAATTCTCTCTACCTAGTTGTCCCTCTATACCTATTTCTCTCTCCCTCCTTGCCTCCTCTCTCTCAATATCTCCACCTTCTTTCCCTCTATAATTCTCTCTCTATCACCTCTCTCTATCTCTCTCCTCCCTCTCTACTCTCTCTATCTCTCCCTCCCTCCCCCTCTTTCTATCTCTCTTTACCTTCTCTCTACCTATATCTATCTCCTTCTATCTATCTCAACTATCCATATTTACCTATCCCTCCACTTCTTTTTGTCTATCCTCCCAATCTCTCTCACTATTGTCACTCCCTCCCTCCCCCTCTTTCTCTCCCAATCGATCTTTTTCTCTATCTAACCATTATCTCTCTCACTCACACACACACCTTTATCTACCTACCTCTCCCTCCCCTTTGTACTCTTTATCTCTTCTCTCGCTTTCCCTCTCTATAAATACCTCTCCCTCCATCACTCTCTCTCCATCCCTCTTTATCTCACTTATGCATCCTTCTCTCCTCTAACTCTCTCTCCCTCTCACACACATTATCATCTATCTCCTCCTTTCATCTCCCACCATCCCTCCACTCTCCACTTCTCTCTATCTATCATCTCTCTTTACATCTCCTTCCCTCTATATTTATCTTTTTCTCCCCTCTCCCTCTCTTTACCCACTTCTCCCTCCATCACTCTATATCTCAATTGTGTCTCCTCTCTCTCTCTCTATCATACACACACACACCTCTATCTCCTCCCTACTTGTCCCCCCCTCCCCTCTCTAATTATCTCTATCTCTCCTCTCTCTACATCTCCTACCCTCTCTACCTATATTTATCTCCCTTATCCCTTTTTTTTACCTACCTCTCCCTTCATCACTTTGTATCTCACCTATGTTCCCCTACCTATCTAGGGTTGAGCTTTTAAGGGTTGGGGGTTTATAATTCAGTTTTGAGGGTTTAATTTATAGGGTAGAGTGTAGAGGGTAGAGGGTTTAAGGGTTGAGAGTTGAGGGTTGAGGGTTGAGGGTTGAGGGTTGAGGGTTGAGGGTTGAGGGTTGAGGGTTGAGGGTTGAGGGTTGAAGGTTGAGGGTTGAGGGTTGAGGGTTGAGGGTTGAGTGTTTACGGGTTTAAGGGTTGATTTCTATAAGAAACTTAAGTGATTTTCCACTATTTTCATAAAAAACTCTAAGGTTTTTCCATCTAGACCTATCATTTTTCACCTTTCCAAAAAATGCTCATAGACTTTATATCACTACTTCTCCCTTGAAAAATCACTTTATATATATTATTTATTTCCCAACCGCGGCCTCATACATGGGGGCCCACAGTATGGCGGTAACTATTAGGGGGAGTCACATTAACCCTTACCTCTATACGGCAGGGGGACATCATACTGTTTGTGGTAGCGCTGTGGTCAGGTAGCAGCTAATGGAGTAGGCATGAGATGTTTACCACACCACCGTGCATGGTTAAACCACAAACTGCGGTGACCATGGTAAATAGGTAGCGGTTGGTGAAGGGTGATAGTGGATGGTTAGTGGGTGGTCGATGAATGCAGCTAGCAGTTTGCAGAGTGGGTATTGTGGTACTGCCAATAGTCAGCCTGATGACCACGGTAGTGTGGTGGCAATGAGAAAACCATAGCGGCGTTGGTCAAAGTCGTTACCATGGTACCACGCATGATTAAACCACGGACTGTGGTGACTGTGGTAATGGTAGTAGTCGGTGAAGGAATTCAATGGAGGACAGCAAGGAGTAGTTAATGGTTGGCTACCGCGGTACCGCTAGCAGTCATCCCAGTGAGCGTGGTAGCGCGATAAAGTCTCATTGAGGCAATAAATGTAGGGAGTAAAAAGGACACCATGATAGCGCATGAAGAAAATTCAAGCCCAGGGTAGAGTAGTAACAATAAAGATAATAAGGCCACAGGAAGATAAAAATAAAGGAGCGGATAAAATGAAATCTAAAGGGTGGGAAAGGATATAAAGGGAAAAATCAAAGCGATGATATAGTTAAAAATATTTAATTTTCCAAAAGAAAATCTAATTAAATATTTTAAATCTCTCTCATAAAATTCAAACAGTTGTAATAGAGAGTGAAGGGTCACGACCCTTGGGTATGTAATGTATATATATTTCAGAAAATCAGG
>CM021105.1:571398531-571410024 GCA_007115665.2 Sequoiadendron giganteum | reverse complement strand
TATTATAGTGTGACCTAAGATCTTTTTAATCCTCTAAGGACCAATACCAAAATATTAAAATTTGAAATAGGACACCCTTAGGTGAAGGGTGCCCACACCCCTAAATAGATGACTTTGGCCCAAATTTACTAGGATGTTGAGGAATTTAATATATTTTCATAATCTAGCCTTGAAACAAATAAATTATTTTTATAATTAATATTTTAGGAAAAATAGAGTGTCCCCATAGTTTTAAATTGTCAAGATCAACAATTTATGATGCTACATTTAACCCCCACTTTAGTGTGCATATGATCTTATGTTCAAGATCATACTAAATGAATACAGTCTTTATCAAAACACTGAAGTGATATGATGACGTTAAGTTGAGGGGTACACAAGACTCCAACGTAGGATCCTATCAATCCACAATGTTAAGAAAAACATTAAGTAGATATATCACATGCAAGATAATGCAAGATTCAATGATACATAAAGCACTTAATGAGAAATCAATAGAGTAAACACAAATGAATACAAAAAGAAAACATAAAGAAAACATGATGCATACAAGGAATGCACAAAGAAAAAAAATGGAATACAAAGAAAAAACACATGAAATACTCAAAGAAAATACATAAAAGTTAAAGGTAAACACATAATGAACATAATAAGAATGTAAACATGATATACATAAAATAAAACAAGGTAAGTGCACCAATCTGTGACACAATTTTGGCTCTTAAGATGCGACTTTTTTTTCTTTCTGAAATTGGGAAAATCTGATTTGCACGAGAAAATGAAGATAGTTACGCTAAAAATTTCAAGATGCGACAAGAACAAAAGTTGAAGTGCTCTAAGTCTAGTTTCTAAGCTACTATATTTTTTTGAAATTAATGAAGATTAAGGGTCTCAAAAAGGGGGGGAGGGGCCAAAATAGGTCTTGTTTTTATTAAAAAAAATAGCATAGCGCCTAAGGGCTCCCCCCTTTTTGGTCAACTTTTTTCTAGAATTTCAAAAATCCCAATAGTAACAAATTAGTTAACACCATGTAGTTTATCCTCCTTCTTTAAGATAATTATTTTAATGAATATATAATATTTTATGAATTTTCAAAGTGGACACATCCTGAAAAGCTGAAATTTGAGCGTGCTCCCCCCCAAATTTTTTGCAAAGTAATCAAAAATTGTTTTTTTTTTTCATTATGTGTAAAATGGAGTCTAGTTTCAAAAAACATAATTTGTTTCATGTTACGATGAACATGTAAAAATCTATTCTAAACCTAGCGCATGTTGGTTTTTGACCAAAAACAAAGGCATTTACAATAGAAGCCATGGATCAAAACCTTAAGTAAATCAAAATGAAAAAAGAATTATATATTTAGATAGCTAAGATAGAGGTTAACACTATCACAATTTTTTTTATAAACTTGCATTGAAAGATGTGCAAATGAGATGAGGAGCACGATCGAAAATATGAGAAAAATTAGCAAATCCTGTTAATTAACACATCTAAAGCAAGCCTTTTGGCGAGTGCCAAATGGTCTGCTTTGCACATAACTAGATTTTTGGTTTCTCTGTTAGGGAAACTATATACATGAAATAAACATTTAAGTATAAGTTGACATTTACATATGGACATTTAATTTCGTATACTTTAAGTTATATTTGATGTATATATAGGCAGGATGTTTGAGAGTGGTTTTAGATCTCTAAGAGTTATAGTGCAAATTCTAGTTTTTGGAAGATCTTAAAACTTTCAGACTTAAGTCAAATTTTATTAATCAGCATGTCGAATTTCAGTAATGAGGAGGTCAAATTTTAGTACTCAGGAGATCGAATTTTATCTATCTCACTCATTTTCATCTCTTATTCTCTAGACCTCTCTCTCTCACTATCTCTATCCCTTTATCTAACAATATCTTCCTTGAGCTCAAGAACTATGTCTCTACATGTCCATCTCTCTCTCCTTCCCTCTCCAATATCTATCTCCCTCTGTAATGCCCCCTTCTCAATAGTGACTGGACAGTTGGCCGTTAGTCTATCCTGGTGACCCGTAGACTACTCGAAAGCAGAATTAGGGTTTCCTATCTTCTAGGAGGACGTTTCAGCTAGTGTTGGAGTGTGCTTCTGCAATCTTGGTGATTGGTCGATAGCTCTTTTCTGGGTTTTCAGAGAGCTTCGCATTGGTATATCTAGCATGTCGATCCGAGTTACTTCCAAAATTTACTATTTTTAGTAAATTCTATTTCTGGCAGTGGTCTTGTTGGCTTCAGTGTTCTTGACTTGCCTCATGAGTTGGTTCAGTTGGGTATCTGATTTAGTGCCTGGATGCAGTTCTGGAGAGATAAGTTGTTTTAATTAAAATAATATTTTATTTTAATTATATTTCCCCTTAGTCTAAGCTTCACAACTTAATGTCATTGTTAAAAAGGGACTTTTATGGGTAGGTGCCTCATCCAAAGATTTAAGTGAACTTGTACCTTTATCTGTTAATGTTGACTTGAAAAGGTACACCACATGTGAAAGATGGTAATAAGTTAAACATGGCATGGATTTTACCTTGGGAAAAGGTACGCCACTTCTTGAGTCAATGGTCAAAAAGGGAATTAGGGCAACCCTTGAATGGAGCACACCTTCTAGAAGCTTCTAAGATGTTCTTCAAATGTTATATAAAGGGGTGCTCATTTTCATGTTTTTCATCTTGACTTTTATGCAAAGTTATGCTGCCGGATTGGTGACTGAGTGCTTCGAGGAATGCATACCCCCTTAGCTAGGCTTGGCTTCTTGCTTGAAAGATAGCGACTAGTTAAGATACATTGAGTTATTATCTTTGCATCTGAGTTTGAGTATACTGTTGTTGCTATTTTTGCACTTTACTAGTTTTACGGAGTTGCTGAAGCTATTCAGCTGATTGTAATTTTCATTCACATCTTGCAGAATAAAAATAGTGTGGTTCTGGGTATTTTACCTATTTGTTTCCTTGCTAGGGGCAACCCTTCTTGCAAAGTTACAGATTTTAATATGGAGTATTCGATTTTTAAAGGAAAATTCGCCCCTTCTTGAGGGTCATACATTTTTGGAAATGCATTGTTTTTCGTGCCAAAATAATAGGAGGTTTTTGGGTGGGTTTTGATTCTTGATTTTGGTCACCCTTCTTGTTAGAGCACAATGCATTTTACTTCATGTCAATTGGTTGGGATTTGAGGGAGATATGAGTGATTTAGTGAGATTGCAAGTCGCTGGACTGTGCCATTTCAGCCCCTGTTTCAGTCACAGCAGATTGAGAGAAGTCACCCTTGAGTGGGCTGGTGTATAGGAAGTCTATGATGAGTTTGGGGGAGTTTATTTACACTATTGCAGATTTACATAATTTCTAATCATGTTTCATTGACAGGTTCTCCTTTGCCTTGTAAGCTGAACAGTAGTACTATTAGCCATTCATCTCTCATACTTAACTCATTGTATTTCCCACGATTGTGCAAGAGGTCGGCTTGCCACCTATTAATTTATTATACTGCATTGTTTATCATGTGCTGATCGGCTGAGCTGTCAACCCACTCCTGTTGAATAAGTGGTCAAGTTGCATTTTTGAATTCAGTAACGTATTTTCAATTCCAGCCCTCCCGTTGAATAAGTGGTAGAGTGATTGCTCTTTCTTTTAGCTACTTTCAGCAACTGCTATTTCACTAACGATCCCCTATCGTGTATGCTCTCAACCTTGCTCACATTGGGATCTGGGTTGATCAGAGGAGAGGGTTACATTTAATTGGTTATGTTTACTCTAACACTAATGGGTGAATTTAGCTGTGTAACAAAATGAAAAAATTGGCTGGTATATTTTGGTGGTATCAGAGCCACGATTCTGCCAACCTGTGGTTCAGTTGAGTTCAGTGACTGATGAGTGGCAAAGCCCACCGATACTACACCAGAAGTTAGGTGGGACATCCACCATATCAGTTCCCGAATACACCAGAGGCAGACACTTTTTTGAGACACTCAGAGAAATAGGGCAAACAGTTGACAGAGGTAAAGTAGTTGTAGAGATGGCAGAGAGTAACAAACAACCCATGGATGATAGAGATGACAGAATGGAGAGGAAGTTTGATGGAATGATTGACATGCTGGGTCGCTTGCTTGCAAGAATGGATCAACAGGCTGCAAACAATTCCCCCCATACCAGGAATAACTCCAATAGTGAAGCTAGTAGAGTTAATGGAAATAATGGCAATGGGAGAGACATAACCATTGGTCAGCATGAAGCCACGTATAGAGGATTAGTCTCTAGGCCTCTTTTCCCCACATTTACCCCAAGAGAAGAAACCCAAGTCAAAGTTGCAACAAACTTTATAGATGACGCTAGACATGCTTACTTGGAGTATGAATCTTTCCCTCCTAGTCTTAGGGAGTAGTGGTCTTTTGACCAATTCATTAATCAAAGGAACTGGAGAAATGGTGGAAGAAATGAAGTCAAAGGTCCTACGGGTCCTAGAATGGATTACCAACAAACTCACGAGAAGGTGTCCTTGGTGCAATTCGATGGAAGTGATGCATGCAAAGCTAGAGCATGGGTGTAGAAACTGGATAATTATTTATCCTTGAGACCTATGGCGGAAGAAGACACAATCAAATTTGCCACCCTACACTTGGAAGGTGTTGCCCATGAGTGGGGGTATCATGGTTTGGTCACCCTTGGCCACAACCTAATCAGAACATATGGAGAGTTCACCAACAAGTTGATTGACATATTTGACACTAAGGATCTTGAGGTGAAATTTAGGGAGCTTGCTCAGCTGAAACAACATGGTTCTTTGGAATCTTACATTGGGGATTTCCAAAGGCTTTCTGTGATGGTGCCTAATATCACTAAAAGAAGATTAGTGGTGTTGTTTTCAGAAGGTCTAATGGAGCCATTGAAAGGATGGGTAAAGGCTTTTGACCTACCCAGTCTTGAAGAATCTATCAAGAAGGCTAGAAACATGGAGTTGTCCGCACCTAGGCCTAAGTTTTCATCCAAGCCTTTCCCCCATAAACAAGACAAAAGACACCCTCCAAATTAGCACAAGAAATTTCCCCCTCGATTGGATGATGATGCTAGAGAGAAGCTAAGGAAGGAAGGGAAGTGCTACACTTGCAAAGAACCTTGGAGAAGGGGGCACATGTGCTATGGTAGAGGCCATTCTAACCATATGGAGGCCTATTTTGATTATGGATCAAAATCTGATCACTTAGAACAACAATCAAAAATTGCTAAGAGTGATGAAGAACATGTGCCAGAAGAGGTGGGAGAAGAACAGGTACATGAGGGAACCTTTGCCCAACTCTCAAGTTTCCAAAAGAACGAGTCCTTCAAGCTTCATGGCTTGATTGGGAAGCATTGTGTGATTGCCTTAATTTATACTGGAGCAACACACAACTTCATTGATGAAGGTTTGGTTGCAAAGAAGAACCTCAAGACAGAGGAGTTTGAAGGTTTCAAAGTGATGGTTGCGGATGGGTTCCACATCGCTTGCACTCAGAAGGTTACTAACATGTCCTTATAGTTAGGTAACCATGAAGTCAAAGATGACTTCTATGTTTTTAACATTGGGGACACTGATGTCATTCTCAACATTCAATGGCTGCGATCTCTTGGAGAGATCTCCTTGAACCTACAAACCATGGAGCTTAAGTTTCAATATGATGGGAAGAAGGTGGTGCTAAGAGGAATGTCAAATGGAGTTCCCTGGGTTGTCTCCTTCAAAAGGATGGAGAGGTTTTTCCGCCATGATGTAGTTGAGTGGGCTATGGAGTGCATGGTCCTTCCAGCTAGTCTGGTTGAAACAAAGAGGGGATATCCACTAGATATTCAATCTATACTCACAAAAAGAAGTAAAGTGTTTGCTGATTTACCCCCAAGACCACCCCTAGATAGAGGGTTTGAGCATGTCATTGAGCAGAAGGAAGGGGAAAAACCCATCATCACAACACCATAAAGATATCCTAAGAAACAAAAGGATGAAATTGAGAAAAATATAAAGGAGCTTTTAGAGATGGGTTTCATTTGCCCAAGTAAAAGTCCTTTCGCTTCAGCAGTTGTACTTGTGAAGAAGAAAGATGGCACCATTCGCATGTGTGTGGATTATCATGCCTTGAACCAAAGCACCATTAAGAATCGGTACCCCATTCCCATATTCGATGAGCTCATTGGCGAGCTGCATGGTGCTAAGTTTTTCTCAAAGATTGACTTAAGGTCAGGATACTATCAGATTCGAATGAGGGGATTAGATGTTGAGAAGACAACATTCAGGTGCCACTATGGTCACTTCGAATTCTTGGCTATGCCATTTGGGCTAACTAATGCTCTGGCTACTTTCCAATCCTACATGAACAAAAATTTCCAGAGACAGTTGAGGAAGTTTGTGTTGATATTTTTTGATGACATCCTCATTTACAGTAAGATGTGGGAAGAACACCTCAAGCACTTAGAGGAAGTGCTTAGTATCCTTGAGCCAGAAAGTTTCTTTGCAAAAGAATCAAAGTGTGAGTTTGGTATGGGAGAGTTACTCTACTTGGGCCACATCATCAGCGTAGAGGGAGTTAGAGTTGATCCAAAAAAGATCAGGGCTATTGTGGATTGGCCAACCTCAGAAACTCTAACCCATTTGAGAAGATTCTTTGGTCTATGTGGTTTTTACAGAAGATTTGTGAAGGGTTATTCACAAAGTGTTGCTCCTCTTACTAATCTAACCAAAAAGGGGGCATTCTTGTGGTCAGAAAAGGCACAAGTTTTCTTCGATAAATTCAAGAGGATCATGAGTTCTTGTCCAGTTTTGGCTATACCAGATTTCTCCAAACCATTTGAGTTGCAATGTGATGCCTCGAGGGAAGGAGTTGGTGTTGTTTTGATGCAAGAAAAGCACCCCATTGTGTTTGAAAGTAGAAAATTAAGAGGCATTGAGAGAACCTACTCAATCTATGACAAGGAAATGCTTGCAATCATGCATGCATTAGCCAAGTTCAGACAATACTTGGTGGGAAGTAAGTTTGTTGTGAAGACTGATCACAACAGTCTCAAACATTTCATGCAGCAGAAGGACTTGAACGAAAGACAACAGAAGTGGGTGAGTAAGCTATAGGCTTATGACTTCGACATTGAGTATGTCAAGGGGAAGAATAATGTAGTGGTAGATGCCTTGTCTCGAAGACCCCATTTAAGCTCATTATGTGAGCTTACAGCTGATTGGAGAGAATTGCTGCTTGCTAATTATGCCAAAAATCAGTTTGCAAGTAGCATTATTGAAGGTTCTTGTCAGGATGAAAAGTACACAGTGGTTGATGGGCTGATACATTACAAGGATAGGATCTTTTTGGTGTCCGATTCTAAGCTCAAAAAGAAGATTTTGCAGACCTTCCATGACATTCCACTTGTTGGTCACCAAGGTTGCTTTAAGACTTACTGGAAGATCCGTGAGAGATTCACATGGAAGGGGTTGAAGAATGAGGTGTTGGGTTACATCAAGGAATGCCATACTTGCCAAATGAACAAAAATGAGCACACATACCCTGCTGGACTATTGCAGCCCCTATCCATTCCCAATAAAAAATGGAAAAGCATCTCTATGGACTTCATCACGGGGTTGCCTAAGACACAAGGGAAGGATTGCATTTTTGTGGTAGTTGATAGACTAACAAAGTTTGCTCATTTCTTCGCCATCACCAGTTCATTTACAGCAGCTCAAGTGGCTGATTTATTCTTTCATGAGGTGTTCAAGTTGCACGGTCCACCAAAGAACATTGTGAGTGATAGGGACAACAAGTTCCTAAGAACTTTTTGGCAAGAAATTTTTTGGATGAGTGGTACGGTGCTTACTCCGAGTACCAGTTATCACCCCCAAACCGATGGTCAAATAGAAATTGTGAACAAGTGGTTGGAGGGTTATCTTCGGAACTATGTTTCAGAACATCAGAAGGCTTGGGTTAGATGGCTTCATTTGGGAGAATACTACTACAATTCATCCTATCACATGTCCATTAGGATGTCTCCATTCAAAGCCCTCTATGGATATGAGGCTATCAACTTTGCTGATTTGGTGTTTGGGGATAGCAAGGCACCACAGGCCAAAGATATGTTACAACAAAGTTAGGATATTCTAAAATCATTGAGGAACAACATTCATATTGCACAAAATCAACATAAATTGTACGCTGATCAGCAATGTGTTGAGCGCTCCTTTGAGGTAGGAGACATGGTTTACCTTCACCTTCAATCTTACAGACAGTCTACCCTCAAGAAGAGTGGAGCTGAGAAGTTTAAACCTCGTTTCTATGGGCCTTTCAGAGTTCTCACAAAGGTGGGTGTAGTAGCCTATGAGCTAGAATTACCACCTAGTAGTAAAGTACACAATGTCTTCCATGTGTCCCACCTCAAAAAGGCGTTGGGACATAACATTATTGTTTCATCCGATCTTCCCCCACTGGATGAGGAGGGGTTGTTGGTTCTAGTTCCTGAAGAAATTATCAATTCCAGGGAACGCTATTTGAGGAGGAGGACAATCAAAGAATATTTGGTGAAATGGAAGAATTTTCCTTTGGAGGATGCCACTTGGGAGAATGAGGAGATCTTGCAGCATCCTGGTATACAGTTACCTGTGGGCAAGTAATTTTGGGAAGGGTGGACTATAATGTCCCCTTCTCAACACTAACCAGACTGTTGGCCATTAGTCTATCCTGGTGACCTGTAGACTACTTGGAAGCATAATTAGGGTTTCCTATCTTCTAGTTGGAAGTTTTAGCCAGTGTTGGAGTGTGCTTATGGAATCTTGGTGATTGGTCGGCAGCTCTTATCTAGGTTTTCAGAGAGCTTCACATTGGTATATCTGGCATGTTGATCCGAGTTACTTCCGAAATTTACTATTTTTAATATATTCTATTTCTGGTAGTGGTCTTATTGGCTTCAGTGTTCTTGGCTTGCCTCATCAGTTGGTTCAGTTGGGTATTTGATTTAGCGCCTGGATGCAATTCTGGAGAGATAAGTTGTTTTAATTAAAATAATATTTTATTTTAATTATATTTCCCCTTGGTCTATGCTTCACAACTTAATTTCATTGTTAAAAGGGGAATTTTATGGGTAGGCGCCTCATCCAAAGATTTAAGTGAATTTGTACCTTTATCTATTAATGTTGACTTGAAAAGGTACACCACATGTGAAAGATGGTAATAAGTTAAACATGGCATGGATTTTACCTTGGGAAAAGGGATGCCACTTCTTGAGTCAATGGTCAAACAGGGAATTACGACAACCCTTGAGTGGAGCACACCTTCTAGAAGCTTCTAAGATGTTCTTCAAATGTGATATAAGGGGGTGCTCATCTTCATGTTTTTCATCTTGACTTTTATGCAAAGTTATGCTGCCGGATTGGTGACTGAGTGCTTCGGGGAATACATAACCCCTAGCTAGGCTTGGGTTCTTGCTTGAAAGATAGCAACTAGTTAAGATAGGTTGAGTTATTGTCTTTGCATCTGAGTTTGAGTATACTGTTGTTGCTTTTTTTGCACTTTACCAGTTTTATAGAGTTGTTGAAGCTATTCAGCTGATTGTAATTTTCATTCACATCTTGTAGAATAAAAATAGTGTGGTTCTGGGTGTTTTACCTATTTGTTTCCTTGCTAGGGGTGACCCTTCTTGCAAAGTTACAGATTTTAATATGGAGTATTTGATTTTTAAAGTAAAATTTGCCCCTTTTTGAGGGTCGTACATTTCTAGAAATGCATTATTTTTTGTGCCAAAATAATAGGAGGTTTTTGGGTGGGTTTTGATTCTTGATTTTGGTCACCCTTCTTGTTAGAGCACAATGCATTTTACTTCATGTCGATTGATTGGGATTTGAGGGAGATATGAGTGATTTAGTGAGATTGCAGGTTGCTGGACTATGCCATTTCAACCCCTGCTTTAGTCACAATAGATTGAGCAAAGTCACCCTTGAGTGGGCTAGGGTATAGGAAATCTATGATGAGTTTGGGGGAGTTTATTTACACTATTGAAGATTTACATAATTTCTAATCTTGTCTCATTGACAGGTTCTCCTTTGCCTTGTAACTTGAATAGTAGTACTGTTATCCATTCATTTCTCATACTTAACTCATTGTATTTCCCATGATTGTGGAAGAGGTTGGCTTGCCACCTATTACTTTACTGTACTACATTGTTTATCATGTGCTGATTGGTTGAGTCATCAACCCACTCCCGCTGAATAAGTGGTCAAGTTGCATCTTTGAATTCAGTAATGTATTTTCAATTCCAGTCCTCCCAATGAATAAGTGGTAGAGTGATTGCTCTTTCATTCAGTTACTTTCAACAACTTTTATTTCACTAATGATCCCCTATCGTGTATGCTCTCAACCTTGCCTGCATTGGGATCTGGGTTGATCAGAGGAGAGGATTACATTTTGTTGGTTATGTTTACTCTAAGGCTAATGGGTGAATTTAGCTGTGTAACAAAATGAAAAAATTGGCCGGTATATTTCACCCTCCCTCCTTCCCTCTCTAAATTTTTCTCTCTCATCCCTCTCCTTTAATCTCTATTTATCTCTCTCTACTCTCTATACCTACCTATTCCTCCCTCCCTCCGTCTCCTCTCTTTCTCTCTCTCTTTGCTTCCCTCGTTCTCTCCTCCCCTCTATACTCTCTATCTTGTCATTCTCTCTCTCCTTTCCTCTCTATTTCTCTCTATCTCACTTCTCTCTCCTTCCCTCCCTCCCTCTCTAATTTTCTCTATCTCCCTCTCTCTCTCCTTCCCTTTCTACTTCTCTTTATCTCACCTCTCTTTCTCCCCCTCTCTCTCCCTCTCTCTTTCTTTCACCCACCTTTTCTCTCTACTTCTCTCTATCTAACCTATCCCTCTATACATCTCTCTCTCTCCCCCCTCCTTCCATCTCAATCTCTCCACATTCCTCCTTATCTCTCTAATTTTAAGCTCCATCACACATCTCTATCACCTATCTCACATATCTCTTTCCCCTTCACTCTCTACTTTCTTTTTCTCTATCTCACCCCTCTCTCCCTACCTATTCCTCCCTCCTATCTCTTATCTCTCTCACCTCTGTCTCCATCCATACCTCTTCCTCCCTCTCCTTCCCTCTATCTACCTACACCTCTCTCTATTTTTGTCTCACCTCTCTCTCCATCCCTACCTCTCCCTATATATCTCCTTTCATATCTAGTTCTCTTTACCTAGTTGTCCCTCTATACCTATTTCTCTCTCCCTCCTTGCCTCCTCTCTCTCAATATCTCCACCTTCTTTCCCTCTCTAATTCTCTCTCTATCACCTATCTCTATCTCTCTCCTCCCTCTCTACCCTCTCTATCTCTCCCTCCCTCCCCCTCTTTCTATCTCTCCTCTCTCCCTCCCCCTCTTTCTATATCTCTTTGCCCTCTCTCTACCTATATCTCTCTCCTTAAATCTATCTCAACTATCCATCTTTACCTATCCTTCCCTCCTCTCTCTCTTCCACCAAAATTCACTCTACATCTCTCT
>CM021105.1:571262778-571398431 GCA_007115665.2 Sequoiadendron giganteum | reverse complement strand
GCAAACAAGAACTTGTTGAAAGTAACTGAAAGGAAAGCAATCACTCTACCACTTATTCAATGGGAGGATTGGAATGGAAAGTACAATACTGAATTCAAAGATGCAACTCGGCCACTTATTTAGCGAGAGTAGGTTGACGGCTCAGCCGATCAGCAACATGATAATGCAGTACAGTAAAGTAATAGGCGGCAAGCCGACCTCTTCCACAATCGTGGGGATTATAATGAGTTAAGTATGAGAGATAAATGGCTGACAGTACTACTGTTCAGCTTACAATATCATAGAGAGCCTGTCAAGCACACGTGATTAGGAAATATATCATGCTGCAATAATTGTAAAGAACTCCCCTCTACTCTTCTAGACTTCCAAGACTCAAACTCAACTCCCAAACCCCATTTTTCTCAATCTCGTTATGCAGACCTGCATTGAAACTGCAGAATCAGCAACACAGAAAATCACTAAAATGAAGACAACTCCTTCAAAACACGCCCAAACTTTATGAAGTAAAATGCAATATATTCTAGTACTAAAGACGCCCAAGCTGAAAGCATAAAACAGACTCAAATGATCACTAATTATTTGGCATGCAAAACCAAGCAAGTCCAAAAAGGTACGGCCCAAGAGAAGGGGCGATTTTTCTCTATAAAATCCAAAACTTGGATATAAATTTTGATATTTGGAGGAAGGGGTCGCCTCAACCTTCCAAATGCATTTCCTCAATACCCATAAGCAAAATAAAATTGTCCATAAACATGTGATTGATTATCTAGATTAGCCACAGGCAAAACAGCAATTGTGAAAATGACAGAAATACATGAACTCAAACTCAAAATGCAAAACAGTAAAACTAGAGCCCTACTCTCAACTAGTTGCTATATTTCAAGCAAGAAGTTAAGCCTAGCTAGGAGGTATGCATCCCTCGAAGCAACCCTAATACCATTCCGGCAGCATAACTTTGCATAAAATTCAAGATGAAAAACATGAAGATGAGCACTCCCTTATATAACATTTGAAGAACATCTTAGAAGCTTCCAGAAGGTGCGCTCCATTCAAGGGTTGCCCTAATTCCCTGTTTGACCATTGACTCAAGAAGTGGCGTCCCTTTTCCCAAGGTAAAACCCACGCCAATTTTAACTTATTACCATCTTTCACATGTGGCGTACCTTTTCAATTCAGCATTAAGAGATAAAGGTACAAATTCACTTAAATCTTTGGATGAGGCGCCTACCCATAAAAGTCCCCTTTTAACAATGACATTAAGTTGTGAAGCTTAGACCAAGGGGAAAAATAATTAAAATAAAATATTATTTTATTTAAAACAACTTCTCTCTAGAACTGCATCCAGGCGCTAAATCAGATACCCAACTGAACCAACTGATGAGGCAAGCCAAGAACACTGAAGCCAACAAGACCACTACCATAAATAGAATTTACTAAAAATAGTAAATTCCGGAAGTAACTCGGATCAACATGCCAGATATACCAATGCGAAGCTCTCTGAAAACCTAGAAAGAGCTGCCGACCAATCACCAAGATTCCAGAAGCACACTCCAACACAAGCTAAAACGTCCTCCTAGAAGATAGGAAACCCTAATTCTGCTTTCGAGTAGTCTACGGGTCACCAGGATAGACTAATGGCCAACAGTCTGGTTAGTGTTGAGAAGGGGACATTATAGTCCACCCTTCCCAAAATTACTTGCCCACAGGTAACTGTATACCAGGATGCTGCAAGATCTCCTCATTCTCCCAAGTGGCATCCTCCAAAGGAAAATTCTTCCATTTCACCAAATATTCTTTGATTGTCCTCCTCCTCAAATAGCGTTCCCTGGAATTGATAATTTCTTCAGGAACTAGAACCAACAACCCCTCCTCATCCAGTGGGGGAAGATCGGATGAAACAATAATGTTATGTCCCAACGCCTTTTTGAGGTGGGACACATGGAAGACATTGTGTACTTTACTACTAGGTGGTAATTCTAGCTCATAGGCTACTACACCCACCTTTGTGAGAACTCTGAAAGGCCCATAGAAACGAGGTTTAAACTTCTCAGCTCCACTCTTCTTGAGGGTAGACTGTCTGTAAGATTGAAGGTGAAGGTAAACCATGTCTCCTACCTCAAAGGAGCGCTCAACACATTGCTGATCAGCGTACAATTTATGTTGATTTTGTGCAATATGAATGTTGTTCCTCAATGATTTTAGAATATCCTAACTTTGTTGTAACATATCTTTGGCCTGTGGTGCCTTGCTATCCCCAAACACCAAATCAGCAAAGTTGATAGCCTCATATCCATAGAGGGCTTTGAATGGAGACATCCTAATGGACATGTGATAGGATGAATTGTAGTAGTATTCTCCCAAATGAAGCCATCTAACCCAAGCCTTCTGATGTTCTGAAACATAGTTCCGAAGATAACCCTCCAACCACTTGTTCACAATTTCTATTTGACCATCGGTTTGGGGGTGATAACTGGTACTCGGAGTAAGCACCGTACCACTCATCCAAAAAATTTCTTGCCAAAAAGTTCTTAGGAACTTGTTGTCCCTATCACTCACAATGTTCTTTGGTGGACCGTGCAACTTGAACACCTCATGAAAGAATAAATCAGCCACTTGAGCTGCTGTAAATGAACTGGTGATGGCGAAGAAATGAGCAAACTTTGTTAGTCTATCAACTACCACAAAAATGCAATCCTTCCCTTGTGTCTTAGGCAACCCCGTGATGAAGTCCATAGAGATGCTTTTCCATTTTTTATTGGGAATGGATAGGGGCTGCAATAGTCCAGCAGGGTATGTGTGCTCATTTTTGTTCATTTGGCAAGTATGGCATTCCTTGATGTAACCCAACACCTCATTCTTCAACCCCTTCCATGTGAATCTCTCACGGATCTTCCAGTAAGTCTTAAAGCAACCTTGGTGACCAACAAGTGGAATGTCATGGAAGGTCTGCAAAATCTTCTTTTTGAGCTTAGAATCGGACACCAAAAAGATCCTATCCTTGTAATGTATCAGCCCATCAACCACTGTGTACTTTTCATCCTGACAAGAACCTTCAATAATGCTACTTGCAAACTGATTTTTGGCATAATTAGCAAGCAGCAATTCTCTCCAATCAGCTGTAAGCTCACATAATGAGCTTAAATGGGGTCTTCGAGACAAGGCATCTACCACTACATTATTCTTCCCCTTGACATACTCAATGTCGAAGTCATAAGCCTATAGCTTACTCACCCACTTCTGTTGTCTTTCGTTCAAGTCCTTCTGCTGCATGAAATGTTTGAGACTGTTGTGATCAGTCTTCACAACAAACTTACTTCCCACCAAGTATTGTCTGAACTTGGCTAATGCATGCATGATTGCAAGCATTTCCTTGTCATAGATTGAGTAGGTTCTCTCAATGCCTCTTAATTTTCTACTTTCAAACACAATGGGGTGCTTTTCTTGCATCAAAACAACACCAACTCCTTCCCTCGAGGCATCACATTGCAACTCAAATGGTTTGGAGAAATCTGGTATAGCCAAAACTGGACAAGAACTCATGATCCTCTTGAATTTATCGAAGAAAACTTGTGCCTTTTCTGACCACAAGAATGCCCCCTTTTTGGTTAGATTAGTAAGAGGAGCAACACTTTGTGAATAACCCTTCACAAATCTTCTGTAAAAACCACATAGACCAAAGAATCTTCTCAAATGGGTTAGAGTTTCTGAGGTTGGCCAATCCACAATAGCCCTGATCTTTTTTGGATCAACTCTAACTCCCTCTACGCTGATGATGTGGCCCAAGTAGAGTAACTCTCCCATACCAAACTCACACTTTGATTCTTTTGCAAAGAAACTTTCTGGCTCAAGGATACTAAGCACTTCCTCTAAGTGCTTGAGGTGTTCTTCCCACATCTTACTGTAAATGAGGATGTCATCAAAAAATATCAACACAAACTTCCTCAACTGTCTCTGGAAATTTTTGTTCATGTAGGATTGGAAAGTAGCCAGAGCATTAGTTAGCCCAAATGGCATAGCCAAGAATTCGAAGTGACCATAGTGGCACCTGAATGTTGTCTTCTCAACATCTAATCCCCTCATTCGAATCTGATAGTATCCTGACCTTAAGTCAATCTTTGAGAAAAACTTAGCACCATGCAGCTCGCCAATGAGCTCATCGAATATGGGAATGGGGTACCGATTCTTAATGGTGCTTTGGTTCAAGGCATGATAATCCACACACATGCGAATGGTGCCATCTTTCTTCTTCACAAGTACAACTGCTGAAGCGAAAGGACTTTTACTTGGGCAAATGAAACCCATCTCTAAAAGCTCCTTTATATTTTTCTCAATTTCATCCTTTTGTTTCTTAGGATATCTTTATGGTGTTGTGATGATGGGTTTTTCCCCTTCCTTCTGCTCAATGACATGCTCAAACCCTCTATCTAGGGGTGGTCTTGGGGGTAAATCAGCAAACACTTTACTTCTTTTTGTGAGTATAGATTGAATATCTAGTGGATATCCCCTCTTTGTTTCAACCAGACTAGCTGGAAGGACCATGCACTCCATAGCCCACTCAACTACATCATGGCGGAAAAACCTCTCCATCCTTTTGAAGGAGACAACCCAGGGAACTCCATTTGACATTCCTCTTAGCACCACCTTCTTCCCATCATATTGAAACTTAAGCTCCATGGTTTGTAGGTTCAAGGAGATCTCTCCAAGAGATCGCAGCCATTGAATGTTGAGAATGACATCAGTGTCCCCAATGTTAAAAACATAGAAGTCATCTTTGACTTCATGGTTACCTAACTATAAGGACATGTTAGTAACCTTCTGAGTGCAAGCGATGTGGAACCCATCCGCAACCATCACTTTGAAACCTTCAAACTCCTCTGTCTTGAGGTTCTTCTTTGCAACCAAACCTTCATCAATGAAGTTGTGTGTTGCTCCAGTATAAATTAAGGCAATCACACAATGCTTCCCAATCAAGCCATGAAGCTTGAAGGACTCGTTCTTTTGGAAACTTGAGAGTTGGGCAAAGGTTCCCTCATGTACCTGTTCTTCTCCCACCTCTTCTGGCACATGTTCTTCATCACTCTTAGCAATTTTTGATTGTTGTTCTAAGTGATCAGATTTTGATCCATAATCAAAATAGGCCTCCATATGGTTAGAATGGCCTCTACCATAGCACATGTGCCCCCTTCTCCAAGGTTCTTTGCAAGTGTAGCACTTCCCTTCCTTCCTTAGCTTCTCTCTAGCATCATCATCCAATCGAGGGGGAAATTTCTTGTGCTAATTTGGAGGGTGTCTTTTGTCTTGTTTATGGGGGAAAGGCTTGGATGAAAACTTAGGCCTAGGTGCGGACAACTCCATGTTTCTAGCCTTCTTGATAGATTCTTCAAGACTGGGTAGGTCAAAAGCCTTTACCCATCCTTTCAATGGCTCCATTAGACCTTCTGAAAACAACACCACTAATCTTCTTTTAGTGATATTAGGCACCATCACAGAAAGCCTTTGGAAATCCCCAATGTAAGATTCCAAAGAACCATGTTGTTTCAGCTGAGCAAGCTCCCTAAATTTCACCTCAAGATCCTTAGTGTCAAATATGTCAATCAACTTGTTGGTGAACTCTCCATATGTTCTGATTAGGTTGTGGCCAAGGGTGACCAAACCATGATACCCCCACTCATGGGCAACACCTTCCAAGTGTAGGGTGGCAAATTTGATTGTGTCTTCTTCCGCCATAGGTCTCAAGGATAAATAATTATCCAGTTTCTACACCCATGCTCTAGCTTTGCATGCATCACTTCCATCGAATTGCACCAAGGACACCTTCTCGTGAGTTTGTTGGTAATCCATTCTAGGACCCGTAGGACCTTTGACTTCATTTCTTCCACCATTTCTCCAGTTCCTTTGATTAATGAATTGGTCAAAAGACCACTACTCCCTAAGACTAGGAGGGAAAGATTCATACTCCAAGTAAGCATGTCTAGCGTCATCTATAAAGTTTGTTGCAACTTTGACTTGGGTTTCTTCTCTTGGGGTAAATGTGGGGAAAAGAGGCCTAGAGACTAATCCTCTATACGTGGCTTCATGCTGACCAATGGTTATGTCTCTCCCATTGCCATTATTTCCATTAACTCTACTAGCTTCACTATTGGAGTTATTCCTGGTATGGGGGGAATTGTTTGCAGCCTGTTGATCCATTCTTGCAAGCAAGCGACCCAGCATGTCAATCATTCCATCAAACTTCCTCTCCATTCTGTCATCTCTATCATCCATGGGTTGTTTGTTACTCTCTGCCATCTCTACAACTACTTTACCTCTGTCAACTGTTTGCCCTATTTCTCTGAGTGTCTCAAAAAAGTGTCTGCCTCTGGTGTATTCGGGAACTGATATGGTGGATGTCCCACCTAACTTCTGGTGTAGTATCGGTGGGCTTTGCCACTCATCAGTCACTGAACTCAACTGAACCACAGGTTGGCAGAATCGTGGCTCTGATACCACCAAAATATACCAGCCAATTTTTTCATTTTGTTACACAGCTAAATTCACCCATTAGTGTTAGAGTAAACATAACCAATTAAATGTAACCCTCTCCTCTGATCAACCCAGATCCCAATGTGAGCAAGGTTGAGAGCATACACGATAGGGGATCGTTAGTGAAATAGCAGTTGCTGAAAGTAGCTAAAAGAAAGAGCAATCACTCTACCACTTATTCAACGGGAGGGCTGGAATTGAAAATACGTTACTGAATTCAAAAATGCAACTTGACCACTTATTCAACAGGAGTGGGTTGACAGCTCAGCCGATCAGCACATGATAAACAATGCAGTATAATAAATTAATAGGTGGCAAGCCGACCTCTTGCACAATCGTGGGAAATACAATGAGTTAAGTATGAGAGATGAATGGCTAATAGTACTACTGTTCAGCTTACAAGGCAAAGGAGAACCTGTCAATGAAACATGATTAGAAATTATGTAAATCTGCAATAGTGTAAATAAACTCCCCCAAACTCATCATAGACTTCCTATACACCAGCCCACTCAAGGGTGACTTCTCTCAATCTGCTGTGACTGAAACAGGGGCTGAAATGGCACAGTCCAGCGACTTGCAATCTCACTAAATCACTCATATCTCCCTCAAATCCCAACCAATTGACATGAAGTAAAATGCATTGTGCTCTAACAAGAAGGGTGACCAAAATCAAGAATCAAAACCCACCCAAAAACCTCCTATTATTTTGGCACGAAAAACAATGCATTTCCAAAAATGTATGACCCTCAAGAAGGGGCGAATTTTCCTTTAAAAATCGAATACTCCATATTAAAATCTGTAACTTTGCAAGAAGGGTTGCCCCTAGCAAGGAAACAAATAGGTAAAATACCCAGAACCACACTATTTTTATTCTGCAAGATGTGAATGAAAATTACAATCAGCTGAATAGCTTCAGCAACTCCGTAAAACTAGTAAAGTGCAAAAATAGCAACAACAGTATACTCAAACTCAGATGCAAAGATAATAACTCAATGTATCTTAACTAGTCGCTATCTTTCAAGCAAGAAGCCAAGCCTAGCTAAGGGGGTATGCATTCCTCGAAGCACTCAGTCACCAATCCGGCAGCATAACTTTGCATAAAAGTCAAGATGAAAAACATGAAAATGAGCACCCCTTTATATAACATTTGAAGAACATCTTAGAAGCTTCTAGAAGGTGTGCTCCATTCAAGGGTTGCCCTAATTCCCTTTTTGACCATTGACTCAAGAAGTGGCGTACCTTTTCCCAAGGTAAAATCCATGCCATGTTTAACTTATTACCATCTTTCACATGTGGTGTACCTTTTCAAGTCAACATTAACAGATAAAGGTACAAGTTCACTTAAATCTTTGGATGAGGCACCTACCCATAAAAGTCCCTTTTTAACAATGACATTAAGTTGTGAAGCTTAGACTAAGGGGAAATATAATTAAAATAAAATATTATTTTAATTAAAACAACTTATCTCTCCAGAACTGCATCCAGGCACTAAATCAGATACCCAACTGAACCAACTCATGAGGCAAGTCAAGAACACTGAAGCCAACAAGACCACTGCCAGAAATAGAATTTACTAAAAATAGTAAATTTTGGAAGTAACTCGGATCGACATGCTAGATATACCAATGCGAAGCTCTCTGAAAACCCAGAAAAGAGCTATCGACCAATCACCAAGATTGCAGAAGCACACTCCAACACTAGCTGAAACGTCCTCCTAGAAGATAGGAAACCCTAATTCTGCTTTCGAGTAGTCTACGGGTCACCAGGATAGACTAACGGCCAACTGTCCAGTCACTATTGAGAAGGGGGCATTACAGAGGGAGATAGATATTGGAGAGGGAAGGAGAGAGAGATGGACATGTAGAGACATAGTTCTTGAGCTCAAGGAAGATATTGTTAGATAAAGGGATAGAGATAGTGAGAGAGAGAGGTCTAGAGAATAAGAGATGAAAATGAGTGAGATAGATAAAATTCGATCTCCTGAGTACTAAAATTTGACCTCCTCATTACTGAAATTCGACATGCTGATTAATAAAATTTGACTTAAGTCTGAAAGTTTTAAGATCTTCCAAAAACTAGAATTTGCACTATAACTCTTAGAGATCTAAAACCACTCTCAAACATCCTGCCTATATATACATCAAATATAACTTAAAGTATACGAAATTAAATGTCCATATGTAAATGTCAACTTATACTTAAATGTTTATTTCATGTATATAGTTTCCCTAACAGAGAAACCAAAAATCTAGTTATGTGCAAAGCAGACCATTTGGCACTCGCCAAAAGGCTTGCTTTAGATGTGTTAATTAACAGGATTTGCTAATTTTTCTCATATTTTCGATCGTGCTCCTCATCTCATTTGCACATCTTTCAATGCAAGTTTATAAAAAAAATTGTGATAGTGTTAACCTCTATCTTAGCTATCTAAATATATAATTCTTTTTTCATTTTGATTTACTTAAGGTTTTGATCCATGGCTTCTATTGTAAATGCCTTTGTTTTTGGTCAAAAACCAACATGCGCTAGGTTTAGAATAGATTTTTACATGTTCATCGTAACATGAAACAAATTATGTTTTTTGAAACTAGACTCCATTTTACACATAATGAAAAAAAAAAACAATTTTTGATTACTTTGCAAAAAATTTGGGGGGGAGCACGCTCAAATTTCAGCTTTTCAGGATGTGTCCACTTTGAAAATTCATAAAATATTATATATTCATTAAAATAATTATCTTAAAGAAGGAGGATAAACTACATGGTGTTAACTAATTTGTTACTATTGGGATTTTTGAAATTCTAGAAAAAAGTTGACCAAAAAGGGGGGAGCCCTTAGGCGCTATGCTATTTTTTTTAATAAAAACAAGACCTATTTTGGCCCCTCCCCCCCTTTTTGAGACCCTTAATCTTCATTAATTTCAAAAAAATATAGTAGCTTAGAAACTAGACTTAGAGCACTTCAACTTTTGTTCTTGTCGCATCTTGAAATTTTTAGCGTAACTATCTTCATTTTCTCGTGCAAATCAGATTTTCCCAATTTCAGAAAGAAAAAAAAGTCGCATCTTAAGAGCCAAAATTGTGTCACAGATTGGTGCACTTACCTTGTTTTATTTTATGTATATCATGTTTACATTCTTATTATGTTCATTATGTGTTTACCTTTAACTTTTATGTATTTTCTTTGAGTATTTCATGTGTTTTTTCTTTGTATTCCATTTTTTTTCTTTGTGCATTCCTTGTATGCATCATGTTTTCTTTATGTTTTCTTTTTGTATTCATTTGTGTTTACTCTATTGATTTCTCATTAAGTGCTTTATGTATCATTGAATCTTGCATTATCTTGCATGTGATATATCTACTTAATGTTTTTCTTAACATTGTGGATTGATAGGATCCTACGTTGGAGTCTTGTGTACCCCTCAACTTAACGTCATCATATCACTTCAGTGTTTTGATAAAGACTGTATTCATTTAGTATGATCTTGAACATAAGATCATATGCACACTAAAGTGGGGGTTAAATGTAGCATCATAAATTGTTGATCTTGACAATTTAAAACTATGGGGACACTCTATTTTTCCTAAAATATTAATTATAAAAATAATTTATTTGTTTCAAGGCTAGATTATGAAAATATATTAAATTCCTCAACATCCTAGTAAATTTGGGCCAAAGTCATCTATTTAGGGGTGTGGGCACCCTTCACCTAAGGGTGTCCTATTTCAAATTTTAATATTTTGGTATTGGTCCTTAGAGGATTAAAAAGATCTTAGGTCACACTATAATAAAAAATATCAATCGGAATGCATACATAAACAAGTTTTATTCTCTTTTGAACATTAGAAAGAAATATAAAAAATAGAAGCAATTATGAACAAAAATTTGTTATGATAAAATTGTGAAAGTGTATTGAGTTATTCTCTACATGCTAACTATAACAATCTGTTGTGTTTTATGTACTAACCACTTCTACATCTATCAAGTAATCCAAGCATGCATGAATTAACTTTTATGGAAACTTATGGTGTGGACATCACTTTGACAAGGGTTTCATACCAAGGTAACATTACCATTTAACATTTCATTTCAATCAATTACTATCATTTGACCTCTACCCAACCTAGGGTAATCCCTCTTGATCAACATCATTTGTTCTGTATGATGGTGGAAACTCCAAAATGGGGTTTGACTTAGGCAAGCCCCTATACGACATAACCTTTCTCCCTCTTTTCATGAGGGTAGATCAAACCCGAATGTTTCATCAACAATAATTCACAAGAAACACATAGAAAATTGTAACACGTCATCAAAGTTTTGCAGATCTCCAAAATGATGACTTTTTGGTCTAGGGCACCCATGCTCCTATTCTTACAATTCAGGCTTAACATTTAGTCACAAGCTCCTCTTTGTCACCATTTTTTTAGATCTATGTTTGTCTCGTTAGTTTTCATTTTCATCTAAGTAACAAATTATATTATTAGATCTAGGATTTTATGTCAAATAGGTTAATTAAAATATGCATCAAAATTCTTCTCTGTGCAACACAAAAATATCAAACCCTACGAAAGTGTTTCCCCATTGTAATAGCAAACTGATCATTAACCCTGATTACGTTTATGTTTGAATGTAGAAAACAAGTGAAAAGAGTTTATCTTAGTTAGGTCTAAGACCCATTTTCCTACTCTACATTGTCTTGCATTACAATTACTCTTTCCTGATGAAATGGAAAATTACATTAAATTTTCAATTGAAAAAAAAGTAAAAAACATATCCCCTTAAGTATCCATTTTCATTATTGATATATTAAAGTGCATTATTCTACAATCCTTTTCTCTACATAAATGTCCAACCTTTCTTTTCTTTCTTATACAAGTTCATTCTAATAAAAAAAAATTAGAGGTTAGATGTTTATGTGCACATCAATACCGCATGCAGGTTCTTTTGAATTAGAATGAGTATTCGTTGAGATTTTAATTGAATCAATTACATGTAAATCTGATGCTTTAGTACTTTATTCTCAAAAATTTCTTGGTTCAGATGGTCTTGAGATTGGATTGGAATAAGTAACATATGTATAAATAGATCCTAAAAAATACTGTGAGCTGGTTTATGCATTCAATTTACTGCTTTCAACTTCCATAGAACACTGTTATTACTAATAATGATTTGCATCCTACTTTAGGGCTTTGCTCCCGATTAATTTTGATACATGATGACGTCAGTCACCTCCATATAGAACACGTATGTTTTCTCTCCATTGCCGACTTTCAGAAAGAAAAAGTTATCAATTAGTGCCTCGATGATAGTATGGGAACCAGAATATACCTTGTATAGGATGAAATCATTAAATCGAATTAATCAGTTAATTCACAACTTTGGAATATAAAGTACTATAGCAAATCGCAGTAGTAGCAAGCACATTAAAAACCTATAGTCTAAGATGAGAATCATCGTGTGTTTTCTTCAAAAACTACAATGTAAGCTGGGAATAATAAATGATGAGCTACTGTATTAAAAGTATCATAAGAGATGACAATGGATTCATTATATGATGTACTACTTTAGTAAAACTATCAGAAGTAATGATAATGGATTCACTAATATAATTTATGTAGCTCTTGCAAGGTATCCTTCGTATTGAGCCTCAGATGGTGATTTCTGCAATTTCAGATTCCTATGGAACTTATGGATGAAAACCTCTGCAGCCTTATCCACATCTTCGCCGCCATTGCCCATGCGATAGTTGTGTTGGGAAGATTCATATCCATCGTCAACTGAATGAACTGAAGATTGAAATACACGAGACTCATCTTGCCTTGCTTGTTTGGGGTGTTCATTCTTCTTCTTACTCGAACTCTTTCCCAATATCACTTTGGAAAACCACTTTGCGACCATCTTTAGAGCTGATCTTCAATAGACAGTCTCTCTCTGACAACTTGTATGCCTCTCTCCTCAGTTCCCAATTGGTCAGCTCTAGCATACAACTCACATCAAAACTATCACAGAGAGATGGTGTTATGAAGAAGATCCCAAAAAATAATTCTTAAGAGAGATTTGGAATTGAAAGGCAGAGAAGAAAAGAAGGTTAAAGACAACAAAGAATTGTGTCTCCCACCCTATATATACACGATGGGAAAGTTCAATGTACATCTGTCTGCCATGTTAGCAGCTTTTTATAGTCTTAGTCATAGGTATTATTCGATTCCCGCCAGCAAATTTAAAACCCAAATAGCTGAAGCCATTGTTGACGGTTAAATCACTAAGGAAAAGTAATAATTTTAAAGCCTACTTTGCCACTATCGATGTTATATAGCTGTACCAGATTCTGGCGTGAACCGAACGTAAATATATATTAATACTTTAATCGCTCTACAGTAATGTTCTTCTTAGAAAAATGTGAACTTGGGGTTGTTTCAACTTTCCGCATGCACATGTCAATGAGGTTTGTGATTTATAAAGTATCCAGAATCTTCATACCGCATGTAATTTTCATTTATGTTTTTTCCTTTCTATTTCCAATGAAAAAATTTAAAGAATTCATAAACTTTTGAGTTGTGTTCCTCCTTATGTATAGACTTTTGAGTTGAGTTCCTCTCTACTACATAAAGAAACATAAAATAGAAATGGGTTCCTCTCTACTACATAAAGAAACATAAAATAGAAAAAGAATAGTCATTTAAGGCGGCTATAGTTCAATGATTGTAGGGAAAAGAATGCATTTCATGCATACAGAGCAGCCTATACAATGCATTTCATGCATACAGAGCAGCCTATACATGGTCAAATCAAATTAAAGACATTCGGCAGGAAATTGTTTTCTATACCATAAGTTGAACTGCAATCTAAGATTCCCATGTATATGGACTTTATGGTGTGAAACAGATAAACAAATCTTTTGGTTGTTTATGTCATGTTTAAACCCTCTCAAACAAATCAAAACGGTATATGATATTGCACATTCTTCCAATTCACAAAAGAAAAAAAGGTAGAATCTAGCTTTATAGTAAGAAGAGTTTCACGGAATAGTTGGGAAAGAGTACTCTAAGTCTGGTCTTTTCTATTTATTCCCTACATTTTCTAGGTTATGAGCTCCCGCTATATTATTAATTTATACGGCCTTGAAATAGTTTACTTTTGAATAAATGTGGATTCTTTAATGTGTTATTGACATCTGTCAAACAATGGGCAGCTTTGAATCTTGGTATTCATTAGTGGAGGGAATATGGAATTTCACAAAGAGAGGAGACCGCCGCTTGATTGGGAATTTGGGAGACGGTAAATGTGATTTCGTATTCGGTGTGCGTTTCAACTACAGAGAAGTACAACTTGGTCTGCCTTTCGTGGTTAAAAGAGAATCTATTTGTGGAGAATTATTCCGTTGCACGAGCCGTAGAGTGCAGCTAGTACTATTTCTAGTACATTACTACGATAGAATTCGCGACCTAGTTACCTACAATGGTTTTTCCTCGAAGGGGATATTGAACTACATACAAATAATTTGAACTAAGAAAGTAAAGAACAATATACAAATAGGTACTCCTAGAAAATAAACATTGTATATTTTTTTTTTTATTAAAATTTAATCATATAAAATAATGTGAGGGGAGATGTGAGATGGGATGGTCGATAATGGAACCTCGACAAGGAAAAGACTATCGATATGTCAAGATCAAAGTTATAAATGTGGCTTAACATGGCACCAAGTTAAGGAATGGTTGAAAATATGATTCTGAAGTATAATTAAAATAATTGGTGGAGCTTCAAACTTTCAGGGTTGGAAGAAATGAGGTATCCAATTCAGGAATGGTTGAAAATAAAACCCTGGAAGAGTTATTAATTTTTTTGGAGTACAAGGTATCAAAGTTTTAAGGAATCAAGATGAGATTAACCTAGTATTGAGCTAAGGAATGGTCAAAATTCTAACTCTACAAGTCTATTTATAGAAAGTGATGAAGTTTTAGGCTTTCAAAGTGGGTAGAAATGAGGCACCCAACTAAGGAATGGTTAAAAACCTAACCCCAATTGGTTATATATGGAAATCAATAGGATTTCAGAGTTTTAGGAGTTCAAAAAATGGGTACCTAATTAAGGGCAAGGATACAAGTGTTAGTCCAATGGACTGCATAAAGAGTAATCATCGAATTTATAAAAAAAATTGGTCAGTAAAGAGGGTACCTAATTAAGAGTAAGACTAAGTTTGACTCTCCAAGAGTTAGAAACGTTTTGGTTTGCAATGGATTAGAGTTTAAGGAGAAAAGATCCAACATAGTGGTTACCAAGGGATGGGATTGATAATGAAGTCTAAAAGTTTAAATTTGATGCAAAGGACTTACTCACTTTATGGAGTTTTTGCATCCCATTTAATATGTTCCAAATTTATTATAAATAATTATTCAAATATAAGAACATTTTGGTGCCCTTTAGGGATGATGGCCTATTGATCATAGATTGTGTAGCCTTATCAATATATTGGGCATGGAGCAACTCTGAGCAATTATAGGTGATCCCACACTATTAGTTTACAATTTTTGGCCAAACTGGACATTGAACTAAATACTTTTAACTAAATATTCACTTTCGGGCACCTGTAGTTGCTAAACCATGAGGAATTTGAAGATGATGCAAACTAATGATTTGTGACATTTTATCTATAGATTCTAAAATATATATTTTTAATCGGATTGCATTTATTTTTCCATCTTCAAAAACTAGTTTTTAGCAATAAACACCATTTTTAAAGAGTGATTCTCACCGTAAATAACATAATTTTTTTCTATGAAGGATAAAATTCTTTTTTTTTTTTTAATTTAGCTTTGTCACTATGATATCTAGCATGTTCATTTGGTTTCATAGTGTTTTATTGAATATTTTTTTCTTAATCAAGTTTTGAAGTCAACCCAATTACAATTTAGACATAGGCGGAATGTAAACAACAAAACATTTTTATATGTATCAAAATTCAATTTTTCTTTTTTTACTAGAAAAAGGACATCAATACCTAGCCAAAACATATTTTTTAGATTTTTTTTTTATAATCCACTATTTTTCCATATTTTCAAACATAAAGTTGATTTTCGATGAAAAACCTACATTCACAAGAATAAAAATTAATATAGTAATAAAATTAAATATATTTAAAATTATACTTTTGGGGGAGCTTTTAATAAGGACTACATGCTTACAAATAATAAATTTTAAATGAGTTCATTTGATCACCCAAAAATTAAATCAAAAGTGGTTTTTATCAACATTTTGATAGCTGTAAAGGAGACTATGTTATAGGTATGGATTAAAAGTAGTGTGGTTCTATCCAAGGGGGTTTGATTGAAGGTGGTTTGATCAAACAATATTCAAATAGAATAATTTAAATGGAAATTTTCAAGGCTTAAATCATTATATTTTTTAAAAACATTTGATTTCAACAAAAATCAAGATGTCCCAAAAATTGTAAACCACTATTGTGGGATCACTTGCATTTAAAAAAATAAAAAATGTGTCAAAGAATAGAAAAATAGAAAGTGGCATATCCAAATAACACCTCCTAGAAAATAAGATAGTTAGAATAATAAATACTCCTAGTGAGAATGCATATTATGTAATAGCACTTATTTTTATAAAAAATGTACTATAATATATACTTGGCTTGTTAATTTTCCTCCAAGGAATGGCTTGAGGTTTACCCCATTGATTGGAATAGGTGTATTGTGAGTGTCAAACTACCAAAACAACTTGCCTCTATCAAATCCAAGTCTTTAAAGGTGCTAATATCCCTCAATCCATAGTTGCATTCAATACCTAGCTACTACAAATGAAGCCTTTATATTAAATTATTAAAATCATAAATATTTCCCATGTACTGAAGATTCAATTCATTATCAATGTTATCATTGTAGGGAAGAAATATAAAGTATGTGTTAGGCCTATCTAATGATATATTAGGTGTGTGCATACAAATATGGGTAAATTTTTTTAGATTAGCATCAAAATAAGTACAAGTTGTGGAGGAAACAAAGCCTTCCTCATAGAAAGGCATATTATTGTTATATTCATTGACATCACCAAATGAATTGAAGAAAATATAAGATGTTTCCAAATTACATTACAATAAAAAAATATGCCACACCAACTTGCTAATCTATATAAGGAAGGTCTTCCTCATGTACATCATATTTAAATATTAGAAGCTCTACAAAACTATATGGATAAATAACAAGTTTCTTATCATCTTGAACCATATGTTGTTTCTCATAAACCTCAATGCTAACATGCTAGACCCAAGTGAAAAACTCAAGCTTAGTCATACCATTATCCTCAACATAGGAGGTCACATATTCATCATGAATGAAAAGATCATATCCAACCTTGCTAATATTAGTGATAGTAGACAACCAACATACCTCACTATTACATGTTCTAATGTGTACTTCATTATCTAAAATATTAGAATCATGAGATATTTTAGTTTAAAAACTAAATCCTTTAAGTTATATCACTATTTCAATCTTCTTAGAAATTAACTATAACACATTTACTACAAAAGTTAGACCTATAGCTCAATTCATTTTCCATATTCAATAATATAACAACATTATTGTTTGAAATTTAATCTTCATGTACAAATATGTCTATATTATCCCCCAAGAAGCAAAATAATTTAAAATTTTAAAAATAGAAAGAAGAAAAAAGGAAGTTAAGATATCAAACAAGAAAATACTTTCTTGTTCACCACTTTCATTAAAAACTTTTGTATTCTCTATATAATAAACCCCATGAGCTAATTCACCTAGATCTTCCATGGCATACACATCTTGTTCCTTGTTGATATGACTACAATGAATAATGAGATCATATTTTTCAACACCAAATTGAAAATATCATTAATTTCATCATCGTTATCATTAATGGATGATTGATGTAGCTTATGGTAATAAAAATCAATTTCATCATAATTAATTTGAATGGATTCATCTTGCACTTACAGTTCTTATCTTAGTACCCATTATTTTTATCTAATTCAAATTATTTCTCTAGAAGTGTTGATGCACTTTGAAATATTAGAGCTTGAATGAGAATCTCCTCTTGGAATGATTTTTTTCTATGGGGTTAATTACATGGGTAACATAATTCATAGTCTTGAACTCCATTGGTCTGCATTGGCATAATGGTTTTTACAGATCGTACAATAATATATTCAAGGGTATTCAAAGGCTTATCATAGATTATTTAAAAATTTCCTTTAACATTCCTAATAATAAGGCTACCTATGCTACTATATGGTCACTTGAATTGTGATTAGATAGGCCTAGAAGTTATTTTTATGGTTTCCCTATAATTGTAAACTTAATGGTGGAGTGAATCGTCATTGAATGGTCAGTATTTGTGGTTTGATGTGTGAAAGAAATACGCCTCTTTTGTAGCTACGAAATAGATGCAATTCATGCATGCGATTTGGAGAAAGAGATCCTAGACCTAACAAGTAGATTACTCTAGATTAAAAAAAAAATTGCCTCAACAATAGAATCCAAGACAACAAGGGTGTCAAGGGATAACAACCTAGGAGGAGAGCCAATATGTCAAATACCTTAGGAAAAATCAAGATACTCAAATACCTTGCTTAGGGCAGTAAGGGGATCAAATTATAAAGATGAGAACAAGCTAAAATTTCATTTTCAAGATTAATTTACCACTAATACTAAATTTGAATTCACAACTTATAAATTAGAGAGCAAGACAAACAAGAAATTAAAATTATCAATAAAAATCACCTTGTTTATGGAATTGGTGCCCTATTCTAGATATTTTGTACACATTTAAATATGATTATTGAGTTTTTGGTTTTCTTACTTAGGACCTATTTAGAAAATGTGTATTTGTTGTTGTTAATAATTGAGAAAGAAATTTTAGGGTAGCAATGACTCCTTCTCTTGGGTTGGAAGGAAAGGTCAAGGCTAGGGAGTGTTTCTAAAATCTACTAATGAAGTGGAAACAAAATAAAGCAATAAATTATGTTTACACCTTTAGGGAGCACAATTATGATGCTACATTTGGCCCCCATGTTAGCAACCATATGAAACTACATGCATATGCAAGAAAAAGTGTCAAAATGTAAATCATAATATATAAAAAATGATACCCAAAAGGATAATATAAAATATGTCAAAGAATTTTCCAAGTGAGATAATGAAGCACCTAGTATAGTAAGATGTAACCCATGGAATTAGGAAATACATCCTACAAACCCAACTTGTCAAAAATCTAAAATCTTGCTAAATGTACAAATTAATATGTTAGTTTAGAAATTCTAAGGATAATGAATTTCAAGGGCATATGTATGCCCCTCCTTTATTTTCTTGCATTATGAATGTATAAACATGATGGAAATCTCTCCACATCAAATTGATCAGATTTTTCATGAAAAGTATTGTTTAGGGTCATGTAAACACAATGCCAATGAACAACGATTATTATATGAGAATGAGGGTAGAAAAAAGATTCCAACACAACAAATGACACATAAATCAAAGTTTGCAATCCTTAAAAATGACATATTGTTAATTCTATCACTATAAGTAATAAAATATTTACCTTTTTTCTATTCATTTTTTTATGAATAGGTGTCTATATCAATATTAATTAATGATAGTTTATTACATATATTCACAAAAAATTGTTTGGGTGGTAAAAAAGAACACCTCGGGCGTCACATTGGTAGAGCCCATAAATCATAAATTCACATGGGCCACGCCCAAAAAGTAGGAAAAACTACAAACATAAAAGGCTACTAGGTGGTCATGGCAGTGCTAGCAAAGAGAGGTGGATCATTTTCATCCATCTTACCCCATACAATAGTGGGGTCTTAAGTGACATCAGGAGGATCCCAACTATCACCATCCTTATCTTTATCTTCTTATTGAGGAGAAATAATGAAATCCAAACATGGGAACCATTTAATAGAATCAATTAGCCAACCAAAACCATTTTCAAATGCTTCACCAAAAGGCCACAAAGAAGCATCGTCACCACCTCCAAACACTCCTCCAAAAAATCCACCCTATGTCAGACCGAGGATGGAAAGAGGGTGAATTCCTATGAGGATGGAAGGAACTGTGAGGAGGAGCCTGGAATCGAGGGTGAGCCTAAAAATCCTTGGTAGAACCACTCCTTCATTAGTCACACGAAGGTGAACGACATTGGGAGGAAGTGGGAGAGGGAGGCACATGAGCAATGGTGCAGGGGCATCCCCCCAATAATCTAGAAGATCCTAAAGGTGAGCCACCTCTAGCACAACTTTTTTAGCTTGCACTTGAATCTGAAATAGCACATTAGAACATATAATGGGGTATGTGCAGATCATGGTGGGCCAAAAAGTGGCGATATGTAAGTGATATGATGGCCCATGTGGCTGACAACTTTTAACCCAAAATTGATGAAACGGAAGGGGTTTTTAAAGGATATTCTCATATTTCCACCAATATAAATTATGTTTTATTTTGAATTTAATAAATAATTATTATTTATTTTCTATTTGAATTATGAGTAAAATCTTGATTGATAGGCTAATTGAAAAAAACAATAGCTTTCAAATGGTATCACATTTTTTTATTCCAAAATATGTGTCACATTCTATGCTTCACATACTATAGGATTACAAAAAAAATGAATTTCATGATTTTTTTGACCAAGTTAATGTGGTTAAACATACGAGTTCATATATTTTTTAAAATTTGTAATAAAAAATTCATAATTAATTATTTACCTAGAAAAAAAGTACAAAAAAATATGCATCACATCGGGACACGAGTCCTTTACTTATATATAAAATATTATAAAAATATATTATCATTTTATTGTGGGTAGGGTGGTCAGACAAACACCTACTTCTTATTTTTTACCCGAAATTTAAGTAACATTGAAATTTTAAATTTTCACCAAATATTTTTCTTTTTCTAAATAAACCTAGTAGTTTAGAAACTACATTCAATTTTCTACAAATTCTATTCTTACATATTTTTGAAATAATATAGATAAATTATTCAAATTTTTACATCAAATTGCCTAACTCTGATTTTTTTGAATTTTATTGCCACTTAAGGGCCTTTTTTTCCATGGTGATCCTGCACATACCCAATGGCTTTAAAATAAAGTGAAACATGTTTATCAATCTTGCTATGAGAAAAAATGTAGAAATTTCTATTGTTACAAATACTAAAGAGGATTTTCACCCTAAAAGTGTGCCAAAATCTAGATATACTTCATAGGGAGCCGAGGAAAATCTCCTAGAAACACCATATGTCAAGATAAAGGCTTCAGTTGAAAGGGTTCAAAGAAATCATAAATCCAATTCAACAACTACTGAGATCTAGTGCAGAACCAAAGGAGGTGCTTAAAAGACTCAAACTACCCATAGAAAGGGCAAATAGGGTCTTGAACCCTCATATTGGAAAGTTGAGACCCACTAGTAAGCCAGAGGTTGACATCAATGACAACATAGTACAATAACTATAAGGAATCATTAGAAACTATGGATGATAAAAAAATAGATTCAAATGGAGAAATTAATAATGGAGATGATATCTCAATGCATACCACCTGACTACACTTATCATCCATAAATTATGTGTCCACATAAGATGATTGAGTATGAAAATAAATGATATAGAAGATAAATCTATATTAAAAAATCTAATAAATTATTGTGATTAATAAATTATTGTGAGTAGTGAAAAAACTACTTTAATTAATCAATTTTCTCTAGAAGGAATTCCTTTTCATCATGATCTTTCTTCCCATAGTAACTACATATGAAATTACATGATTTATGATAATTATGTAGAATAATCAAATGGAGAGATACTAAGAGATGATGTTATATTCTAAATACTACTAAAGTATAAAACCAATAAAAAGAAATATAAAATTAATGGATTACCAACATCAAAATTCATAAAAACATGAGATTCCCCAGAAACATTCTATTGATGAAACCTTATACTTTTTGTGCTTATAGTTACCACTTTCTTAATTGAAAAATCACTCTTAATCTCAATGTATTATAGATGTCAAATCTTTCCACAGAGATAAAAGTATAATTTAATGATAAAATGAGATTAATCATACTACTATGATGAAAAAGTACACAACAAATTATGTAGTTCAAAAATTACACATAAAAGTGTTATTATATGAGATTAAAGGAAGTATTGAAAGTTCCCATCATGAGAACTATTGATCATAGCCATTAAATCTACAAATTTTAGAAAATCTACATGTTCAAAATAAAAAACTATCTACAACACTATCAAGCTCTTTAGAATACTCCCAAATCTAGTATTTCTATCAAACTATTATTATTCATTAAATATTCATTTGGTGCAAGATAAAATCGTACCCATATTTTCAATATTAACTATGATCTTTAATCCTCTAAATAGAAAATAAATTGGATATCAAGGTTCTAATACCATGTTAGAACATATTATTCACTACACATCTAACCAATACTAACTTCCTATAAACTAATAAAAAATATAGATGAATAGGATAATTCTATTGTATATCAATAATATGGGATAAGATACAAAGAGTAACATACAAATATATAAGCCATTTTAATGCATGAATGAAGGAGATCACATGTCCAAGAGGTATAATTTAACTCTCAGTCATGCTCAATAAGAAAATGAGTTAACTTAGTCATACTAAAATAGAGGTGAACTCAAAGAGCATGATATCTAAATAGCATCAATCAAGGATTGATGAAGTAGTAGTGGCACTTGTGTACCTCAATTCAATGTATAAGCATGTCATTACTAGCTACTTAGATGAGAGTAATTAAATACACTAATTATCCTAACTAAAATAATTAAATAGATGCACCATCACATTTAGGATAGAAAATAACCAAGGTGGATAATTTTTGTTTAAAAATAGTGCTTTCAACTTCAAGAAAACATTATTATTATTACTACTATTCATTATTTGCATCCTGCTTTGAGGCTTTGGTTTCCGAATAACTTTAATATATTCTGAGGTCAATCACCTCCATATATAACACGTATGTTACATGTTTTCAGATGTTAAAACAATGAAACAAATTGAGGACAAAGAAAAAGCTTTCAATCATTGTCTAAGGACGATATGGGAATTCCATTGATTGCTAAAAGTCGGTCATCAAATCATTAAATTAAATTAATTTGTTAATTCACAAGTTGGGAATATAAAGTAGAATGGCAAAGTGCAGAAGAAGTAAAGACATAAAAAGTTGCATTCGAAATGATAATCATCATGCATTTTCTTCAAAACCTACAATCTAACCTGAGAATCATCATGCGTTTTAGTGGATAAAAGTATTCTCTTAAAACATATGTATAATTTTTTTATTGGATAAAGCTAATCAATGATTACATAAAATCAGATAAGTGATGATGAGCTACTGTAGTAAAACTATCATAAGTGATAATAATGGATTCACTAATATAGTTTATGTAGCTCTTGCAAGGTATCCCTCGTATTGAGCCTCAGACGGTGATTTCTGCAATTTCAGATTCCTATGAAACTTATGGATGAAAACCTCTGCAGCTTTGTCCACATCTTCATGAACTGAAGATTCGTATCCGTCATCAACTGAATGAACTGAAGATTGAGATACACGTGACTCAGCTTGCCTTCCTCGTTTGGGGTGTTCATCCTTGTCCTTCTGCGACTGCTTTCCAAATATCATTTTGGAAAACCACTTGGCAACCATCTTGAGAGCTGATCTTCAATAATAACTCTCTCCTTTACAAATTCTCTGCCTCTCTTCCCAGTACTCAATTTATCAGTTTATGCAAACAACCCACATCAAAAATATCACAGAGAGATGATACTATGAAGAGGATTCCACAATAAATTTCCCAAGAGAGAAAAAAATCATTAGGAATTGAAAAGCAGAGAAGCAGAGAAGGTTTAAGACAATCAAGCATTGTGTCTCACACCCAATATATAGACAATAGAAAAATTCAATGCTCACATGTATCTCATGTTAGTGGCGTCCTCTAGTCTTAGTCAGAGATATTATTCGATTCCTGCCAGCAAATTTGAAACCCAAAACGCTGAATCCATGGCCGATTGTTAAATAACATGGGAAAAGTATTTTAAAAGCTTACTTTGCCACTATCGGTGTTATATAGCTGTACCGGATTCGCTCTACTACGGAAAGAAACATACAAAATTAAAAGAAGAGTCATTTGAGGCGGTTGTAATTCAAATTATTGTAGAGAGGGAAAAGAATGCATGCATCCAAGTCGAGGCGACAAAGAAGCCTCTAGATGGTCAAAGCAAATTAAAGTAGTTTTCCATAACATTTGTTCAACTTGTAACCGAAGATTCAACTTTAAAGCGTGAAATAGGCAGCGGCTATCATGTCAGACTTGTCAAACAAGAAAGACATAATCTTTACTGTAAGACAGGACAGCCATCAAGAAGCCATGCTCTAACGGAACATAGGCAACATTCCGTACAGAATGAGTACCAAATACTGTAACTCGAATAAAACCATTACAGAAAGGCACCAAACCATTTAAAAAGGGAAAAAAAACACTGCAGGCAGACGACTGGGAAGCATTGTTGATTTTACGTTCATGATATATCTATTTTTAAACTGCAAGAATCGTCGGGTGTCACTCTTCTATAAACTGTAGTCTGTCTTTCAATTTTTTTCGCGTGAACGATGATGCTGACGTGACGTGCCCTCCCATATCATGGAGATGGTGGGGAGACTAGACCTCATGACCTCTTGCAATGCTTTAGTCAATCGAACTAGGCCCATCGCACAATTATAATAATATAATTAATAGAATATGTTAATTAATATAAATAACCATTAATAATAATATTTCTTTATTAAATCATTAATTGTAATAATTCTTTAAAATTATATTCTTGTTATAATATAGTTTTATTCTATAATTTAATTATGTTTGAGAGGTTTTCGAAAATAGATATAATTGACATATTTTTAAAAAATAAAAAAATATAACAATATAATGTTTGCTATACTTTTTAAAATTAAAATAAAATCAAACAATATTAAATATAAAATAAAAAATATGTATGAAAAAAAATATTTTTTAAATAAAATTTAACATAGATAACTATTTTATTTTACATTGATTTTTTTTAAAAATTATTTAATAATTTATTTTATTTTAAGAATGTTTTTTATTTACTTAAGTTTTATTTTATTTAAGAGTTATTTAATTTTAATTTAAAATTATTTAAGTTTTTTTTTCTTAGCATTATTTACATTTTTTTTAAATGAAAATTTATTATTACTCACATAAGACAAAATTTATTTTAAAAATAATAATGAAATAAAAATAGTATAAGATTATTAAATATGCTATATTTTTAAAATTGTGAGTTGGGCTAATTTAAAAAATGACAAATCATGTCAAGGAAATCTTAACCTAAACCTCTTTCTATTTTAAAAATCATAATTTTCAAACGTTTTAAATATTAAGGTCTTGTCTAGATAAATGCCTCAATATCTATAAGTGTATTGTATATTTTCTTTGGTTGATATGAATGCCTATGCAATTGAAATTTACACTTGTAGAATTGATTTACTATGTAAGCATTAAACCTATATTTATATATAGATGAATTGGTAGGGGGTTACTGAATGTATTAAATGTGTTTCACCTCATTGTACCTATGTCTAAAGTGAGGCCATTCATAGAGACACCATTTAGGAACTTGCTAAAAAAGATTAACTTTTCTTTGGTCAATCCATTAGGTGAACTAACTCAATTATTTTGAAGAATAATTGAAAATAATTAATACGGATGTAGTATGAAAATACTGATGATGGAAGGTGATAATAATTCTCATGATTGTCCCAAAACAATTAAATGAACTCAGATTAGTCCTCAAATACACCATCCTAGCATGCAATTTTAAGTTAGCTATGATTTAATCAACTCATACTACTTAGTAATGGAGGGGAACATGGACACAAATTAAGATTCTTTTTTTAAAATGGATTATATTCATGCATACAAAAATGGTTAGAATCACTTTCATACCCATGAACTTGAACTAGGGTAATCAATGATGAGTTGTGGAGTTAGATCTATATCTTGGGGATGATTTAAGGTGGTGGGGACATGCTAAGATAAGGCTATTTTCTAGATTCCACACAAAATATTTCATGTTGTACATTGGTCAATAAATAAAGACAACCTAATCATTATGGGCCAAAAATATAAGGAAAAATGGAATGGGTTTACAATTTTCTCCATTACATAACTATACCCACTATTTCAAGTGTAATCAATAGAAAAGAGGAGATATCTATGGTGATTGGATCAAACCTTAAGAATGGTTTCTTAATACAACCTTTACTAAATATTTAATGAAGAATACTTTTCCTATATAGTATTATGTTCCCCTTGATAAATGAGTAAGACATGTATACATTCTAAAAGATTTTATTTTAAACCCCTATCACTTAATAGTGGCATATTTACCACCACAATAGAAAATATGATGGAATTTCCTCTAGTATCCTTCCCCCAAAAGATCTTTTCTTTCAAATCCCTTAACATGTTATTTTATAAGCCACCAAATAAAGATTGATTCTTCTAAATCTTAAGGGTATGTGTAGGATCATCATGGAAAAAATAGGCCCTTAAGTGGCAATAAAATTCAGAAAATCAGAGTTAGGCAACTTGATGTAAAAAATTGAATAAGTTATCTATATTATTTCAAAAATATGTAATAATAGAATCTGTAGCAAATTGAATGTAGTTTCTAAACTACTATGTTTCTTACTTAAAAAAAATCTATTTGGTGAAAATTTGAAATTTCAATGCAGTAGTACTTAAATTTCAGGGGAAAAAAAGAAGTAGATGTCTGTCTAACCACCGTAACCACAATAAAATGATAATATATTTTTATAATATTTTAGATATAAGTAGGGGACTCATGTCATGATGTGATCCATATTTTTTTTGTAATTTTTTTCCAAGTAAATAATTAATTATGAATTTTTTATTACAATTTTTTAAACATATAAAAAATCGTATGTCTAACCACCTTAACTTGGTCAAAACTTCATGCAATTCAATTTATTTTTTTATCCTACAGTATGCAAAGCATAGAAAGTGACGCATGTTTTGGATTCAAAAAATCTGATGTCGTTTGAAAGATATAGATGTTTTTCAATTAGCCTATCAATCAAGACTTTACTCGTAATTCAAATAAAAAATGAATAATAATTATTTATTAAATTCAAAGTAAAGCATAATTTATATTGGTGGAAAACTGAGAATCTCCTTTAAAAACCCTTTTTGTTTCATCAATTTTGGGTAAAAAAAAGTTGTCAGCCACATGGGCCATCATATCACTTAGATATTGCCACTTTTTGGCCCATCATGATCTTGCACATACCCTTAATAATTATGTGTAGATCTAAAATTATATTGTGTGTCATATCTTTAAACCATCTCTCTATCAAAATTGGTAGGGTGATATTATTAACCACAACCAACCTGTCTTTAATAAGGACCACTATAAGAACATCCATGCGAAAAAGTCAATTCCTTCTAGTAAATTTGTAAAACATGAATTTTATCATTGTTACCAAAATTACACCTACAAATCATTTTGGTAGAGTTGGAATAGCTGACTACTTCTAAGATGAAAGTTATTACAATAAAATTTTGCTAATCATTAACATTAACATATGAATTTATCAAACAAAGTTCAGTTCTTATTATGCAAAATTTTGAAATGGAAAGAGATCAAAAGTTACATGATAATATGTTGTATTTCATTCATTTTGAGATGTAAATGTATACAATGTTGTTGTCTTTTTCATTGAAGATTAGAAAAATATATAAAAGTCCCACACAAGCCATGGGAGTAATTGTATTTGAAAAGATATAAAATACCAAGTATACATGCAAGAAAACATATGCATAAAATTAGAGATGGGACCCGTCATTGCTTGGTGAATGATGAATCCCGTTGTTGAAAATTGTACCAGTATCGTTGAGTTGTCTAGTTGCAGCTCCAAGAGATAAATCTGCAAGGGTGGAAGAGGAGATGTTAGAGCTCAGACTTCCATTCATTATTCTATGCATATCTAATCAAGGAAACACTTAATACCTTATAACTAATCAAATAAAAGAAGAATGAATATTATATATGTTCAAAAAGTCAAGTCAGATCATCAAATGGCATTTAATCATCAGGAGGAACATTGAACTTCACTATTTTATCTAACTTGTTTGTTCACTATGCAAGTATAGGTTCATCATCTTATGTTTCATCTTATTTGGAATTTAGGCATGTGGAGGAAATGTGGCTCCCACAAGGTTTGAGCCTCGGATGCTAAGAAGGATAGCCTTTTTGTGAAATGCATTGGTAAAATTACAAGAGGACCACAACTTCAATAATCAAAATGAAATACTTTTGATGTCCTCGAATCATGCAATAGATTTAAAGATTAAGATAGCTTTGAAAGGGACTATGAACCAAGCTTTAGTGGTTGTTATACTTCAAGGCTCAATCCAAGATACAAAGTAAAATCACTGAGCATTTACTATGAAAGAGTATTATATCCACAATGGAACAACCACCATGCCACAACAAGTAATCAGTATATCATAATCATGAAAGAAGAGTTTGTGAGATCATTTTATGAGGAACAACACAAATGAAGCATGGACAATGAGTAGAGTTACTAAATAGTGTGAAAAACAATGTATCTTGAAGACTGAAGCCATTAAGAGTAGCTAACACTGTAAAGAGTATTCAAAAGCTGCTAGAAATTTTCCATGTAAGAAAGAAGACAAGCATTAAGGTGCAGTTTACAATAAAGAAGTGGGAGTTTGAGAAGGTTGCAAAGCCCTTAAGGATCGACATCCCCCAGTTGGGCATAGTCATGCAAAGGTTTGTACGTGATATGAAACAGAAGAGAATCAAGTTCCAATTGCACATGTGTGTGAAGATGACGTGGCTCTATACAAGAAAAGCTTTGAAGCCCATAGTTCTTCATTCCAGATCATCATATGATCAGGGACACCAAGATGTTTCAATCCAAAATTTAGTCATAGTGCAAAGTAAAAAAAATACAGATAAAAATGACATTGAAGATTTTTCTAGCTTACAATCTTCTAACATTGGTCAACATAAATTCTTCAGTTTCCAAAAAAATAATTTGTTGAAACTGAAAGTGAGAAAATTCATTTTCCCGGCATTCATTATACCAATCAAATAGGAATTTCCGATTTCAACAAGGGATTTTTTCCTCCAATAGAGCATAGGCTCCACATAAAATACAATGAACAACATAGGTTACATAGGAAGTTAAGAGAATGTATGGTGTGGCCTAGGGTTTTTAAAACCCTCAAGTATGACCAAATTTCTCTCACCTTTAGATACGACAATGACCATGAGGAATTGAAGGCCTTTAGAAATAATGGAAATGACAACTAGAATGCTAAGAGTTCTTCATTCTACTAGAATAATGAAGTTTTGAAGGTCTTTACACACAAAACACATGATGAGAAGCAATTACATCCATTGTTCTACATAATTACATTCATCGTTCAACACTTAATGAAGCTTGAATCGAGCATATCTTACAAAAAATAAAAGATATAGCAAAGGCTTGAGTGGTGAAACTTACCAAGAGTTCTCTATTGAAGAATACATTCATAAATGTACATTTAATCTTCAAAAAGCTTCTCAAATGTCGACCTCCAGCAAGGCATACATTGACATAAAGAAAACAAAGTAAAATGTATCAAGAAAAATGGTGAGGCCATGGCTTGAAAGCTTAGAAATGCCTTCAAAATGAAGAAAATGTCTAGATTTGCAACAAAAGAAACACTTACCACTCATTCCTTGTAGGATTCCTTTAAGAAAACCACTAGAAACAGAAAAAGAATGATGAAGAATCAGCTATCAAAACCCTCTACCAACAACATGGTGGCACATGAGAGATGCAAAAGTGAAGAATGAAGGGAATGTGTTAAGTTTCGATAGCTTTTACTTGCACCCCTAATTTGAAATTGGTGATTTTTGACTAAGTTTTAAAAATAAAATTATTTCATTTTAATAACACCCATGGTCTTGACTTCAGGTTAATCCACCTATCATTTTAGGGAATCATAAGTATTGAAGGGTGGACTTGAAGTCAATTATCAAGGTTATTATTAAATGTTTGAAACAAAGGAGTGAACTTAACTTATATCTTTACCAGGTGTTTGAAGTAAAGGCATGTTCAATTGTATTTATTGCATGGTGTTAGAAAAAAATAACAATATAATTAAATATTAAAACGTAGGATTGCCTTTTATTTAACATGTAATATATAAAAAGGTGGAACTATTGCATGATAAATATTAAAATAATCATAATTTATTATCTTTAATATTTAATCAAACAGTTACCTTTCTTAGAACTCATGCAAGAAACACAAGTCAAAAAGACTAAAGTGAGTGGGAGTCATCTGAAGTATTTTGTTTTCTTTGACTTGGAGTCAATTAGTAGTCTTTCGGAGATCACATGAGTTGAGGCTGTTATTCATGGATTTGTTTTAGATATATCTTTAGTTTCACATCAGTTTTTGAGGGATTTTGATCATGCATGTTGAGGGGAGGAGTTTGCAACATTCAATGTTCAGTTTTCTTCTATTGTGGGTCCTCTTTTCGAGGATTTTCTTCTTTGCTCATGAGAAGGGTTTCAAAGATATTTTTACACTTTCAATTGACTGTTTCTTGTACCTGTTAGTGCCTTGCAATTACCATCTCTTGTATATATTGGAAAAGACTTAGTAATTTTCCTTAGTTCTTGTTTTATGCCTTTTCATTCTACAAAGAGACTATTTTGTAACTCAGGTTTATAGTTTAATATATTTAACAAATTTTATAGATTATGAAGCATTGTCACTTACAAAATTTTCCTTCAATTTATTATTGCAATTAGGTGTTTACCTTCTTAGATTCAGGTCTTTTGTTTATGTTAATGATTTGGATGCAAGTTTAATGTGCTTTAAATCAAAACCTTTAAATTTATGCCTTATAAATGGATGCATGTACATAGATAGCAATTTAGTCACATGTCATTAATTGTGCCATATATTAACCTTCCCCTTAAGGTTGTGAAAATATCATTTTCTTTCATAAAGGATAGGTTATCAGTCCTCTTTGTGAAATATTTGTGTTTAAGTTGTCCAGTTTGATTTGTGAAAACAAATTTTTTGAGAGAGTTGTGAAATCAATTGCTCATTCTTATCAGTTAGGTGCATTGCCATACTATTGAAATGGACAAGACAACTAAGAGGGGGGTGAGTAAGTTGTACCAAATTCCTTAACTTGTAAACTTAATCAATTCCACTTTATCTTCAATCTGTTATTAAGTGTGAACATGAAATGAAAATAAAAAAAAGCAAATACTAGAGACACCAAATTTATGTGGAAAACCCAATGAGAGAAAAACCACAATGAGGATTAACTTACAATATAGTAGTAATGTAATATCAGATACAAAGGCTCACTGCCAGAGGGCTCACTACCCAAATTAAGGGCTCACTACCTTAAGAAGGAATCACTGCCTAGAAAGGGAGGCTCATTGCCTACAAAAAAAAAAAAGGGATAAAAAGATATCCGCCACTAGGATTTCACACATTCGTAACTTGATCAGAAAATTGTAGATGCCATCAAATCACTACTTTTAGGATTCTAACAACTTAAAGTGTTGTTGCCTCAAGTCGCTCTTCCACTCTCTACTTTTTTCACTTGTTCGCACACTTCACTTGCTCGAATTGAAAGATATATGGATGATTACTTTGCTTCAACTTCATTGTTTTTTATTCCATATTCAACCTTAGAAAAATTCACCAAGGTCAACTATACCATTTCAAATTACAAATTCAAACTTGGTCAGCTACTCAACATTCCCATGGTGGATAAGAATGTGAGAGGACCAATAAAATATTTAATTTAGGACCTAAACAACATCTTGGATCATGCACATGATTCTTCAAATCAATGCAAGACCTTAATGTAATGTGTAGACACCAGGTCAGCCAAACCTAATGAAAAAACCAATGATCTTTGAAGTATACACATCTCCTATAAGATGATCACATGTGGATCATTCAACACGCTTCACCTAAAATATTTCCATCTCTAATTATTCCTTAGATACATCTATAGAAAATCCATCAAACTTCATTTACAAAGAACTCTTCAATAGTCCAACCAGACCAACCAACAAAATATAGGAGCTTTGGAGCAGGTCTTCTGGAGAGTCAAATCACAAGAAATTTTAGTAGACCATAGAAACCATCAAGAAGAAACATCTCCCAGATCTGCAAGATCTGAAACCAAATATCAAAAGACTATAGAGCCAAAACATTTCGCCCATTCCATAAATAAATAGTTCTGGCAAACGAGTTCACGCACTGGTGAACATATCTTTTACTCTTCATCAACCTAGAAGCTAAGACTCGAGATATACGATCTATTGAACCTTATGAACACACCTACAGATCCACACATGCATAGGATTAACACAAGAGAAATGTAGAGAACAATACTGGAACACAGTCAAAACACATTTCAGCACTGCTTCATAACTAGAACTTCATAAATATAGTTCCATGTACTCTAAACACTTCTATAGTATCTCAGCTATACAAATACCATTGTAATCAACCTATATTATGTTGATGTCAATGACAACACCACTAAACACATCCATAATTGCAACAATCTCCTAGTTTTCCATTGATGGCAACACATGATGTGAAAACCCATCAAAGATAGCATACATGCTTTTCAGAAGTGACAACCTTCCAAGAATAAAATTTCCACATGATCTCTCTCCCACAAGCATACATGATTTTCAGAAGTGACAACCTACACAAGCATAAAATTTTCACATGATCTCTCTCCCCCTTTGACATCAATGGCAAAGTAAATTCTTTCCATATAGAGCTTTGTACACCCCCCCTTAGGAGTACATCCATATATTGCAATAATGCACTTCTCTACTCCCCCTGAGGAGTATACCTCAATCATCAGTCCAAAACAAAAGGAGTATGTGAATCCACTAGACTGATGTGCCTCCATGTGCACTTAGTTCAAAGAAGGAGGGGCAGTAACCCCTAGCTTCCCTCTGAGATACTCAAAAGTATCCTTTTGAAGGGACTTAGTGAATATGTCAGAAATTTGTTCCTTGGTAGGTACATATTCAATTTTTACTTCATTTTGCAGTACCTTCTCCCTCAAGAAATGATACTTGATAGATATATCCTTTGTTCTAGAATGCATTACTCGATTCTTCAAAATGTTTATAGCACTTTTATTGTCATAAAATATTGAGATAGGTTCATCATTAACCACTCCTATGTCCATCAAAGTTTTCTTCATCCATAATACTTGTGTATGATCATGATGTTGCTGCAATATACTCTACTTCTTGAGTGGATAAAGAAACTGAATCTTGTTTCTTACTAAACCATGAAACTAATCTTCCTCCAAGGAAGAAAGAACTACCATTTGTACTCTTCCAGTCATCTACACAACCAACCCAATCTACATCAGTGTAGGAATTCAATATGAAATGATTGTCGTTTGGATACCATAGCCCATAATCTGGAGTTCCTTTAAGATATTTGAATATCCTCTTCACAACTGTAACATGTGCTTCCTTAGGTTCTGCTTGAAATCTTGCAACTAAACATACTGCATGCATAATGTTCGGTCTAGTAGCAGTAAGATACAATAGTCCACCAATCATGGATTTGTACATGCTTTGACTAACTTTAGCAAATTCATCATCCTTACTCATCTTGCATCCAGTTATCATAAGGGTAGAGACCGGTTTGGAGTCATCCATTCCAAATTTCTTCAACAATTCCTTAACTTACTTAGATTGTGAAATGAATATCCCTTTTTCATTTTGATTTACTTGAAGTCCAAGGAAGTAATTCAATTCACCAATCATAGACATTTCAAATTATTTTTGCATCTCTTCTAAAAATTTCTTACACATACCTTCATTTCCACCAAAGATGATGTCATCAACATATATCACAATTATCATCATTTTATTTTTCTCAACCTTAAAGTAAAGATTGTTGTCTACAGACCCTTTCTTGAATCCCTGCTTTGTCAAATATCTATCCAATCTAGCATACCAAGCTCTGGGAGCTTGCTTTAGTCCATATAATGTCTTCTTTTAAAATCTACAAACCATGTCTAGTTTATGACAGTTGAAAAAATTTTGGTTGCTCCATATATAATTCTTCTTCTAGTTTTCCATTTAGAACTAAAAACTTGACATCCATCTGATATACTTTTAAGTCTTTATGAGCTGAAAATGCCAAGAACATCTGAATGGCCTCAATTCTTGCTACGAGTGAAAATTTTTCTTCAAAATCTATTCCTTCAACCTGTGAATATCCTTTACATACAAGTATTCTTTATTCCTTACCACTTCCCCATCTTCATTCATCTTTTTTTTTAATACCCATTTTGAACCAATTATATTTTTGTTTGCAGGTCTAGGGACTAGTTCTAATGTTTCATTCTTCTCTATATGATGTAGTTCCTCTTTCATTGCTCTAATCTAGATATCATTATTACATGCATCACTCATAGTCTTAGGTTCTATCTTAGAAAGTAAACATGATTTTACCTCAACTACTTTGCTTCTTGTTTTCACTCCTTCACTTTTGTCTCCAATTATATGTTCCTCTGGATGATTTCTCTGAACATATTTAGGAGTCTTGGGTGCAGGTTTCAAAGTCTCTTCCTTTTCATCATTTTTTTATTCCTCTTCCTTTTCTTCTTCTTGTATTTGCATGCAGATAAGATCATCAAGTTCAACTTCATTTATTTCTATTAGTCTATACATAGCTTCATCAACCTTCACATTGGCACTTTCAATTATTTTCCCCAATCTCTTTTCAAAACATATGTAAGCCTTGTTATTTTAATATTCAACGAAAATTCCTTCATCACATCTAGCATCAAACTTTCCAATATTTTCTTCATCTCTTCTAATGTAACATCTCCTTACAAATACCTCAAAGTATTTCATAGTAGGATTCTTACCATTCCATAACTCATAAGGGGTCTTAGTGTTGTTACCTCTTATATGAACTCTGTCAAGAATGTAAACAACAATATGGATTGCTTCTCTCCAATACGCATTAGGGACATTTTCTTCTTCCATCATAGTTCTGGTAGCCTCTTGAACAGTCTGGTTATTTTTTTTCACACCTCCATTCTGTTAAGGGGTTCTAGGAGAAGAATACTGTCTTTTTATGCCATGTTCTTCACAAAATGCATTGAACTCACTAGAAGTAAATTATCCACCTCTATCAGACCTTAAGCATTTAATTCTTAGGTTTTCATCATTTTCTACTTTTTTTGTAAACGCTTTGAATATATCAAGAGCATGATCCTTTTCTCTAAGAAATGTTACCCATGCCATCCTAGAGTAATCATCAATCAAGAACATAAAGTGCATGTCACCATTTAGTCTTCTTGTTCTTGTAGGGCCACAAAGGTCTGTATGGATTAATTCTAGCATTTCAGTAGATGATTGATCTTTTCCTTTAAAATTGTTTCTTGTCTATTTTCCCATATGGAAACTTCTACAGATTGAATTTGAAGGCTTTGTGATTCTAGGAAAATCTCTAACAACTTCCCTAGAACTAATCCCAACCAGATTATCAAAATTCACATGTCTCATTCTTCGGTGCCAGAGCCAACTCTCATTGATATGAGAAACAAAACACTAACCATCACTACCCTTGAGTTGATAGATGTTTCCATGCATTCTTCTTCCAACTACTACCATAGTTCTAAATCCTTTTCTGATCTCAGAAGTGTTATCTTGAAACACAAGCTTAAAACCTTTGCTACACATTTTTTGAATACTTAAGAGATTATGCCTTAAACCCTTTACATAATAAACATCATCAGTATTTATTTTTCCATCAAAGCTAATTGTTCCTTTTCCAACAATCTTAGCACCAGATTCATCTCCAAATATAACTATTCCTCCATCATACTTCTCAAGTTTAGTGAACTTACTCTTATCTCCAGTCATATGATTTGAACATTCGTTGTTAATTACCCAAAATTCTTCATCCTGTCTAGCATGAAAATAAGTTACCAAAGTACCTTATGCTTCATCCTTCTTGCTCTCCAAACCAAATTTCTTTTCTAGAGCTAAAAAAAAAATTCATCTTTATCTTCGTCAAAGTTAGAATCATCATCAAAAATTCCTACATCTTCCTTGACATAATACAACTTCTTGAACTTCTTATCCTTCTTATCTTTGTAATTATTATTATTATCCTTATTCTTATTTTGTGCAACTCTATAAGGACGTCTTGATGCACAATGACCAATATTTCCACAACTGAAACACTTAAAAGGCAAATTTCCTTTGTATTTACCAATTTACCTTTCTCCAATCTCCTTGTGAAATTTGCTTCTAGATCTTCTATATCATCATCATCCAGATCATCTCTTATCTTCATTGATTTAAAGGTTGTTTCAGTCTTCTCCTTATCTCTTGAAATTTTTCTCATTTCAAATGCAATCAGGACACCCAATAGATGCTCCTTAGTAAATGTCTTTAGATCATATTGTTCTTCAAGAGAAGATACTTTGTCACTATAATTGTTTGGTAAGGTCATCAAGATCTTATCAATTATATCTTCATCTATCATGGTATCACCTTGATTCTTGATTTTTGTTGCTATAAGTTCAACTCTTTAATAATAGCTTGCAATGTCTTCTCGGTCTTCCATTCTCAAGTTCTCATTTTTTTCTTAGCAGTTAGTTTCCTTGAAAACTTCACTCTATAATTCCCATCATAAATATCTTTTAATTTTGTCCATACTTCATGAGCAGTAGCTAGAGAAATAAATTTTGTTCTTTCAGTTTAGATAAGGCACTAAAGAGAGCATACCTTGCTCTTTTATTCTCTTCAAAAGTTGCAACCTCATGAGAAAAGGAAGGACCAGATGTTGGTATCATATACTTTGTCTCCACAACTTTCCAAGTATTGAAACTAAGTGAAATCAAATAACTTATCATCTATTATTTCCAATCACTGTAATCAACTCCATCAAAATAGGAATCTGTAACTTGTGTGCCATGTGATCTAACTCAAGCAGTTAATATTTTCACCGAGGAACCAGAGCTTTGATACCAATTGTTGAAATGCGCAAGACAATTGAGAGGGGGTGTGAATTAGTTGTATCAAATTCCTTAACTTGTAAAATTAATCAATTCCACTTTATCTTCAATTTATTATTTAGTGTGAACATGAAATGTAAATAATAGAAAGAAAACACCAGAGACACCATATTTACGTGGAAAACCATGGTGAGGATTAACTCATAATATAGTAGTAATGCAATACCAAATACAAAGGCTCACTGTCATAGGGCTCACTACCCAAATTAAGGGCTCACTACCTTGTGAAGGACTCACTATCTAGAAAGGAACTCTCACTACCTACAGAAAAATAGAAAGGGATAAATGAAGATCCACCACTAGGGTTCTACACATTCACAACTTGATTAGAATATTGTAGATGCCATCAGCTCACTGCTTTTCAGGAATCTAACACCTTAAAGTATTTTTTCCTCAATTCATTGTTCCACTCTCTGATTTTTGCACTTGTTCACACACTTCAATCACTCGAATAAAAATATGGATGGATGATTACTTCGCTTCAACTTTATTTTATTTTATACCATCTTCAACCTTAGAAACATTCACCAAGGTCGGCATACCATTTCAAATTAAAAATTCAAACTAGGTCAGTTACTCAACATTCTCATAGTGGATAAGAATGTGAGAGGACCAATTACATATTTAATTTAGGACCCAAACAACATCTTGGATCACACACATGCTTCCTCAAATCGATGCAACAACTTAATGTAACGTGTAGACACCAGGTCAGCCAAACCTAATGAAAACACTAGTGATCTTTAAAGTACACACATCTCCAATAAGATGATCACATGTGGATCATTAAACAAACTTCACCAGACATATTTCCATCTCTAAAATGCCTTAAATACATCCATGGACAATCCATCAAACTTCATTTATAGATAACTCTTCAACAGTCCAACCGGACCAACCAACAAAATACAAGAGCTCTAGAGCAAGTCTTTCGGAGTGCCAAATCATAAGAAATTTTGTTAGACCACAAAAACCATCAGGAAGAAACATCTCCTAGATTCACAAGATCTAATACCAAATATCAGAAGACCATGGAGCCAAAACATTTCTCCTACTCCATAAATAAATAGTTTTGAAAGACTAGTTCACACACCGGTGAACATATCGTTTACTCTTTATCGACCCAAAATCTAAGACTCGAGATATACAATCCATTGAAGATTATGAATAATCCTACAGATCCGCACATGCATAGAATCAACACAAGAGAAATGTAGAGAACAATACCATAGCACAGTCATAACACATTTCAGCAGTACACAACTACAAGTTCATAAATATAGCTCCATGTACTCTAAACACTTCTACAATATCTCAGCTATAAAAATAGTATTTGCAATCAACCTGTATTGTGTTGACATCAATGACAATATCAATGACAACACCACCAAAAACATCCATACTTGCAACACATAGATCAAATTTTCAGTTTATGCATTCATTTCAAATCCTTTCTTCCTCTTTTCATGCTAAAAAATAACTCATTCATTAGAAAACAATAAGGAAACCAACCCATAATCTGGAGATTCACTTTCATTATGAACAACCCACAGGCTTTAAAATGTTTCCATGTTACACAAGATTTCTAAGATTTACAACTTCACATTCAAGTGTAATCCCTTGTGATAACAACTTTTGGCACGCCTGGTGGAACAAAGAACTAATTTTTAGTCTCTTTTGTACTACACATTGCTGCTATTTGGTGTGTATAGTAGTAGTTACTACCTTTGGAGGAAATATTTTAATACACCTAGCAACTCCAGAAAGAAATCTATTGGTTTCAGGTAGACAAGTGTAGGTATGTTTCAACATTATTAAAAGAAAGTCTATTTTTTTCTGATTTTGAAGCTTCTTGAATGAAAGGGCATGCCTTCATTTCATGGAAACATGGATTTTCACCCTTCATGTCATGAAAATTCTACTTATAGACTCGAGCTCATTAGCCATATCATACTGAATATCCTACTAACTTCACTCAAAATAACCCTATAGTGAAAATTACCAGCAATTTCAATATGCTTACGACCCACCTACCCTTGCTCAACATCCATATCAGCCTACCTATGCTTAGATTCAACCCCAAGATGTCAAAATATTTGAGTTTAGTGACATCAACAATGCATTGCTAAACATTAAAAAAAACTGGGATGAAGGCAAAAGGAAACATGAGCTTGATTTGCAACAATAGGAATTAGATTATCAAGCCTACCTTCATGAGCAAGAGTTGGACACACATAGGAGACAATATGAAGAAGATCTTGTTTCTAAGGAAGAGTATATTAGAATATTGGTTGCTCAAGAATATATAATGGAATCCCAATTAGCTTCTTGCATTTTAGATCAACTCCAAGAGGAAGTACTTCCAAGGTATGAAATTCCAAGCTTTAGGAAATTTGAGGAGAATCTTGCTCAACAACTTGTTGTAAAAGATGTAGAAATGAGGCTAAAACTTGCCGAATATGAGGCTACCAAGGTTAAAATTCCAAGTTTTAGTCAAGTTGAGTCTCCTATGTCTTCCAATCTTGAAATTCCAAGTATTAGGATCTCTATGTTTGTCCTTCTCTCTCTCTCTCTCCCTCCCTCTCCTCTCTCTATATCTCTCTATATCTCTATCTCTATATCACTCTATCTCACCATCTATATCTCTATGTATCCCACACCCCCTGTTCCTCTATATATCTCTATCTCTCCCTCTCTATCTCTTTGAGCTATCTCTCCCTCTCTCCCCCATCTTCTTCTCTCTCCCTCTACGTATTTCTCTCCCTATGTCCCCCCTCTTCTTTTTCTCCCTCTTCTACCTATGTCTCTCCCTCTCTCCTGTTATCTCTATTCCTCTTCAATCTATCTCTATCCCTTTGTCCCCTCTTCTCTATCTTTCCCTCATCTACCTATCTCTCTACCCCCCTCTCCTCCCCTCTCTCTATCTCCCCCTCCCTATCTCTCCCCATCTCTCCCTCCCCCACTCCCTCCCTATCCCCCTATCTATCTCTCTATCTCTACCTATCTCTCCCTTTCTCTTCCCATATATATTTATCTCTCTTTCTCTTCCCATATGTCTCTATCTTTGCCTAATTTTTTCTCCCTCTCTCCTTCTCTAATTATCTATCTCTAATTCTCTATGTTTGTCTATCTCTTTGTCTCTCTCTCTCTCCATCTCTCCCTCTCTATATCTCCTTATATCTCTATCTCTCTATCACTCTATCTCACCATCTATATCTCTCTATCTCTCCCTCTCCCTTTCCTTACATCTCTCTATCTATTTGTCTCCCTCTTCCTCTCTAGACTCTCACTCTATCTCCATCTCTACCTCTACTTCCCTCTCGCCCCATTTATCTCTAGACATGTCCCCCTCTCTCTATCCATCCATCTCTCTCCCTCTCTCTCCCCCTCCCTCTTCGTATACCTCTATATCTATCTCTCTATATCTTCATCGCTCAATAATCACTTCTTATCTCTATCTTTCTATATCTACCTCTCTCTCCATCTCTATATATTTATCTTTTCCATATCTATCTATCCGCCTCTCTCTCTCTCTCTCTCTCCCCAACCCCTTCCCTCTATCTCTCCCTCTTTCTATCTCTATCTCTCCCTCTCTCTGTCCCTCCCTCTTTCTATCTCTATCTCTCCCTCTTTCTATCCCTATCTCTCCCTCTCTGTCCCTCCCTTCTTATTGCAAACATAACATGAACCTTGTCCTTCCCTCCTTAGTGCAAACATAACATGAACCTATTGGTAATGGAGCCTAATTATATTCCTGATTAAGAGGTTTTATTTCAGTCATGTTTGGATCCTTGTAAGTGGATGCATAGCTAATTTGAAGCTATAACTTCTCCATTACGACCTTTGTTGCATTAACAACATCATTTGCTGAATGACCTATCAATTAATCAAAATTAATAATTAATAAAATATATGAAAAAAATAGACCAAAATTTATACTAATGGACCTTCCACACTTTTTCCGCATACCCATTGTACACTAAGGTGCGATTGCTAATGGTATCACACTAACGTAGGGGCCACAATGCTTCGCCTACAGCATTCAAATAAAATAAAATTGGTTACTTTTCTATAATGAAAATTTTCCAGATTTTATAATATTTGGCAATGATGTGTTGTGTGTTGCCTATATTCTGTTAGAGTGCGATTATTGACAGCCGTCTTGTCTGACAGCGAATGGGAGCATGAGGGTCCACCAAACATTATGGCTGTGCTGTCTGACAAGCCAAATGTGCCGGATTCTTTAATATGATACTGACTACACCAGTGAAAAACAATCGGCAGAGCTGAATCTTGATATTCACCCCTGGAAGGAATATAAAATTTCGAGAGGAGACTCCGCCGCTTGGATTCTTGGGTGGCGGTCAACCAGGTTTCATATTCGATGTGCGTCTGAATTTTGGAGATATTTTTTGGCTTTAATGGTTAAAGAAGATCAATTTGTGGAGAATTATTCCATTGCACGGGTGGTAGAGTTCAGCTAGTACTATTTCTAGTACACTATTACCTACAATGGTTTGCCTAGAAAAAGGCATACTCAAGTGTGTCTCCCACCTTCAAAGATCTTCTTTGCTAATATATTTTAATTTAAGTGGAATTCAAAGTAATGTTTTTTAAGAAGTCAGTTTGTTTATTAATCTTATCTTTTTACGAGGTTAATGAGGATTTGTTATTTCTTATAAATGTTTTTGGGGGATTCGGTAGTTGAGCATTCTAATTTTGCGTTTTTTAAAATTCTACGTGAAAATTTGAACAGCAGTTTACTTGGCAATGCCTCTGTTTATAGCTAAAGTTTCAGGGCCACATCATCAAATATTATACCACATCAACATGCTCTTTGTTGAGGTGTCGAAAAAGGTCTGAAAAAAAGTAGGACAAATACTTGGCACTAAATCATGTTTTATTGGTGCGTTGATGTAGCATCACATGATTTGTTGCTTTTTAGATCTAAGGAATACATATTATTCAATTATTGGTAGTTATCATCAACACTAACAATTTTAAAGTCACAACAATTGGTTATATATTGTGAAAAATATTCGGCATTAAATCAACAAATGCTATAACAATTATTGGAATGTGATCAACTAGTGGGTCCTTTCCCTTGGTACAATAATAAATAATATATAAATGTATGATACTAATAAAAAAGGAGGGGGCATATGATATAAATCCTCTAAAAGCTAAAAAGGTTACTTACATAAAGCTATTTTTTTTGTTGTCTTTCTTAGTATTTAAGGCATTCTTACATTTTCTATGTAATAAACTCTTTCAAATTATGATTAATAAAAAATGAGTTACAATACTATTCATCAATATAAATAACATTAGTTAACAAAAAAAATTGCTTTGCAACCTTCCTACTCTATAAGTTCGAATTTCTTTTGATCATGGTGTTTGCTTGTGAGGGGAGGACAATGTCCCCTTAGATCGTACACCTCTGATTCCTCTTGTTGTCCCTTGTGTCCCTTTGGTTTCTGTAGCTAAACAGTCTACTAGCACTGTTGGTGGGGTCGCTTCCTCTCGAAAAATCAATGTTTGGAAATATGATCTCCTTGGAATGTCTTTGGATTCTAGTGGTATGAGTGTTTCTCCTTAATATGTAAAGTCTGATGAGGAAAACTTCTATGAAACTTCCAGACTCGGTTGTTGATAGAATCCTCTCTTTAATGGTAATAACTCTCTAATTGGAATGCTTTTCTCCTAGTTCACACCTAGTATAGAGGTTATTACTTGCAGTTGGACATCCTCTACCAGGAAGAGTGAAGGGGAGTGTGTCAACAAGTGCTATGTCTAGGGGTTGATCTGTTCTATGTTAAGTTCACTTCTATGAAACTTCCAGACTCGGTTGTTGATAGAATCCTCTCTTTAATGAATAACTCTCTAATTGGAATGCTTTTCTCCTTTCAACCTAGTATAGAGATTACTTGCAGTTGGACATCCTCTACCAGGAAGGTGAAGGGGAGTGTGTCAACAAGTGCTATGTCTAGGGGGATCTTTCTATTTAAGTTCACTTCTACTGAAGATCTCATAGTGATACTTTCCTAGGGACCTCGGTTCCATGGTAAACATAACCTATCTCTATGTCACTGGAAGCCGAGCTTTGACCATGTTGTAGATCTAAATAAAATAGATCTTGTTTGGATTTATCTACTTGAAATCCCACTCAAATTCTAGAACGAAGATATTTTCAAAATAGATTGGAAACTCCTTCAACCATTTTGTCATTGTTGATGGTGTTACAAAGCCCAAATTTGGAGGTTAGTTTTCACCTATTTTGTGCTAGTATTGATATTGACAAAATTCTTCCTAACTCTATAACTCTTCAATTGAAGTTAGGATGTTTGACTCAACAAATTAAGTATTAAAAGGCTACAAGTTTTTGTCAAAAATGCTTGAAATCTGGACATGTATTTATTGGATGCAAAGCTTCAAATAAGCAAGTCTCGAGATCTAAAGACCATTTTTCCCCACCTTTGGATGAAGGGATAGACTACCCCTTTATGGAGGACCTTCTCAATACTTGAAATCCCCTTCTAAACAACCCATCCAAACCACCTTGGTGTTGGATGCCTCTCCTGTCATTCAAATCATTGTTAATGCTTAGACCTCCAAACCATCTCCCCTTGAGGATGGTGAAATCCCTAACCCTAGTCCTTCCCTTAGAGATAAAAATCCCTTATCTACTAAGCTTCTTATTGCAAACACACAAGCTTCTTCGATAACACCTATATCTAAGCTTTCTATATTGAACTCTAGCTCTACTTTTTCTTCTTATCAACTATTTGAAGGTCTTGTAAGCTCTTTTTGGGGGGCTAGCCCTAGTACTTCCTTAATGCATGAGGATTGGTCAACAAAAAAAATAGAACTAGGAATAAGAACATTGATGTGCAAGTGGACTTAAAAGAAGGTAGGCTCTCTTAGCATCAAACAAGATAGAAATCAATAAAAAGGAAGATTGCTTGTGGAAGGAAGAATACCTTGGAGTAAACCACTAAAAACTAAAAATGAAGGCCCTCTCTTGGAATATGAGAGGCTTACATAGCCCTAAAAACAACACTCTATCAAGAAATGCATTCTTGAGAATGAAATTGACTTTCTATTAATACAAGAGGTTAAAATGAGTCATGATAATTTTCAATTTGTGGTGAACCATATCAAGCCTAGGGAAAAAAATTCATTAGTCAAGCATAAGGTGCCTTTAGAGGGATTGTGTCTATGTGTGATCCATTGGTGGCTACTGGTTCCCTACTATCGCTCTTTGTCAATAGTTTGGTTGTTAAATTTAGTAACTCTTCTTGCTCTTGTGTACTTGTCAACTTGTATGCACCAAACTTCTACAATTCTTGTAAGTCTATTTGGGAGGATTTAGCTCGATAAATTATAATAAAAAAAACTAAAAAAACTGGTTGGTTTCTAGTGACTTTAATACCCCCCTTTCCTTCTTCCAAACTTTGGGCATTAAATGACTACAATGATAGTATGGAAGATCTAGTAGATTTCATCAATGCAACTAGCCTAATAGATATTGAGTTGGAGGGGAATCCCTTTACTTGGAAAAACCTCAAGAAAGGTAAGAATCTTATTCAATTCAATCTTGATCATTTTTTGGTCTCTTCTAATTGGGATATGGGATGCAACTCATATTTGGTGGTTTTACCATGAACTATCTTAGACCATAATCCTCTTCTTCTCTCTTGGGTTTCTAGTCCCCGTAAAAGACCTATTCCATTATGCTATGAAATCATGTGGACCACACACCCGAGATTTAGAAATTGTATCATTAATTGGTGGAATACCCCCTTTTAGGGTACAACTATGTATAGAGTTTCTCAAAAGCTAAACTTGATAAAAGAAAATGTGGGGGGATTGAACTAGCTAACCTTTGGGAATGTTCTTGGGGAAAAGAAGGAGATGTCCATAAAGCTCACAGATTTGTAAACCCAAATGGAAAATAGGGATCTGTCTGTTGACTCTCATCTTACTGAAGGACTAATACAGATGGATTGGAAGGAATTTCTATGGAGAGAGGAAATTATGTGGAAGTAGAAATCAAGGGTTTAATGACTGAAAGAGGGGGATAGAAACTCCACTTTCTTCCACAAATCTACAATAATACATAGAAAAAGGAACACTATATATTCCCTCATGAATGATCATGGTGAAAAGGTTATTGATGATACCCTTATTGGAGAAATGGCCTTAGACTATATCTAGAGGACCTACTTTGTTCAGTCCCCTCCTTGTAACACTAGGTTTGTGGACTAGTTGTTAAACTGCTTACCAACTGCATTATCCCTTGAAGATAATGCACACATTATGGCTCTCATTTCTAAAGATGAAGTCAAGCTTGCTACCTTTCTCTGGGAGCTTATAATGCTCTAAGTCCTAATAGTTTCCCTTTGAAATTATTTCAAGAATTCTAGGATACTGTGGGTCTTGATATTCTTAGTGCAACCAATGATTTCTTTCAGACTGGTAAAATCCTTAAAAAACAAATAATTCATTTATTTTTCTCATACCTAGAGTTCAAGATCCTAGTGGTATTGTTTATTTCAGACCTATTAGTTTATGCAATATAGTATATAAGATATTTTGTAAAGTTTTGCTTAATGGGATTAAACCCCTATTGGGAAAGTTGATCAAAGTAAACCAAAAGGGGTTTATCCCGAGGTGTCAAATTCTTGATGTGACAAATTCATCCCATGAGATTATGCATTGTATGAGAAGAAGGCTCCTTCCTAGTATGACTCTCAAAATTGACATATCAAAGGCCTATGACAATGTGGATTGGGACTTCATGTTTAAAGTATTTAGAAAGGTGGGTTTCCATGAGCATATTAAGAAAGGTGGGTTTCCGTGAGCATATTAAGAAAGGTGTAAAATTATGTGTAAAATATCACAACCATTCAAGGTTTTATAATGTGCTCTTTGAAATGGGTTTCCCTAGAGGCTCTAAGATTTTGATTAATATCCTTAAAACCCATAGTCTAATCTTGTTGGACATTATGTGGAAGGTGGGTAATAGTAGTCATATCTATTTTTGGGAAGACTTCTAGTTGTTTGGAAAAACACTTTGTAACCAATATTCTTTTAAGAACCTTCAAATATCTGCTATAAGATCCTTTGGCCCTCTGGCTTTTGATTATGTTTTGAATGAAAATTATTGGAAACTCCTTCAAACTTGTAGCCAAGATCAATACCATCCACACAAAAGTGATTTACACCTCCAAAATGACCTTTGCATGATCATATTTCCTATCTTTCCTAGGGAGGATCATTTCTTCTAGGCCAAAAATCCTAAAGGAAACTTCTCTGTCAAGTCGACTTACAATCTTCTCTTTAAGAAGGACAATTGTGTTGTTTAGATGAAAGTTTGGAACAAAAAGCTCCCTCCTAAAATATATTTTTTTTGGTGGAAAGACATGCACAATATAATCCTAACTAAAGACAACATGAACTCATCAAGCATGGTTTCCAATTTCCAAATAGATGTGTTCTAAGCAGTATGAATGAGGAAATGGAACCCCCAAGTCATTCTAGAGTAATCATCAATCAACAACATGAAATACATATCATCTTGAAATATTCTTCCTCTTGTAGTTCCAAAAATTTCTTTATGCACCTATAGTAATGGAAAATGTATCCCTTTTCCTTACTTAACTTGGGAATATGTGACCTTGAGTTAACCTAATTATGCCCTAATTTAATGTTTTAATGTGTTGTACACATTCACATTAATCTAGGGCCCCTTTTTAACAAAATGTACTTAAATTGTACCTTCTTTATGGTGTTGTAATGTTTTCTAATAAAATTTCACACTTATCTAGGGTTTAATTAATTAATTATGGTTAATTGAGCTTAATTAGTGCCTTTAATTTAAATTTAAGCCCTCTTAATGACACCTTCTGAAGGATCTATCTTGACACTCAATGATAAAATTATATTACATTTAATTTGGAAAAATCAAGGTTATAGAAAATGGTGCTAGAACCAATTCACCTTTAGTGGAAAATGGGTCCTCTCCACATGGACCCACCTTTCTATGCATTTTTGAGGTGGGTTGTTTATGTTCTTTCCACCCCCTAAATCAGGGTCCTAAAAAATTGTGCTAGGACCCACTTGCTTTTAGTAGAGAATAGGTCCTCCTCACATAGGACAACTATTTTTTAATTTAATTTTGATGGATTCTAATTCTTTTTAATCCTATATCTAGTGTCGGCTTGAATTATTTAAATTTTGGGGTAAATCTCTAGATTTAGTATAAATATGGGATTAATTCACATTGTTTCACCTAGCAACTTTGAGAGAGCATCCTAATACTTTACAAGCCCATTACAGAGAACTTCAAGAGAATTTTCAAAGGAATTCAAAGGTAGATTATCAAGAGTTAATTGTAGCAATTGAAGATAATTTCATCATGTCAAAGGCATAGTGCATTCATGCACATTATTGAGCTAATATTGTGGATGTAGCATTGAAGATTCACTTGAAAGAATTATTATACATATTATTTGAGATCAAGATCTACATTTTGACATGTTAGTTTGAAGATTTATACTCCAAGACAACTTCCAATGTACTAACATTTCATCATTTCATGTTCATGCTTCAATTTCAATATTTCATCATCTGGTTTAATTATCTACAAGGGGTTTGACTTAGGAAAACACATATTCACTAACAATCAACAAGATTTTGTTCTCTCGAATGCGTATTTGCAAGATTTACAAGTAGAAGATCAAGTGGAGAACAAGTTTGAAGCAAAATTTTCAAAGTTGTCAAGCTGCAAAATTGTCATTCATAGTGCAAGAACACGGAAATAAGGGTGTAAAAATTGCTATATTTTTTTAGGAGATGACAACTGAGGATTTGAGAGGTCAAGAATCAAAGAATAGAACCCATATCTAAGTTTCAAAAACCCTAATAGGGACCCATTCTCCACTAAAGGCGAATGATTCCTTTGTGCCATAAAAACAACCTTCTTGTAGCAAGGTACACATCATTTTAAGCTCTAAAAACTCTCCTCATAGATATTGTAATAGTTAGGGTTATTTTTTGGTTGTTATTTGTACCATATCACACATAAAATCACATGATTTAGGGTAAGAACTAGTAGTCTATCATTTTGATTTTGGTAAACCCTATTTTCCCCTAATCATTAATGGTGAACCTGACATATTGAATATTGCAATTTTCTATGTTTGATGCCTTTCATTGCATCCTAGGTTTGATCTTGAATTAATTTTAATTTAATTTTCATTGAATTAGATCTCATTTAAGGTTTCTTCCTTCACATTCAAACTTGCATCTCATTTAGGGTTTAAAATTGCATTTTTTTGTATTTCTTAAATCTGAAAATCACAAAAAAAAATCAGTCATTTTACATATCATTTAGATCTCATAAATTTTCATTTGAAAACAAAAACAACATTGAATTTCAAATTAGGTTTTGGCATTCACCATTTCATTGCATTTTCACATTACATTTCAAGAAAATATGAAACTGAAAGTTACTACCTTAGACCTAGAAAAAAAGACAATGCAAAAAGCTTGAAAGTAATTCAAAATTAGTTGAAAAAAATTGATCAAGGACCCATTCTCCTTTATTGGAAAATGAGTCCCTGATCAAGTTGGGCTTGTAATTTTTGGCATCTGAAAAGCATTAAAAATCACTCAAAAATCAACAAAAACATTCCAAAAATACATAACCATGACCCATTCACCCTTATTGGTGAATGATTCCCTGTTAGATCCTGATTTACATTTTGTAGAAATTGAAATCTCACTATTAGGCTTCTATTTTCTATTGTGACTTTTTTAATTTTTTGTTTCATCAAATTCATCGCATATAACTTAGTTTACTTCATTTAGTGCATTGTCAAAATATCAAAATTGCATTTACAACATTTCATTTTCAATTTATTGCATTGTGTAATCAGTAAATTGCATTTCATTCTAGGTCATTGTGTTACATTTTATCAATCAAATCTAATATTTGGATTTCCTAAATCCATACTCATTCAATAGGTAGTGTTGACAAAGTCAAAACATGATAAGTAGATCATCTAAAATAATCATAACCCCTATTTCCCTTTTCATTATTGGAAATCTAAAACAATTAAACTTACTCCCTTTACTGAATACAAAGAATTAAATCCTTTAAGATAAGCATGAGGAAGATACTACTTTTGGATATACTAAATCCATATCTCTTTCATAATCCAATCACAATGATTCAATTAATCTAAATAGAAATTAATAAATAACATAATTGATTGCTTCATCAATAAAACAACTTCTTAATTTACTTTTAAATCGACACAAATCCATGCAAGTAAACTCTTTCCATTTCTTAACCAAATCTTACATCTCATTCACTTTTCTATTTAAAACATTCAATCACTTCAATATAATAACATATTGTTTCTCTATCCATTTTCCATCTACACTAATCAATCCAATTTTAAATCTCTAGTTAATAATATATTGCATTCTTTAAATCAAATATTTAACTCTTTCAATTAAACTTTAACAAGCCATTTTAAAATAACAATAATTTCCTATATGTTTATAATTTTAATTCCACTAATCTAATATACAAATTTTATTTAAAAATAATATAAATAAATATAATACTTTAATATTATAAATTATAATATAAAATATTATTAAATAATATTTTAATATTATAATAGCAATACATAAAATATTAATATTTATAAATATCAATTTATTATTATTTTATTTTCAGAGCAGCCATGGGAAAATAATTTAACAGCAGTCTTATGTTTCAAGCATAACTCAAAAACTACAATCTGGGTATTTACGATTTTTGGACAAGGGTAAGAAAATTTTCAAAATGCAAAAACCCTTTAAATTTCCTGAAAACCCAGTTTGTGAAAGTAAAGTTATAGGTGACGCAATACAACCATTTTATCATGAAAAATATAATTATACTGCAGATTTTAAAATCCGATTTTTAATAACAAAGAGAGGGTTTTATTTTCTAAAATCATTCTAAATGCATTGTTTAATCTCTATGTTTGATTTCAATAACAATAAAATCAATTTCTCCAAATAATTTAAATTCAACTAAGGTTTTCACAATTTTCACTCAATAATTTTCACAAGCAAAGGCTATAACTTTATTTAATTCTTTTCTGCTAATATCAAATTTGTTTTCTAAAACAGATTTAACAAACAAATCTTTAATCATTACTATTTTAAAGAAAACAATCAAGAACAATAAAACACAAAGAGGAAAACCTGGTACAAGAAGCTATAGGAAGAGATGAATTTTTGATGCTAGACTCCTCCAAAGATTTCCTGAATTTTTTTCAATCCTCCAATGAATCCAATCCAAAATCCAACAAATGCAAACAATATTTCCTTCAATCAATTCTACAATCAAACTTTCTTCAAACCCTTGTGCAAATTTTCCAAAATTTCTTCCCTGCTGTGAAAATGTATTTTTCTAAAAAACTTTCTTCCTAAAATTAAAACATATATTTTTATAAATCAAAAATACCTAATTCAACCCTAATTCACATTACATGCAAATTAGATATTTCAATTTCAATTTCAATTTCAATATTTACAACCCTAATTTACATTACATGCAAATTAGATATTTTAATTTCAATTTCAATTTTCAATTTCAATTTCACTTTTCCAAAACCCACTTTCAATTTAAAATGCAATTGTAAATAATAAATTAATTTCCAAAGTTGCAACCAATTTCCCAAATAAATATTTAATTACAATTTCTAATTTAATTCTCACACGTTGGAATTAAATTCCAAAATTAATTCTAATTCTTTTATTTCCTTTCATTCTCTTGCATCACGTTTAATTAATTAATTTAATTATTTAATAACTAAACTCAACCCCTTTGGATTAAATTTAATTAATTAAATAATTTAAATATAATTAATTAATTTAAATATAATTAATTAATTTAAATATAAATTTTTATCCACATTGCATTATTTAAATTAAATAATCATCAACATGATTTAAATGCAATTATTCTAAATATCTATTTCCAAATCAAGAATGCTTTAGAATTAAATAACATCAAAGCAAGATTGACAATGACTCGACACACACAATTGACGACACACTAAGGCTAGGGTGTAAACTTGACACATGTTACCTAGCTACTATCTCCCGTTCAACTTAACTGTTGGATCTACACGCTCAAACCTGTGAAACCAGGTGGAGTCAATGTCATGTACCTGCAATCCTGCAACCAAGTAAACAACATCATATAATATATCCAGCATATAATACACACCGTGAAGAAGGAATTACGGATTCGCAGGGCACTCGCAAGCGAGTGATGCGAACTCGTCCTCTTCACCAATACACTAATCGAAACTGACACTTCCATCATAATCTAGTAATTTCATAATAACATCTCATGTTAACTCTACAACATTATTAATCCATAATGCATGTGAAACAATAATCAGATAACTACATCCCGCAATAATAGTTGTCGTTCAATAGTAGCGATCAAAACATCATAACAAAATGTATCCAGTATCAAAGTAATTGCAACCAAACATAGCATAAAACAACTTGAACAAGAATCAAAATGGAGGGGTATTACACACCTAGTGGAAAAACTAAGATTCCACTACCCTAGAGTAAGCATACATGATTGGGATAGCTCACCTAGTGGATAGACTTAGGTTCCACTACCCCAGAGTGAGCAACATATGTTAAGGACAAAAAACCCCATTCCACATCGTGTTGGAATGGTTGTGCTTGATCCTTTTTCTTTTTCTTTTTTTCTCAGCCTTTGACAGTGTATGGCTATGTATATTTGTTATTGATGCATACTAAAGTATCTTGAATGTCTACTTTAGTGTGAGTTTTTCATGGGAAAAAATCTCACTAAAGTGGTGGAATAATGTAGTAATTGAAAACATATCCCTTTTCCTTACTTAACTTGGGAATATGTTGGAATTTGATGAAGACTATTAGCATTGCATTTTTCGATTGGCTTTAGATTGTCATTGATGTCAACTCCATGGTATAATGTCCACTCATAATAGCTGCAAGAAGTATGCAATTGTAGCTATAGAAAGTCTATAGAGTTCTCACAGTGTGCAACTAGAACCAAAACCATTGTATTTAGCTACAAGAAGTATGCAGATGCGGCTGCATGAAGTATCTACTGTAGGAAGTTATGCATTTTTCCGCTACAACAGTGTGCATATTTAATATGCAAAAATACAACTATACAAAAAGACAGATAGTGGTCAAAATTTAATATATAAAAAGAAAAAAGATAACTTTGTAAGATGGGCCAATAAGAGAAGAATGTTTTGACATATACGTGGTAAATAATTTTTGGATTAATGACGCATTGTAATGATTTATAGATTTGGTCGATTAACTCATTGTTTATCCTACTAGGGCTTTTGTATGCACATGTTTTTGTTGCAACTTAAGTCAATTGACTATATGTGGTTAAAGGAGTTGCTTCTGTCATTATTCAAATGGTATGACAGAGGATAACATGCAGATATGACAACAACAAGATTATTTTTGTTTGTATCTTCAACAAGGTATGTTGGTTGATACCCTAAGTTGACTCCTCCATTCAAAAAGGTGGTTTTTTTTTTTTATGCATATTATATTTTCTACCAGTTAAAAGCTCCTTTCTTTGTTCGAGTAAGATCAGATTTTATTCTTTCTTAGCGACAAAGTTTCTTTTTGAAGCGATGTTGAATAATTTTTTTTTTAAAGCTTTTATCTAGGTTTCTTACCTAAGGCTAAGTTTGTTAAGTTTTTAGTGATGCCTTAGATTTATTATTTATTATTGAAATCAGATTTGCAAGCTAGAGATATTCTAGGCAGATTGAAGCTACATGAATCTGATTGTTGTGATTAAAAGTTAAGAGGATTTTTTAATCAATAAAAGTCAGTTTAAAATATGTTGCAGCATCAAATATTCTAGTCTCTCAAGAAGAGCATTAAAATATAGAAAATGGGATAACAGAAGGAAGATAATATATCTTTAATTAAAAATCTATAGCTAGAGGAATGTAAAAAGGTTATTGACAAAATGTTGCAAAATTGTTTTTTTGAAGTTTAGGGCTACAAAATTTTCTTATTCTATAGGAATAATATAGAAAAAATTAAATTGTTCATTTTTGTTGTAACCATTTTTAGGAAATGTGAGTGTGGTTGTGGAGAGAAAAATGGAAGGGTTCGAGTGAAGAGAAAAAAGGGAACTCTATTAAAATAGAGTATGCATTTCTCACTGCTAGATCTTTTATTTCTACAAAAGTATGTGAAAGTATGTGATATGTTCTTTGAATAGACTTACTGTGTTGATGTAAAGGAGTTCATAGAATTTAGTGTGAGTTTGAAAAAGAACAGAAAGGAGAAATTCAATATTTACAAAGTTCGTTGATGATAAAAGACTGAAAGTTTTTTCAGGATAAAAAGTTAACAAAAGATTTTCAAGTGCAAAATTTTGTTTGAGTTACAAAAAATTCATTTATAACATGGTACTGAATTTGTAATAAGAAAGATCTTACTATATAATCATCTGAGTGGGTGCTTAGATTAGGGGTAGAAGCTCCTTTGAGTTGGTGCTCATAAAATTGGTCTTTGTGTTCCTTCAATTATTTGAGGTTAGAAAGTTAACAAAAGTCTTTCAAGTGCATAATTTTGTTTGAGTTACAAAAAAATCATTTGTAACATGGTACTAAATTATAAAAAATCTCTTACTGCTTAATCATCTGAGTGGGTTCTTAGATAAGGGGTAGAAGCTCCTTTGATTTGGTGCTCATAAATCTAGAATTGGTGTTATTTTTGGGTTGGTTCCCATACATTATAACATAAAGCATTTTCATTGTGAGACTGGATTGGAGTAGTAGCCTCCAGTATCTATTCTCACTGAGGTTTTTCCCATCTTGGTTTTTCCTCATATATCTTGAGTTGTGGATGCACTTTTTAAGTTCGATTTGGTTTCCTATCTCTAGTTCTTAGTTTATGCTTTCACTATAGTTTGTTGCATTGCTTAGGAAGTCAAAAATTGTATCCCACTAATTTACCCACCCTCTTAGTGGTCTTTGTGTCCCTTCAATTGTTATCAGAGCCTCATTCCCTATTAGAAATATTTCTCCAACTTGGATAGATTTTGATTAGTGAACATAATGTCTAAGCATGAATCCGCTTCTGTGAAAGCACCTATGTTTGATGGCACTAAATACACCTTTTGGAGTAGAAGAATGGTAACCTACTTGTCCTACTTAGGTTGTGATGTGTGGTTGAGTGTCAAAAATGGTTATACTATTCCCCAAACTCCTCCAACTAACCCTGATGCTAGAAAGGAGTGTGAGTACAATGCCAAGGCTAAGCATGCTATTCTTAGTGGATTTTCTGATATTGAGTTTGTCAAAGTTATGCACTAAAAATCTGCAAACAAAAACTTGGGATAAGCTACAAAATATCTATGAAGGTGATGAGAGTGTGAAGGAAGCTGGACAACAAAATCTTAGAGCTCATTTTGAAGGATTGAAGATGAGAAGATTGGTGATCACCTGCTAAGAGTTGATGAGATTGGTAATGTTGTAAGAGGACTTGGATAAGAAATTGAAGATAACATAATTGTTAAGAAAGTTCTAAGGTCATTAACAATAAGATAGGAAAATAAAGTTTCTTCCATAGAAGAAGAAAGGGACTTGAAGAACTTCTCCATGGATGAATTATATGGTTCACTATCTACATATGAAATGAGGATTGTGAGTGTTGAACCTTCAAAGAGAGAATTTTCCTTCAACTTAGTGAAGAAAGGAAAAGAGCCAACAAAAAAAGTTGATCAAGAAGAACCTGACAATGTTGAAGCAAATTTTGTCAAGAATCTCAAGAAAGGATCAGGCAAGTATAAAGATAAGTTTTCCTTTAAGTGTTTTAATTGTGGCAAGATTGGACATTTTGATGCTAAGTGTCCTTATGAGAAGAAGGAAAAAAACACTGAAGAAAATAATAAGTTCAGACCCAAAAATCTATACAAATCCAAGAAGAAAAAATTCAAGAAGAAGAGAAGTCTTCTCACTGTTGAAATTGAAACATCAGATGATGAAAGTGATTCAGCTGAAAACACTAGTGAAGATGAGAAAGAGGTAAATCTATTCATGGCTCAAGAAGTTCTAAATGACAAGAAGATTGAAAATAATGCTCAATCTAAAAATTCAAGAATATTTGATAATGATGAGGAAGATTAAGATGATGTTGAGATTGATCTTAAAGGAGAGTTGATATGTGCTCTTAGTGAATTAAACAAGTTGAAGAAAGAGCATGCCAAATTCAAGGATAGTGCATTAAAAGAACAAGACTAGTTAGAAAAGAGTATTGTCACTCTAAAGACATAGTTGGAAGAAGCTCAAAGAATGAGTGAAGTTTTGAAGTCAGAAGTTGAGGCAAAGTGAAATGAATGTCATAGGTTGGAACAAGAGGTAGTAACTCTGAGGAAATAATTAGAAACTTGTCAAGAAGATCTAAAGTTGAGAATAAAAAATGAGAGCAAGACTAATGCACTAAATGATATACTTGGTAAGTAGAAAAAGAGAAAGGATTATAGTGGTATAGGCTATGAACATGGTGAGAGCTCCAATATGGGAGAAAAACCCAAGAAGAAGATTGTTTTCACTACTGCAACAAGTGAAAATGTTGCTTCTCCAAGTGATAATATTAGCATTGTTGTCTAAAGAGATAGTATTGATGCTGCCACAAGAGAAAATTTTATTATTCCAAGAGATAGTGTTGCTTCCCCAAAGAATAACATTGTTGTCCTACATATTAGTACTGTTGCCCCAAGGATGAGAATATATATTGTTGCAATGGAAACAACTAGAAGTATTTCTCAGTATAATGATTGGTACACCCCTAAATTACATGGTTATTTTGTATATTCAATGCATATGGTCATAAGTTCATTCATTGAAAAATGGTGAGAAGAGAAGCTCCAAATTTCAAGAGAAAAAACATATTTTGTACCCTTGAGAGATTTGGATATAGAGTGTCATCATTGCAATAATCTGGGATGAAGAACTAAAGATTGTAAAAGTTTAAGTCAAACTAGTAAAGGCTTCAACTTTCCTACGTTTAATGAGAATATAGAATGCTACTATTATCATAATTATGGACACATTGCAAGGTTTTATAGAGAAAGGTCTACTAAACATGAAAATAATGTAATTGATGCCCCCAAGAATAAAAATGAACAAAAAGTAGCAACAAAGAAGAATGAGACCAAGCAAGAATGGAAAGAGGTGAGTAAAGAAAAAATTTAGTGAAGCATGTTAGCAAAAAAAATATTACACACAGAGAAGGAAAATATGAGGGTGATAGATAGTGGCTGCTCCAACCACATGACTGGTGACAGGAACAAGTTCAAATAGTTAGAATATTGGAATGGTGGTTTAGTTAAGCTTTGGAATAAATCCTTAATCAAGATAATAGGTAAAGGAACATTAAACATTGATGGAAAACTAATCAAAAAGTATGCATACTATGTTGAAGGGTTAAAAAACAACTTGCTGAGTGTTTAGTCAAATGTGTGACAATGATTATAAATTCTCATTTGATTCCAAAGGATGTGAAATCATAAAAGAGAACAATGGAAGATTGGTTACTATAGGTAAAAGAAAATATGGAAATGTCTACAACTTGAGAAAATATCATCAATCTCAATGTATGATTGGATAAATGGATGAGAGTTGGTTATGTCATAGAAGGCTAGAACACATAAATTTTGATAATCTTGTCAAAGTAAGCTCAAAAGGTTATGTGAGACATATACCAAAGATAACTAAACCAACAAACATTATTTGTGATGAATGTCAAAAGGGGAAGCAAATCAAAGTGAGTTTCAAGACAAAAGAGTACTCAACCACAAGGTGACTTGAATTAGTACATACAAATTTATCTAGTCCTACAAGGGCAAGATCTTTAAATGTTGACAAATATTTTATGCTGCTGGTTGATGACTACTCAAGGATGACTTGGGTAACTTTCCTAGAGGATAAGTAACAAGAATTTGAAAGGTTCAAGGTATTCATAAAAATGGCTAAGAAAAAAAGTAGCTTCAAGTTGAAATGTTTAAGATTAGACCATGGTGGATAATTTACATAAAATCAGTTTGAAGACTATTGTGAAAAACATGGGATTAGAAGACAATATTTTTCTATTCAAACACCTCAAAAAAATTGAGTTGTTGAGAGGAAGAATAGGAGTCTGAAAGAAATGGAAAGGACTATGCTTAATCAGTGAAACCTACCAGATGTTTACTAGAAAGAGGTTTTCCATACAATATTATACTCACTAAACAGAGCACAACTAAGACTGCATAGCAAAAGGACACCTTATGAGGTATGGTATGGTAAGAAACCTTCTCTCAAATACTTCAAAGTTTTTGGTAGTAATTGTTTCATTAAGGAAGATGATGATGGGCTTGGTAGATTTGATGCAAGATATGATCATGGAATATTCTTAGGATACTCAACTCATAGTAGAGCATATAATTGTTTCAACAAATTCCTCAAGAGAGTAGTTGAGTGTGTACATGTGAGAATAGATGAAGATTTTCAGTAGTCAAGGAAAAAATCAGAAAATAAAATTGAAGAACATCATGGTGAAGGTGAAGATAAATTAGGAAATGAAGAAGATGTATTAGGAAGAACTCCAAATAAACCCCTAAGCAAGTATGTTCAGAAGTACCACCCTAAAAATCATATTATAGGAAGCAAATATTTTGGTATAAAAACTAGAAGAAGACATGAATGAAATGATGATCAAGTCAACCTGTGTCTTTTAACTAAAATAGAACCAAAGAGTTACAATTAGACCAACAATATTGAAGAGTGGATAAAGGGTATGAAAGAGGAGCTACAACAGAGTGAAAGAAACAAAACATGGGATTTAGTTCCAAGGCCAAATTATAAAAACAAAGTAAATGAAGAAGGTAAAGTGACTATAAATAAAGCTAGACTAGTATGCAAGGGATACTCTCAAATTAATGGAATATATTTTGAGGAAACATTTGTCCCTATTGCAAGACTAGATGCTATCAAAATGTTCTTAGATTTCTCAACATGTAAGAACTAAAAATTTTACCAAACGGATGTTAAGTCTGGATTCTCGAATGCTAACCTTGAGGAAGAAGTCTACATGGAGCAACCTAAAGGGTTTGAGTCACTTGAACAAGGATATTATGTATGCAGATTAAGAAAATAACTATATTGGCTAAAGCAAGCACCTAGAGCATGGTACTCTAGATTGGAATACTATTTAAATCAACAAGGCTTCAAGAAAGGATGTGTTCATAGAAATCTCTACACGAAGATAGAAGGTAATCATATAATAATAAATATTTTTTATGTAGATGATATCATCTTTCCTAGAAGTCATGATAATTTATGCGAGAAGTTTTCTGATCAAATGCAACAAGAATTTGAAATGTCAATGATAGGTGAGCTATCCTACTTCCTTGGTTTTCAAATTTCATAGTTAGACAAAGGAACTTTTATTTCATAAACCAAGTATGCTAGAAACATGTTGAAAATATTTCAAATGGATGATTGTAATCCTATTAGTACACCTATGGTGACTAGATTGAATCTATGCAAGAATGATGATTCACATGATGTTGATCACACCATGTTTAGATCTATGATTGGAAGTCTATTGTAACTTACTACCTCTAGACCATATATTGTACAATTTTTATGAATGGTTGCTAGATTTTATTCTTCTCCAAAACAATCTCACTTGAATGTTGTGAGAAGAATTTTCAGATATTTGCAAGGAAGTTTGACCTATGGTTTATGGTATGCTAAACATGATGAATTCACATTGCAAGTTTACATAGATGCAAATTGGGCTGGGTGCATAGATGACAGGAAGAGCACAAGTGGAGGTGTTTTATTCCTTGTTGGTAGATTGGTCTCTTGGCACAATAAAAATTAAGAATCTATTTCATTGTCTATAGTCGAAGAATAATACATAGCTATTGTCTCATGTTTCTCTCAAGTTCTCTGGATGAAAAAAACTCTAAAATATATTCAAGTAGAATATTCATAACATATTTTGATTATGTGTGATAATTCTAGTATAGTCAATATCTCTAAGAATCCAGTTATGCACTCCAAAACCAAGCACATAGCTACTAAGTATCATTTCTTGAGAGAAAAGGTGAGTGAAAAAGGTGTTCAACTTGAATATGTGAATACTGGTGAGAAAATAGCGTATATCCTTATCAAAAAAATTCCCAAAGACACCTTTGAGTATTTGAGAATGAGATTGGAAGTTATCTCTCCCTCTTCAAGAACTTAGTTGGGGATCTAAGGAAGTTTATGATTCAGTGGGATATTATTCTATTTAATCTTACATCCTTGAGTTTGATCTACTCCAAGGGGTTAGAAATGTCAAGGTTGTTCTTCAAATAGAGATGGTTGTTCTCATATTGTACCCTTGTTATTTCACACACTAATTTATGATGTTCATGGTAATTGTTGTCCTTTTTCCTGGAATTGAATTTCTCTTTGCTTAGTGAATATTTTCATCTTCTTATGATCATGACAGGAGAGATAATTTAACCGTAGTATTGTTCTATCCATGTCTATTCCATTTTTATGTTGCTAGAGACACACATTTATGACAATATGGTAGTATCCACTTTGAAATTGGTCTCTATGACACTCTTTTCCATTATTGTCAAAGCGTGAGATTGGTATCAAAGTTATTTATGGAGAGAGAGTAGATTGATTGATTAGTTGGTTGACATCAATGCCAAAGGGGGAGATGGGTATCAAAGTTATATATGGAGGGAGAGCAGATTGATTGATTGGCTGGTTGACATCAATGCCAAAGGGGGAGATTGTTGGCATTTGATGCAGATTGTTGGCATTTGATGTAGATTATTGGAATTGCATTTTTTGATTGGATTTATATTTCCATTGATGTCAACTCCATGGTATAATGTCCACTTATAGTAGCTGGAAGAAATATGTAGCTATATCTATAGGAAGTCTATAGAGATCTCATAGTGTGCAACTACAACCAAAACCTTTGTATTCAATTGTGAGAGGTATGCAGATGCGGCTGTAGGAAGTATGTGCGACAAGAAGTATATAGTTTGCTACTACAATAGTGTGCATATTTAATATACAAAAATACAACTATGTAAAAAGACAAACAATGGTCAATATTTAATATATAAAAACAAAAAAGACAACTTTGCAAGATGGGCCGATAAGAGAAGAATGATTTGGAATATACATGGAAAATAGTATGTGGATTAATAACACATTTTAATGATCTTGAGATTTGGTCGATTAACCCATTGTTTATCCTACTAGGGTTTTTGTATGTGCATGTTTTTGGTGTGACTTAACTCAATTAGCTATATGCGATTAGAGGAGTTTCTTCTATCATTATTCTGATGGTATGAAAGATGATAACATGCAGATATGACAACAAGGAGGTTATTTTTGTTTGTATCTTCAACATAAGGTATGTCGATTGATACCCTAATTTGACTCCTCCATTCAAAAATGTGGTTGTTTTTCTTTGATTCATATACAATTTCCTACCTGTTAAAATCACCTTTCTTTGTTTGAGTAAGATCAAATTTTATTCTTTGCTTGGTAGAAAAGTTTCTTTCTAAAGTGGTGTTGAATGAAGAGATTTTTAAATATTTTATCTGGGTTTCTTACCTCTTGCTAAGTTTGTTTAGTTGTTGGTGATGCCCTAGATTTATTATTTATTATTGAAATTAGATTTGCAAGCTATAGATATTCTGGGAAGATTGAAGCTACATGAATGTGATTGTTGTTGTGATTAAAAAATAAGGAAGAGGCATTTTTCATCAATCGTAGTAAGTTTAAACCTGTGTTGGAGCATCAAATCTTCTAGTCTCTCAAGAAGAGCATTAAAATATTCCGAATGGGAGAATAGAAGGAAGATAAGATATCTTCAATTAAAAATCTATAGCTACAGGAATGTCAGAAAGTTACTGACAGAATGTTGCAAAATTGTTGTTTGAAGTTTAGGGCTTCTAAATTTTCTTGTTCTATAGAAATACAATATAACAAATGAAATTGTTCATTTTTTTTGTAACCCATTTTAGGAAGTCTGAGTGTGGGTGGGGAGATAAGAGTGGAAGGGTTTGAGTGGAGAGAAAAGAGAGAACTCTATAAAAATAGAGTATGAATTTTTGAGTGCTAAATGTTTTATTTTTGTAGAATTATGTGAAAGTATGTGATAAGTTCTTTGAAGAGACTTATTGTATTGATGTCGAGGAGTTCACAGAACTTAGTGTGAGGTTTAAAAAGAAGAGAAATGAGACATTCAATACTTGTAGAGTTAGTTGATGATAAAATAATGAAAGTTGTTTCAGCACAAAAAGTAAATAAAAGACTTTCAAGTGAATAATTTTATTTGAGTTACAAAATATTCATTTGTAACATGGTACTAAATTTGTAATTAGAAATATCTTTCTATATAATTATCTTTGTGGGTGCTCAGATTAGGGGTAGAAGCTCCTTTGAGCTGGTGTTCATAAATTTGGAATTGGTGTTCCTTTTGGGTTGGTGCCCATAAATTGTGACATAAAGCATTTTCATTGTGAGGTTGGATTGGAGTAGTAGCCTCCAACAACTATTCTCACCGAGATTTTTCCCATCTTGGGTTTTCCTTGTATATCTTATGTTGTGGATGAACTTTGTGAGTTCATTTTGGTTTCCTTTCTCTAGCTCTTAGTTTATGCTTTCACTATAGTTTGTTACATTTCTTAGGATGTTGAAAATTGCAGCCCACTAATTCACCCCCCTCTTAGTGGTCTTTTTGTTCCTTCATATGTTACATTGAATTAACCTAATTATGCCTTGATTTCATGTTGCAATGTGTTGTACACATTCACATTAATCTAGGGTCCATTTTTAACAAAATGTACTTAAATTGTACCTTATTTATGGTGTTGTAAAGTGTTGCAGTACACCTTCACACTTATCTAGGGTTTCATTAATTAATTATGGTTAATTGAGCTTAATTAGCCTCTTTAATTCAAAATTAAGCCTTCTTAATGACACCTTCTGAAGGATCTATTCAGGCACTCAATAATCAAATTGCATAACATTTACTGTGGAAAAATCAAGGTCCTAGAAAATGGTGTTAGGAACCATTCGCCTTTAGTGTTGAATGGGTCCTCTCTACATAGGACCCCCATTTCTATGCATTTTTGAGGTGGGTTTTATATCTTCTTTCCACCCCCCAAAGCAAGGTCCTTGAAACTTATGCTAGGATCCATTCGCCTTTAGTGGTGAATGGGTCATCCTCACATAGGACACATCTTTTTGAATTTAATTTTGGTGGGATTCTACCAATTTTGAATCCTAGATCTAGTCTTAGCTTGAATTATTTTGAATTTCAGGGTTAATCTCTAGATTTAGTATAAATATGGGGTTAATTCACATTGTTTCACCTAACAACTTTGAGATAGCATACTAATACTTTACAAGAGAATTATAGAGAAATTAAATAAAATTTTCAAATTAATTCAAGGGAATATTATCAATATTTTATTGCATAATTTCAAGATCATTTCATCATGTCAAAGGCATAGTGCATTCATGCATGTTATTGAGCTAAGATTGTGGATGCAACATTGAAGATCCACTTGCAATAATTGTTATACATCTTATTTGAGATCAGGATCTACATTCTTCATGGCCACTACATGTTAGTTTGTGGATTTATACTCCAAGACAATTTCCAAGGTATCAACATTTCATCATTCCATGTTCATCCTTCAATTTCAATATTTCAACATTTGTTTTAATTACCTACAAGGGGTTTGAAATAGGGAAACCCCTATTCACTAACAATAAAAAAAATTTATTCTCTTGAATGTTTATTTGTAGGATTTACAAGTTGAAGATCAAGTGGAGAACAAGTTTGAAGAAATATTGTCAAATTTCTGAAGTTGCAAAATTATCATTCATACTGCAACAACATAGAAAGAAGGCTACAAAATTTTCTATAGGTTTCTAGGAGCTGACAATCGAGGATTTGAGAGTGCAGGAATCAAACAATAGAACCTAGATCCCAGTTTCAAAAACCTTAACAGGGACCAATTCAGCACTAAAGGCAAATGAGTGCTTTATGCCCTAAAAATATCCTTCTTGTAGCAAGGTACACATAATTTTGAGCTCTAAAAAATCACTTCATAGGTTTTGTACCAGTTAGGGTTAGTTTTTTATTGTTATTTGCATCATATCACACACAAAATCATATGATTGAGGGTGATAATTAGTGGTCTATCATTTTGATTTTGGTAAACCCTAATTCCCCCCTAATCAACACCAACTTCAAAGGTCCTATAATAGAGTATTCCTTGACATTGAACCATTTTCTTGTTTGCTTCCAAACCAAACATTCCTTACAAATTGAATTTATAGGCTTTGTAATCTTTGGAAGATCTCTCATAGCTTGAGCAAACCTAATTCTAACTAGGCTATCAAAATTGATGTGACACATTCTTCTACAACATAACCAACTTTCATTGATTTTATTAATAAAGTACATACCATTTTCACCCTTAAGATGATAGACATTTCCATCTATCCTTCTTCGTGTAGAAACTATAGTTTTGGAGCTTTCTCTAATCTCACAACTACCATCCTAAAACACAAGATTATATCCTTTTCTACACATTTATCCTACACTTAGAAAATTATGCCAAATCCCCTAAACATAAAGAACATCATGTGTATTATTCTTGGAATCAAAACTAATTAAACCTTTTCCATATATCTTAGCAGATGTATCATCAAAAAACTTAATAGGACCTCCAAACTTATCAAGTTTAAAAAACTTACTCTTATCACCTGTCATGTGATTTGCATATCCACTCTTAACAATCCAGTATTTTTTATCCTCTCTAGAATGAAAAGTAGTCACCGTGGTTCCATTATGACCTTCTTCTAGAGAAAATTTCTTCATAAATATATTAGAGTTAGCAAAATTAGTTTCAACATTTAGAGCCATGAACAAGCTTTCATTAGCCTGATCATCAGGGTAATTAGATTCATCATTAGATATATTGGCATCTTCTTTAACATAATAAATTTTCTTAATCAATATACCTTTATTCTCCTTAATTTTTTCATTTGAAGCTTTGACTAGATATATTGAAGCATAATGACCTATCTTTCCACAACTGAAAAATTTGAAAGGTAAGTTACCTCTATATTTTCTAGTGCCCTTTTTCAGTTTACTCACAAAATTTTCGTCTAGCTCATCAAACTCATCTAGATCAGATTTCTTACTCTTCTCTACTTTTCCAACTTTAAAATTAGTCTATTTTCTTGAATCACTTTTACCAAACTCTCTCAATTCAAAAGTAGTTAAAGCACCAAACAACTGATCTCTATAATAATGAACTACGTTCTAAGCTTCTTCAATAGTAAAAACCTTATGACTATAAGATTTAGGAAGAGTTATTAATACATTTTTTACCACCTCATCTTCTTCAAGTTTTCCTCTGAGGCCTCTAATGGAATTGAAAAATTAATGCACTCTATACATGTAGCATATAATATCTTCATCTTCTATCAACCTTAGGCTCTCAAATTTAGTCTTCAAATTTTGCATCATTCCTTGCTTGACTTTATCACCTCCTTCATAGATACTTTCCAACTTTTTTGAGATCTCACTAGTTGTTTGAAGGCTCATAAATTTCACATGTTTTGAATTAGAAATACCACTTAAGAGAGTATACATTTCTTTGGAATTTTTCATATGCCTTCATATCATCATCAATAATTTGACTATTTGCGAGCATTGTATATCTAGTTTCAACAAACTTCCAAACTCCAAACCTTAGAGAAATAAGGAAACCTCTTCCATCTTGGTCTTTCAGAATGCATTATTAGATCCATCAAATATAGGAGCCTCCCTCTTATGCACCATCCGAGATCTACCTAAAGTGGTAAAACCTTCTCTCAAGAAACCTTACTTTGATACCAATTGTTGAATGCACAATAAAATTGAGAGGGGGGCGGTGAATTAGTTGTACCTTAAAAAATGGAACCCTCATTAACATATAAATTTGTATTAGTCTTTAAACCCTTCACCATCATTAAACCCCTATCACACATTAGAAAAAAAAAACATGAGAAACATAATGCAAACACATCCAAACACATCCAAACACTAGATTTATGTGGAAAACCCAAGAAGGGAAAAAGAACACTTAGGATTAGCTCACAATATAAAGTAATTGCAACACTAAATACCGAAGAATGGAGAAATCATAGTTATAATTAGGTCACAATATAAATTAATTGCAACATCGAATATAATAAACTCATTTTCGGAGGGCTCACTATCCAAAACAAAGAAGGGCTTAATGCCAATGACTCACTACTACAATAGAAAGAAGAAGATATAATATTGTTACAAAGAGAAATCCATGTCAAAGAAACAAAAAATTTCCACCACTACTTTAGTAGAACATTCACACCTTCTTTGTAGAGTGTAGACACCCTCTTCTCACTGCTTCTAGTAGTTTTAGTTGTTAAATTTCACACTACACTTCACAGTTTCACACTTCAAATCATAATTCATATCAAACCCACTTCACACCATAATCCTTCATCAACTAAACACATATATACAATCTTAAACCTTGAAAAGAATTTACAAGGTCGGTTATGCACCTTAAACATGCACATTTAAATTAGGTCAGCACAAAATTATTCCTACACTGGAGAGGAATGAACATGGACCAAATCACACCTTATATCAGACCTAAATCAACATCTACATGACTCAACATGCTTCCACAAGCATCGAAGCATATCCATAATTATTGTAAACACCCAAGGTCAAACAAACCTATGTTAAAACCATTAAAAAATTAATTACATGCTTCAAAAATTTGAAAGATGACTTGCAGACCGTAGATAACACACAAGCACAATCTAGAATATTCCATCAACACTCTGAAATCCAACAAATACTTCACAACATCATACTGATAAATAAAATAATCATTATGTACAACCAATTAAACTTCCACATATTGTAACTAATGAATCCAACCTTGCAGAGAACCAAAACTCAAACAACTTATATTGGAGATAGATATAAGCAATATAAGAACACCTCCAGATCTGCAAAATGAAAAACCATAATACACTACCACATAGTTTACACACTAGTGAACACAAGTTCTTATGCTGAATGATCCGTAATATGAAACTATGTATATAACACCTTTGAACACATTTGATCAACATATCCGAACCACACAAGTAGATCTTCAACCATGAAGAAATGCATTGCAAAACATTGAACAGTACTGTACTACACTGAACACTAAAAATTATCACATTATTTCCTCTTTTATTCATTTTTTCTCAAAGAACTTGGAAACCAAGCACCAAAAATATCATATAAACATTGCCAACACCAAAACAACTACAATACAAGAACTCAACCATACTAATGGTTGAACATCCACAAACATATGCTCACCAAAGTAACACCAAAGATTGAAATAAATGATACTACTAATTGCAACATAATGCAACCAATAAAATCATCTCCATAGGTTCACATCAATACAACAAAAAATATCTATTGACATCACTGACAACACATACTTCAAATATTATTGAACCCTGGGGAAAAATAGGGTTGTGTTCACCTATCTTCCTTAGGCCATTAAATATTTTCGTAGGGTCCCAAATTGGATTGACTATCAACCTCAAAGGTGAGTCAATTCTAAATAGGGAAGGAACTAGGAGGGTTATTTTAAGCTTTGAGGGGTTCACAACCAAGAAAAAACTTGGAAAGGACAAATAAGCATTCAACTCACAAAACCTAATAATGTAATCTAAATGAATGATGTACACCATAAAATTATGCCGCAACAAGTTAGGGTATGTGTTCCTGGAAGTTCTGGAAATTAAATGAGGGTTCTAGAAATGCATTTTTTTTATCAAAAAGTGTTATGGAGGACTAAGACACCCTTACTATTTTCTTAGTCCTATTTCTATTCTTCAGGGAAAATGCAGAGTCTTCGAATGTCAAAACTGGATCTGAAAGAAAATTTGAAAAATGATCCGAGGAGGACTAATATGCCCTAGGTGATGATTTAGTCCCATTTTGAATTTTTGAAATCTCCAAATGTGATCCTAAAGTCCAAGTTTTTAACTTCCTTCTTTTGAGATCTTAGGTTTTGAATCTTCCAAATTTGGCTTGTAGGTGAGTTTCCGTGAAGATGAAAACTTTGTGATGCAAATTTTTAAATTCTCAGTCCAAATGATCTTAAAGTCTTCAGCCTAAATTTGGAATAACAAGCACACAAGAGGAGAAAAACTTGATGATTGTTAGTAAATGGAGGTTTGCCTTGGTCAAACCCCTTTTTGGTAATTTAACCTTGAAATAGAATGAAATGGATGGAAATGATGAATGAACAACATGTAGTATTACAACTCACCAAAACCTTGTTATGAAATTTGAAAACTTGTGTGAAATGGATAGCTTGGATGTAGATCTTGAAATTATTGAATTCTTGATAGATCTTGCCTTCAATTTCTTGCTTGAATAAAAACCCTACATCATAAATGTTTGCTCTAAAAGACACATGATGCAATAATATCCTTGATAGAATGCTTGAATCTTGATGATTGCTCAAATATTCTTTAAGAATTTCTCTTGATCTCTTAAATTTGACTGAGGAATGAATACTCAAGTTGGTATATGTGAAAATGAATGAATGAACCTTGTATTTATATGTATTCATGCTCAATATCCTAAAATTACAGCACAACAAGCCAACATATGAAATCAGTAATTAAAAGAGGCTAAATCCCACCACAAGTTGAAATTAAATCCCGAAAAAATATTAAGGGAGACTAAGACACCCTAGGTGGCGCCTTAGTCCCAAGTCCTGAAAAATTGGGGAACAAACTCCAGAAAGGGACCCTATTAAGGTTCCACTGAAAAGGGGATCCCAAGACCTTGGGGGGACAAAGATACCCTAAGTGGTGAGTTATTCGCAATCCAAAAATTAGGGACACTAAACCAAAATCAATAAATTATCATTTATCCATTGATGTTTTTCAAGATTTTCCAGGAAAAGATATAGTTCATAAGGCTTGTGGATGCAAAATAGGACCAATTAAGACACAAATAAAGATAAATAAAGGTGCACCTAAACAAGTGTGAAAACTCAATGGTATTTTTTTTCCTACACTAAATTTAGCCCCCATTTTAGTGAGATGATGTACTTTCCTCAAACTCACACTAATGTAGCCAACCATGCAATCAAGAAGGGTTCAAATGTATAGATGGTAGTAAGGTAGGATGACAATAACTAAGAGGGTGGCCAGGCCCCTAGGATCAAGATCCTATGATAAACCAACATAGGCAAAAAAAAATATAGTTGCAGATGATGCAAGAAGCCATAACCAAATCACAAACATACACCATCAAAGAAGAAGGAAAAAGAAAAAAGAAAAATGCAATAGATCAATATTTGACTAGTTGTCTAATGTGTTATGGACTAGGTCTAGGTTGTTTCTCCAAAAGGGTTTACAAGTGGAACACACTATCCACTATGCAAAAAAAGTGCATGCTAACAAGGGCTAGTGAAGCTAGTTGTTCACTAGGTGAGCCTGAAAAGGTTCATATGAAAGTCATACATCCATAACTATAATAAGGAAAAAAAGAAAATGCTCACTCACAAGGGCTAGTGAAGGTAGTTGTTCACTAGGTGAGCCTCGGGAAACCATATCAAAGTCATACCTCCATGACTTTAATAAGGTTAAAAGAGAAAAATGCATGCTCACAAGGGTTAGTGAAGCTTGTTGTTCACAAGGTGAGCCCTAGGAAGTCCATATCAGATTTCATGCAAGGTATTAATCTTAGAGGACTTTATTCCTAATGTATCCAAGAGAGGACCAATCAAACAATAAAATATTCACAACTTAGGGAATGCAATGTGTCACATCACCACTAAGAGGAATGCAATATGCTAAGAGAGATCACACTCTAAAGGAAATTACTCCCAATGTAACAACAAAGAGAAAAACACATCACATGAAACAAGAAAATCACATCAAGGAACATAAGAGATCTAATGTATGATGCGAGGTCAATATCTAAGATCTGGATGCTGATTGTGCTACAATGATATTAGAGAGCTCCCAAAACTATCATCATTCCCCAAATACATATAGAACTGGAAGAATGAGACAAAAATTGAAAATAAAGAAAAACCTTTTGATTCAACATGGAAAAGACATAGGGTGTCTCGACACCTTGGATCATCCATGAAAGGAAAACACAAGACAAAATGAAAATGAAAAGAAAATATAATGAAAAATCTTTTGGGTCAACATGGAAGAGACATAAGGTGTCTCAATGCCTTGTGCCATCCCACAAAGGAAAACACCAGACAAAAATTAAATTGAAAAGAAAAGATCAATGAAAAGGAAAAACCTCATGACATACAGAAGAATGAAGGTACAAATAGAGTAATTCTTTAAGAGAGGAAACAATAAATAAAAGGTCATGGGGGATTACATTACACACATGCAATCACAAAAAAAGAAAACAAAAAGGAAAGAAAAAATACTAGTAAAGAATAGGAGAGTCAACCTAGTGTAGGCCATCAGCCTCCCAATCTTAGTCTATATAAGTGGAAGGTTGACAATAAACCAAAGGGATGGAGAAAAATACATTACTAGGACATGACTATCTACTTTTTGCCCCCACTCAGTGCAAGACAAGAATGAGCTGAATTAGGTGATGGGAAAGATCATGTAATATTGAGAACAAAATGTTCTTCACCTATTACATGAAAAAATGATATACTAAAAAATTATTTCATAGCAATAATTTCCATCGAAGTAAAAGTTTTGTAATACTAACTTTAATTCATGGCTAGAGTTTTTTGGTATCAACAATGTGGAACTTGTTGGGTCTCAAAAACACAGGTTTGAACCACAAGAGGTTGCCAAGCTCTCACAACGGTTTTTCCCAATGAACAAGTCCAATTAATGTAATCGAACCTTCTTCTCTTAAGGCTCTGCCAAACCTAGGCAGGTGTACCTATGTGAATGATGAAGATTTTGATCTATGTTTCCTACTGGACCAATCTATCCACAATGGAAATTTGACAATAGAGAGATGTGATCCTAATTTGGTATAAATTGTATATGAGATATCAAGGTAAAAATTAATATGTTCAGTTAAGAGATGTAACTAAAATGGATAAAACTAAATAATGAAAATAATAGAGACCAGTGGTTTTTTGGGTAAAACAAAGTCAAATGAAGGTCTTAGATTGAATGAATTATATCTAGAAAGTTCCTAATTGTTTGGGATACAAATATAAGTTTATAAATGGTATAAACATGTAAGAATATGATTGACAAACCCTACTTGAGGAAGAATATCAATCCTAACTATATGATTCTTCTTATTGATCCAAATAACATTCCTAGATTACTGTAATTGATTGAGAGGAATTTAATCTTTCTTTAAAGAACCCAATTAATCAAATCACAAAGATACAACAAATGTGTACTGATAAATTGAATATATACTTGATATTTCAACTTAAATAATCGAGAAACATTATTTTGGAGATAATAAAATAATTGGAGAAACTCAACAAACAACTGATACTAGAATGGAATCACTGAATCAATAGTCTTTCATTATCTTCCTCAAATATTATACTTGCAACATGGTCCTTTTGAATATAAAAATTCTGAAAAATCCTATAATTCCTGCTATCTATCTTCTGTCTCCTCCTTACAACTGATTTTTACAAGTATGTATACAATAGATTCTAAGGGTCACGACCCTTTACTATTTGTTATAGCCATTTGAACTTTTCTGACAAAAAGTAAAATTTTGATTAAGTTTCCTTATCCGCAAATCAAATATTTTAAACTATAGACGAGCCTTTAATTTTTCTTTATATCTTTCTTGCCTTTTATATTTCATTTCACAACTTGACCAGTCTTTATATTTTATTTCCCCATGGTTTTATTGTTTCTACTGCTCCATAGAGGTCAACTTTTTGACCGGCCCCACACTACCATCTCCTACCACTCCATCATAGGCATGTTTTTCATTGCCGATGGTACCGTAGTGCTAGCATCTAACTGCCATTTCCCATTGTTTACCACCTGACCACCGTGCTACCACGGTCTTCACTTTACCTCCCCATGGTATGGAGGTGTTCATCCTCACTGTTATCTTCTATTTACCGTGCTACCACGGTCTTTAGCTGGACTACCAGCAGTACCGCAGTAGACATCTTATGCTAGCTCCATTGCCTGCTAAACCCTTTTCTGCGACACCGCCATCTGCATCTCAGCCGGTCGTGGTGTAGCGGTAATCGTTTGTGTCACTCCTCTCATCGTCACTTTTTTATTCACCACACCACCACGATCACCTTTGGAGCCCCTCGTGGTTGTGCGGTAATTGTCTTGCCTGCTCTGACCGGTTGTCTCGCCGTTATTTACCTGTAACCGCATTATTGTGGTCTTCAACTTTGTCGGCCACGGTATGGTAGTAAACATTCCAATCGTCGCCTTGTCACCTCACTAAATGTTTACTACACAGGTTATGTCACCGCCACCATGATAGCGTAGTCAATGATTTGACTGTGTGCGGTGTGGCGGTGACTGTTCTCTAACTGCCAAGCTTACCCTCCACTGCACAATCACGAGCTGGTTGATAACTGTCTATGGTAAAGAGGTATGAAGTGAAAAGATAGGAATTTCCAAATGATTAAGGTAGGGGTATGAAATATAAGGTGCTTTAGCATTTGGATGAGGGATGAAATTAACTTTTATATGAAAATATGGTGAAAATGTTAGATCAAAATGGGGAAAATAATCTATGTTTTAAATGGGTTTTTATGGAAAATAATAGGAAAACCTTAGGGTTTTTAGTGGAAAATTTAGGTTCTAATAGTGGCTCCTATTGGAGATGAGTGATTCTGAAATCACTGTAAGAATTCATATCTTTGGAGGAGCAGACCAATCAAGGACATGAAAAAATAAGGCAATGGCTGATGAAGGGAATGAATAGATGAAGGAGATGGAAGATGGGGAAAAATGAGGAATGGAAAATCCTAGACTAATGAACATGGATAGAAAATGATTTTTTGAATAAGGGAACTTTTGAGAGTGTCCATGTACTAGAAAACCTAGACCCTCCAAAAATTTCTAAGACTGCTGTTTATGGAAAAGAATGTTTAAAGAGGTTTACGTAGAATTGTCCATGCACTGGCAATCCTTAACCCTTTGCTCTTCTTTAAGAGAAGAAATGCTTCAGGAACTGCCCATGTACAAGCAACTCATGTTCCTCTCCAAACATGTTTTGTAGGAAATATAAATCTTCTCCTCTCTTACCAACAACAACAAAGGGTCCCAACCACAATGCTTTAAATTTCCCTTGTTTTCCCTTCTCCTAGTATCTTACATTCCACATCAGTACTAGATCATTTTCTTCAAATTTTCTATCCTTTTCTTTTTTATCAAATAAATACTTCATTTGTGCTTGTAAATTCATGTTCTATTTTTGAGCTATTCTTCTCATTTCATCAAGCTCTACCAATTGCTCCATTATCTCCTCCATTGGTTCTAGAACATCTATATCCTCTTGAAGAATAAATTTGTAAACTGGCAACAATTTTTTTAAGGGCATCCTAGCTTGTGTTCCATACACTAATTCATATGGGGATTTTCCAATTGCCTTTTTCATAGTAATCCTATCTACCCATACAGCCAATCTTAACTTTTAATCCCATGCCTTTTTATTTGTATCAAGCATCCTCCTCACTATCTTCAAAATATTTTTATTACTCGATTCTCCCTGACCATTTTATTTTGAATGATATGGGGTAGAATAAGAAATATTAATAGCATTTTTACTGAAAAAATCTCTAAACTCATCAGATCTAAAACATATCCCATTATATGTAATCACTCTCAATGGTGTACTGAATCTAGTAATAATGTTATCCAGTAAAAATTTGATCACAAATTTACTTGATGCTTGCTTGGTTGGGATTCCCTCTACCCATTTGGTGAAGTAATCAGTGGCTACTAGTATCCATTTATGTCCTCCACTTGATTTCTATTGTATCTCCCCAATAAAAAAAATCCCCCACGAATGAAAAGGGGCTTCGACTTGCATAGGTCTAAGTGGTCAAGCTCCCTAATATTTCATCTTGCCTGAATGTTTTTGACATGCTTCAAAATTTCTTACATATGAAAAAGAATCATTAAAAAAATTTCGCTAGTAGTAACCTTCCTTGAGAATCTTATGTATAGTTGTCTTTGTATAATAGTGGCCTCCATAGATTCCTTCATGCATCTCTCTTAAAACGTGTTTATCTTGTGACTCATCTAGACACAACAACAACATTCCATCCTTAGTTTTCCAAAACAAATCTCCTTCTATGAATACATATTTAGATGTTTGTAGCTTCAAATTTCTTCTCTGGTTATCACTAAATCCTTCAGGGAACTTCATGTTCCCGAGGTAATACATGATATCTGTATACCAAGGAGCATTCTCAATGCTTGCAATTACATCTCCTTCATCTTCTACATTGCAAATTTGATTTTCTTCAATATTTGTTTCTTCCACTAACTTGGCCAATCCCTGGCCTCTTACTAATTTGGTAATTTATGTTTCCATACCAAATTCTTGAATTTTATAAATCCACTTGCATCTCTTCCCTATTAATTTTGATTGTGTCAAGATATCTTTAACAACTGCATGAGGAACATAAGAAATTGCTTTGGCTCTAACAAGATACGGTGTACAATCTTTTGTGGCCTTTACTAAAGAAAAGGCTTGTTTTTCCATTATATCATATTTCAATTCTGACCCCTACAATGATTTACTGAAAAAGGACACAGGCTTCTCTTGACCTTCCTCATTCTTCTATAACATAACATCAGTTATAGTGTGTAAAGAAGCAAATGAAAATATTTGAAAGGGTTTTGTAAAATCTAGAGATTTAAGGACAAGGGCTTCTTTGATAGCTCTTTTGATGGATATAAAAGCTTCAAGTGCTTCTAGGGTCCAGTCTATTTTTTGTCCTTTTCTCAACATCTTTGATATGGGCTTAATAATTTTAGCAAAATTAGACACAAATATCCTAACAAAGTTGATCTGTCCAAAAAATGATTGGATGGCCTTGACAGTTTTAGGGATGGGGATTTTATCTATGGCCTCAACTCTTTCAGGATCTATCCTAATTCCCTCTTTTGACAAAATGTCCTAAGAGCTTCCCTTCTATGACTGCAAAATGACACTTTTTGGGATTCAAACTAATACCATATTCTAAAGCTTTAATGAATATTTTTTCAAGGTGTTCTACATGATCTTCAGCCCTTTTTGAGTAAGCAGTAAGGTCATCCTGATATACTACCATTATAGCATTAATTAGGTCAGAAAATGCTAAATCCATGGACCTTTGAAAGGTCGCTCCTGCATTTGTGAGACCAAATGGCATTCTCCCATAGACATATGTTCCCCATGGAGTTGTAAAAGTTGTCTTGTACTGCTCAGATTCTCTGAATTTTAACCTAATTGTAACCAGAGAAACCATCCATCATTGACAACAATTCACACCTTGTTACTTTATGTAGTACAACTTCCATATTAGCTAGAGGATAATTATCCTTGAGGGATGCCACATTTAGATTTTTGAAGTCCACACGTAATTTGATATCCCCATTCTTCTTCCTCACAGGAACTAGATTTGAAACCCATGTTGAATGCATGATTGGTTTGATCATACCCCCATCTAAAAACTTTACCAATTCCTCTTGCATGTTAGGTTTTAGAGTTGGATTGATAGGCCTCTGCCTTTGTCTGAATGGCTTTTCATCTGGTCTTGGTGGAATTTCATGTTGAAAAATATCTTCTCTATATGCATTCAAATCCTCATAAGACCAAGAAAATACATGTTTGTACTTTCTTAGTAATGTAATAAACATTCTTCTAATGGTCAGGCTTATTTTCTTTCCAATATAAACCATTTTTTGTGCTAATTTAGCTCCTAGATTTATTTCTTTAATATCCTCTTTCTTAATAGGTGTCTACTTTATGAGAGAATGATCATTCCCATCATACACTCTCTCCAATGTCACAAGCCCTTCGGGAAGCTTGTTGGTTTTAAGCTGCAAAAATTCCTTGTCAAATATAGTCTAATTCCCATCTACTTCTTCCACAAAAGAATTGAAATCAATCTTTTGCGCTTCATACTGGTATATACAATGAAGAAACTTCAAAAGGTCAGTATCATTATTAAAAACCTGCCAGCTATATATGTTGTTAGGGACAATAGGTCTTGTTTTGAATTCAGCCTGAGATACTCCTGCTAAAGTGATATCATCCTTTTTCAAGGCTACCTTAGCCAAAAAGTCTGCCATGAAATTTTCAAACCTATCTATGCAATCAATTAAGAAAGCATCAAATAGTTCAACTATATCCCACACAAAATTTCTATATTTTTTCAGCTTGTTGTTCTTTGCAAGATACTTTGATCTAACTTGTGACACAACTAGCTCAAAATCTCCCAAGACAGACAACAACTTAATCTTATGTTTGATAGCCATGTTCAAACAAATCAACAAGGCTTCATACTCTGCCACATTATTTATACATTCAAAAGCCAACAAAAATGAATATTTAAATGTTGTACCTTCAAGTGATATGAAAACTATTTTAGCTTCATTACCTTCTTGAATGCATGCCCCATCAAAATACATTTTCCACACACCTTGTTGAATTCTAGAAACAAGCTTATCAATTGGGTCAATATTTACTAATTTTTGCTGAGACAAATCTACTCTAAAACTCCCTAAATCCACATCACAAAAGAAATTAATTTGTTCTTGAGGAACACACTCAACAATCTGATTCATTCTTGGTTATCTATACAAGTTCACTTCTTCACCATTAACTGGTATTGTGGCATATGATAAATCAAACTGCACATTACCTCCCACTGCTACAGTCCATTGTCTTGATAAAAGCATTCCAAACTGAGGAGGCGTATCAATCAAAGTTATATCAATATTATAGTTTTCCTATGGGTATGTTGATAATTTTACTTCTACATTTTTCATAATCCCCACAACTGGGACATGCCTACTATCCATGGCATAACATTTACCACCCTCAATATCTATCCACATACCAAGCTATTTCATTACTCCTACTAGCATAATATTCATAGAAGCACTTGAATCTATCATGCAATTTCTTACAAATTTACCATTTATGAGTAGGGTAGTAAAAAATGGATCAATTTGTGGTGTATTCATCAATGTATTATTTAGGCAAACTTATGAAACTTTTATTTTTCCTTTCTTATTAGAAACTCCAAGATTCTCCTTTTGTTCAAATTTCATATTTTGATTCCTCCCACTAGATATTAATTGAATAGAAATTTCCCTATACTCTTTAATTTTCATCATTTCAAGTAATGGGATAGACATTTTTACCTGGGACAAAGCTTGCACGAAGTCAAAAGATGTACCTTTAGTTCTGATCACCTTCTTTTTCTCTACTAGCTCTCCTTTGTTCTCGTCTTTCTCCCCTTTGGGTGCCTGATCTAGCTTTTTCTTGTCCTTACGAAATTCTTTATTTCCATCTTTAGGGACATGCTTCTGTTCATTTTTATTAGAGTGCTTATCATCTATCCCTTTTGATATTTCATGGGATATCCTTTTATTTAAAAATATTCCTCTTAGAACACCTTCATTCTCATTCACTGTTGTATTTCTCAGCCAATACTTTCTTTTAGCCTGTTGAACTGCTACAATGGTCAATCTTTTAATTTATTCCTCAAATGGTCTCCTCATATTTCCTTTATTGGTTTGACATGATGTAGTAGGAGAACTTTGTTCATCATCACTTTCCTCATAGTCAGAAAAAAATTGTTGTTCTTCCATGTGAACATTATATTTCTGATGATCAACATCATATTCATACCCTCCTTCTTCTGAAGATGAATACCCTTGCTCTGCTGAGTGAAGAGTATGAGAAGTCAAAGAGATATTATGATCTTCTTCATTATCATTTTCTACCATGTCTTTTCATGGCATTTTCTGAGCTACAACATAATTCTTTGAAGAGTGTGGCAAGTCACACATTGGACACCAAGGAATATTATCAACCATGTATGTCCCTCTCTTTTTTAGAGGATCGGGTGTCTCTTTATTTCTTGGCGTATTATCCATCACTGGCTTTCAATCTCTCTAGTTTTTATTATATGGCATGTCATGTAGTCTTGGCCTTTCATTCCTATATGTGTTTTCCTATTTATTTGGAGGAGCATATTGGGGAGCCCTAGGGTTATCCCTTTTGGTAATCATCCCTGCAGCCTTCTTATTATTTTCAATAGTGAGTGCTATATTTTGGGCTTCAGCCAAATTTTTGGGACCCCTGTCCCTAAGCTCATATCCTTTCTTAGGATCAAAATATTTTAAATAAATACTCAATGCAGTAGGGTCAGCTAATTTGGATCCAGGAGTTATCTTATCATGTACTTTAGAAAACCCCTGATTGAAATCATAATCTGACTCATTTTGATGCTTCTGAATAGTCACCAATTCATGCAAATCAAATTTTGGTACATACTGATTCCCATATTGCTCAAGGAACTGTTCATACAACAGATGAATAAAATAAATAGAGGCTATTGGAAAACTATTAAACCAATCTCTGGTATATTCAATCAGTGACATCATAAATAGCCTCATCTACACATCTTCATATTGCATATCCAAATATTGCATAAAAGCATTAAAGCTCCTTAAATGCTCTTCAACTTTAATTGCATTACTCCCTATGAATTTGGGACAAGACTTCTCCAACTGTTGTCCATAGGATAAGGACATATTTGAAATCCAACCAAATCAAACTGCCTGATCATGGTTTTATATTATGGAGGAGGATTTTTGTGATGTTGATGCTGGTACAATGGATTACTACTTGCCAAATATTGCTGACCTTGTGGGGGTACATGCTGCTGATAAGGAGGTGGTTGAACACCCTTATGTTGTGGTGGAGCATTTTGATGTCCACATTGATTCCTTGGCTGATTTTGGTGGGCCTATTGAGAATTTGATGGTCTTATATTGTTATTTTTATGAGGTGGCACATATTTGGGTGAGTCAGCCATTGGCGTCTTAATCTGATCCTTTTGTAACTTCAATTCCTCAAGTTCTCTCATTGCCTAGAGATTTCACTCATATTCTACTCTTGATATTTTTGTTTCTTGCCTCATGCGTTCCCACCATGCATTTATCTCATTTTGGATCATAAGTTCATGATTTTATTTAGATTTCATTTCATAACCAAGTCCATCCTGAATCTTTTTCATGAAAATACATTCTCTGATCATACTTACATTGATTCTCTTCTCTTACAGCTTCAAATCTAGCCATGATCCCTTCAAGTTTCTTGGGGTCTATTCGATAGAGGGGATTTCTCATCTCCTCAGGAGTGTGAGGTTCTTTAGATGGGTTGTTCTCATTTTCTAGTGCATCATATGAATTATGTGTTTCCACCGGTAGTTTTGATGTTTTGTTTTTAATTGGTGGGCCAAGTTCATTAGACACTTTCTTGCCCTGATCATTTTTGTAAGTCCACTTAATTTTGTTATTAGGGCCATCACCATCTCTATGCAAAGACCTTCTTCCCTGCATGTTGTAAGTAATTGTGATAGTCTGAACTCTAGGATGATTTATTTCTGATCTATATTTTATTTTATTAGTCTTAATGCAATTGTTCATTCAGAGTCGCCACCCACCTTTAAAAGCGAGAAAATAAAAAATGTTATTATCTCACCCAATAGAGTCACTTTTCAAACTTCTTAACTATGAATCCCTCTTCAATGAATCTATATGGAAAGGTTGCTTACCACCGAACTTTTCTCAAGTTATTCCCCAGTAGAGTCGCCAATTTTTTGGGTCTCAAAAACACAGGTTTGAACCACGAGAGGTTGCCAAGCTCTCACAACGCTTTCGGCCAATGAACAAGGACATTTAATGTAATCGAACCTTCTTCTCTTAAGGATTTTCCAAACCTAGGCAGGTGTACCTATGTGAATGATGTAGATCTTGACCTATGTTTCCTACTGGACCAATCTATCCACATTAGAAATTTGACAATAGAGAGATGTGATCCTAATTTGGTATAGATTGTATATGAGATATCAAGGTAAAAATTAATATGTTTAGTTAAGAGATGTAAATAAAATGGATAAAACTAAATAATGAAAATAAGGGAGACCAGTGCCTTGTTGGGTAAAACAGAGTCAAGTGAAGGTTTTATATGAATGGATTCTATCTAGAAAGTTCTCTAATTGTTTGGGATACAAATATAAGTTTATAATTGGTATAAACATGTAGGAATATGATTGAAAAACGCTACTTGAGACAGAATATCAATGCTAACTATCTGATTCTTCTTCTTGATCCAAATAACATTCCCAGATTACTGTAATTGACTAAGAGGAATTTAATCCTTCTTTTAAAAACCTAATTAATCAAATCACAAAGATACAAAAAATGTGTACTGATAAATTGAATATATACTTGATATTTCTGTTAGAATCCAAGATCACCTGCATGCAATAACCTGTTACATGCAAAAGACATTCAGAACAAAACAAGATCTGTAAACCTCAAAGTGTAAAATGCATTATCAGAATCTCCATTATTACAAAGAGATCAATCCTTATGAAGGAGATCAAGAAACCCTAAAAGGGAAACCCTAAATGAAACCCTAGTGTGCACACTTAATAATTAATCAATTATTAATGTGCCTAAGTTTAGCTTAAGCAACTAGAGGAATAAGTGACTTAATTAATTAACCAGTATGATATAATTAATTAAGCATATAAATTATTACTCTAACACCCCCCCTTAAGATGAACTTAGGAAGAAGCTAAAACACTAGAATAAGATGCATGCAAGAAAAGATGGGTCCCGGCAACTAGGCCTGATCAGGTACCCATTTACAAATGCAAGAAAGAGGTAGAGGAGGAAAACCCAGTAGGACAAAACCCCCCTACAATGATATGACATGCTGCAAAGAAGCACTGGAAGAACACTGTAGAGTAACACTGGAACCGCAATCTGGCAAGCAAGGAAAGATACTTTTGTCTACAAGAAACCATATCGGAATCATAATGATGCAACAGCAGACCCGATGCCACGGAACACTCGAAAACTCCAAACGGGAACAACTCTAGAATCTATGAAGCAGCAGTCGATTATTAAATGATGTATCACTGAAAATGAAGTGCAAAGATGCAAGAAGCACTCTCCCAACTGTCAAAATATCCAAGTAATCTCCAAAACACCCATCGGGCCAAATCTGGATTAACGAAAAACCTGGGATAGATACAGAAAAAAGTGCATGGACAGCAACATAGAGCTCCTCAATACCTTTCCAAGGCCGCAAAGATAGCGAAAATCGAAGATCGTGGCGAAAAGTTATGAGCTTGGAAGCATAAAAAGTACATCTGACTAATAGCAATAAATGCACTAAAATAAGAAAATACTGGCAAAATAAACCCACGCAAATAAAATTACTCAGACCAACTTTCTAGCGATTTCTCGTTTGCCCGTTTTGATACCGTATCTTAAAGTTATGCCAAAACAAAAGCGCTCTTTTAAGGAAAATAAGGTTAGGGGACAAGCGACGATACAGCAGATGATGTCATCTTTGACGTCGGCTTCAAAATTTGCTGACCATCGGCCGTCGGTATAAATCGGCCCTTGCCAAAAGTTTGGAGCCTAATTAAGCTATATGACCATGAAGTAGGGTAGAAATTTGTGAGGAACTCTCTGGTTCTCTATTTGGAACGTTATTAGACGAGAACCCTCGGTTGTGAATGACCCCACAGGTAAGTCCATATGACCGAAGCTGCATGTGGAGAGGCCTGCGAGGGCTGGGCCGACCGACGGAGCAGGGTGGGGGAGCCATCGGCGGCGGTGGCGAGCCGGTGGCCACCCGGTGGCCGCCCGGCGGCGGAACCCTCCAAACTGTGAGCGCAGCCCGAATCCCAAAAAGCTTCATTATTTATTTATTTATTTTGAATTTTGTGTCTCGTGAAGCGTGCCGAGGAGGCCGTACGGTCTCTCTGGTAAAAAGTTTTTGCCTCAGAAACCAACTGCTCGAAAATGAATGATTTGATAGGCGTTTCTAGGGTTTTGGGGCACTGCGAACGCGATGGCGATGTCCGTTTGAGCCCATAGTGTCCCAAAAATTTAGCTACCCCCAGATCTTGCAAAAAAAGATGCCTCTGAAAACCCTTGCACTTGAAACTCACTGAGAAGCCATATCTTCAGATCACGAATAGGCAACGGCAGGTCTGAAGCTCTGATACCATGTTAGAATCCAAGATCACCTGCATGCAATAACCTGTTACATGCAAAAGACATTCAGAACAAAACAAGATCTATAAACCTCAAAGTGTAAAATGCATTATCAGAATCTCCATTATTACAAAGAGATCAATCCTTATGAAGGAGATCAAGAAACCCTAGTGTGCACACTTAATAATTAATCAATTATTAATGTGCCTAAGTTTAGCTTAAGCAACTAGAGGAATAAGTAACTTAATTAATTAACCAGTATGATATAATTAATTAAGCATATGAATTATTACTCTAACAATTTCAACTTAAATAATCAAGAAAAATTGAGTTGGAGAATCAAATAATTGCAGAAACTCATCAAAAAAGTGATACTAGAATGGAATCACTGAATCAATAGTCTTTCATTATCTTCCTCAAATCTTATACTTGCAACATGGTCCTTTTGAATATAAAAATTCTGAAAATCCTATAATTTCTGCTATCTATCTTCTGTCTCCTATTTACAACTGATTTTTACAAGTATGTATACAATAAATTCTAAGGGTCACAACCCTTAACTGTTTGTTATAGCCGTTTGAATTTTTATGACATAAAGTAAAATTTTGATTGAGTTTCCTTATCGGCAAATCAAATATTTTAAATTATAGACGAGCCTTTAATTTGTCTTTATATCTTTCTTGCCTTTTATATTTCATTTCACAGCTTGATCGGTCTTTATATTTTATTTCCTTGTGGTTTTATTATTTCTACTGCTCCGCAAAGGTCAAATTTTTGATCGGCCCCACACTACCATCTCCTACCGCTCCATCGAAGGCATATTTTTCATTTCCAGTGGTACCACTATGCTAACATCTAACTGTCATTTCCCATTGTTTGCCACCTGACCACTATGCTACCATGGTCTTCATTTTACCTCTCTGTGGTATGGTGGTGTTCATCCTCACTACTATGTTCTGTTTACCATGCTACTACAACCTCTAGCCTGACTACCAATGGTACCATGGTAGACATCTTATGCCAGCTCTATTTCCTGCTAAACCTTTACCATGTCACTGCGGTTTGCATCTCAACTGGTCACGGTCTAGCAGTAACTGTCTGTGCCGCTCCTCTCACCATCACTTTGTTGTTCACCATGCCACCACGGTCACCTTTGGATCCCGCTGTGGTTGCATGGTAATTTTCTTTTCTACTCTGACTGGTTGTCTCAATGTTATTTACCTTTCACCGCATTACCATGTTCTTCAACTTTGTCAGCTGTGGTATGGCGGTAAACATTCCAACTGCCACCTTGTCACCTCATTGACTATTTACTATGCAGGTTATCTCACTGCCACCATGATATTGTGGTCAATGATTTGACTACGTGCAGTGTGGCAGTGACTGTTCTCTAACTGCCAAGCTTAGCCTCCACCACACAACTGTGAGCTGGTTAATAATTGTCTGCAGTAAAGCGGTATGAAATGAAAAGATAGGAATTTCCAAATGATTAAGGTAGGGGTATGAAATATAAGGTGCTTTAGCATTTGGATGAGGGATGAAATGATTTTTTTTTTAAAAGATGGTGAAAATGTTAGATCAAAATGGGCAAAATCATCTATTGTTTAAATGGGCTTTTATGGAAAATAATAGGAAAACCTTAGGGTTTTTAGTGGAAAATTTAAGTTCTAATAGATCTTTTGCATCTTTAAGATATAGCACTAGTTTTTCTTTTATTGGTGGGAATTATATGAGTTCCTTGTTCAAAATTAATTATAATTTCCTTTCACTTTCAGGTGGTGGACATGGAAACTTTAGTTTTTGTAACTTGTAGGGACTTTTATGCTTCATGGATTCACCAAATTCTCTAGTTTAAGGTTGAGGGAGAGGACCTAGGGTGATCCTATCATCCTTTTCATTGTTGGGAATCATTGTTTGTTCTTTAGGAAGAAGGAATTTCATGTTGGGAGGATAATTAAAGATCACCGTACCAATCACTACAAAGCCTTAGGTATTCTTTATGAAATCTTATGTTGTGAGGGGGATCTTGATATCCTAACCCTTTTTGTGTTTTCATTAGTTGGAATTGTCTCTAGGAGTTGGTTTATTTCATGTTCACTTGTTGTATTACATCCTTGTTTACTAAAGATTTTGAATCTTTTACCATATATGTTTCTTCTAGATTGATTGGATTTTTTTTACTTTGTTATGATATTATGGTTGAGTATTTTGTTGGTTAGAGGAGATAGGTTCACCTATTGTAGGGAACTTAGGTTCAGATTTTGTTTTAGTTTCAGGATTCAAGTAACCAAATATCTCAAGAGGTGGTATTATAGGGGGATTTGGTTGTTTCATGGATGGATTAAAGGTTGCATTATATTCATGGTTGTTAAGGAAATCATTTAGGAACATATTCATGATGTCATCATCTTCTCCAATGATGTCAACATCATGAGGAGGACATGCATTAGGAGTGGATTGAGCATGAATGTGTTTAATGTCATTAGGATAATTTTTGAAAGCAAAGCTTGGCACATCTACCAAATATTTCAAGGACATACAAAAATTTCCAAAGAACATATCCATGATGAAATATTGAATGAATACACTTGAAATGACATAAATTGGAATAACAATAGTTCTACAAACTGAAACAAAAAATTGAAGGTAGCAAATAGAAGCACAAAAAAGAACCTTAAAATATTGAAAACTATAAAGTCAAAGTCAATAGGGACTAATATTCTAGTAAGGGAATCTTCATCCTACTGGTGTGATTTTATGGTTCTAGGGGCTAGAACAAAAAACAAACAACAAACAAAGGATTCTAAGACATAAACCTTGAACGGGACTAAGACACTAGGAATGGAATTTTAGTCCTAGTAGAGGTTTTTGTCAGAAAAATAGGAAATTCTAGATTGTTCACAGTGTTCATAGGTTTCCTATTTAGGGATTTAGTGTTTGCAAATAGAAAACTATGTAAAGGAATGCAATAAAAATGATCTAGTGATAAGAAATTGAATGCAAAGTTGAATGATTTTTTTTCAATTTTGAATTCAATAAGAATGTTTATAAATAAAATTATGATGATTAACAATGAACTTTTCAATTTTTGAATGGTGCAAGAAAGAAAAAATGCAACTTATATGCACTTTCACTAATGCAGATATGACAAACCTTAGATGCAATTTCACTAAGTATGAGAAACCCTAGATGCAATTTCACTAATTGGAAAGATGAAATGAAAGAATGAATGCAACCTAGATCTGAGACTTTAATGCAATTCAAATTAGAAAATGAATGTTCAAAGAAGTCGGGTTTACCAAAATGAATCATGGGGAAAAATAGGTTTGTGTTCACCTATGTTCCTTAGGCCATTCAATATTGTCTTAGGGTCTGAAATTGGATTGAATATCAACCTCAAAGGTGAGTCAATTATCAATAGGGAAGAACCTAAGAGGGGTTATTTTAAGTTTTGAGGGGTTAACCACCAAGAAAAATCTTGGAAAAAAAAGAAGCATTCAACTCACAAACCCTAATAATGCAAGCTAAATGAATGATGCAAACAATGAAATTATGCAATAACAAGTTAGGGTATTTTTTATTGGAAGTTATGGAAATGAAATGATGATTCTAGAAATGCAAAAATGTTGTCAAAAAATTCTATGGAGGACTAAGATTCCCTTAATTTTTTCTTAGCCCCACTGCTATTTATCAAGGAAAATGTGGAGTCTTTGGATGTCAAAATCAGATTTGAAAGAATTTTTTAAAAATGAGTTGAGGAGGGCTAAGACACCATAGGTGGAAACTTAGTCCCATGTTGAATTTCTAAAATATCTGAATGTGGTCCTGAGGTCCAAGGTCTATAGTTATTTCTTCTCAGATCTCAAGTTTTGAATCTTCTAAATCTGCCCTGTAGGTGAGTTTTCATGAAGATGGCAACTTTGTGATGCAAATTTGCAACTTTTCACTCCAAATGATCTTCAAGTATTCAACCTAAATCTACAATCACAATCACATAAGAGAAGAAAAACTTTTTTATTGTTAGTAAATGAGGGTTTTCCTTGGTCAAACCCCTTATTGGTAATTAAAGCTTGAAATGAAGGGAAATAATGAATGAACAACATGCAATGTTACAACTCATGAAACCCTTGTTATGAAATTTACAAACTTGTGTGAAATGGCTAGCTTGGATGTAGATCTTTAAATACTTGAATTCTTGATAGATCTTTCCTTGAATTGCTTGCTTGAATCAAAATCCTACATCACAAATGTTAGCTCTAAAATACACATGATGCAATAATCTCCTTGACAGAATGCTTGAAGAATTTCTCTTGATCTCTTAAAATTTCCTTAGGAATGAATACTCAAGTTGATAGATGTGAAAATTAATGAATGAACCTTGTACTTATACTTATTCATGCTTAATATCCTGAAATTACACCACAACAAGCTGACATATGAAATCATTAATTAAAGGAGGCCAAATCTTGCTAGAATTTGAAATTATATCCCAAAAAATCTTAAGGGGGAGTAAGGTGCGCTAGGTGTCGTCTTAGTCCCAAGTCTTAAAAACTTGAGGCATAGACTCCAAAAAGGGAAGAAATTAAGTGTACACTCAAAAGGGGGTCCCAAGACATCGGGTGGTAAATATTCCCTAGGTGGCAACTTATGTTGATGTTATTGGCAATTGTGGGCCTCTTACTTCCAGGCACAAGTTTCTATGAAGACAATAAATTAATTGTAGCCTTTGGATATTTAATTTATATGGAAAATTTGCAATACGAAGAGGCACTTCATATAAAATTAATAAAATAAATTTTAAATATTGTTAATAATTAATTAAGTAGACTTTTGAGAAGTCACGATTTTTTTGGTTGAGGCCGACATGATGGTGTTCAAGAGGCACATCTCCTTTAAGGTTGAATTATTTTCTTAAGGAGGCACATATTTCTCTTCCAATAGGTATTTGTGTAAGTGATGGTCATTTATTAGATCATTAAGTTCATTCATCATTATTTGTATTCCTAAAGAAGTTTGCACGTAGTAGTAGGTCACCATTCTGTAGCAATAGATCGATCTCAAGGAAAAACATATTCATTTGTATTCGCATCTAGAAGAGGTGTGATTATTCATTGTATCAAAATCAACATTGTGTTGTGATAGAGTTGTAAGTAGATTTATGCTCTTATTGCTTCAATATATAAGAGATATAATTGTTGGGTTTTTCTCCCTCAAGTGGAGGGTTTTCCCAGGGTATTTTTTGTGTTCTTTGTGTCTGATTGGAATTAAAATTATGTGTCTTATATCTAATCATAAACACTAACATGGTATCAAAGTGGGTATAAGAAGATCTTGATCAGATTTTATTCAAGCAACTATATCCTCCATTTCTATTCTCATCTTTGGTTTCATCTATCTTATCATCAAGATGGTAAACAAAATCAAGATCAAAGATAGACTTGAGGGAGCATCAAAATTCACATCTTGTAAGTTTTGAGTGATTATCGCTTTGGAGGAAAATGAGTTAGTCGAGTTCATGAAGGGTGAATTTCTTGAATCAACCGATGAAAATGAGAAGCCTCAATGGAAATGAAATGGCACTAAGGAAAAATAGATGTTGGTTGATTCCATGAAAGATCATGTTGTGCCAATCATCTCTAAGTTGAAAAAAAAAAGAGATATGTTCAAGACCTTGGAGGAGATGTATGAGATCAACAACACAAGTCAAGCTCTTCCATTAAAGCAACATCTTCATCATATCAAGATGGTGAAAGGAGAATTTATCATCTCATACGTCACGAAGATCACTTAGTTGAGAGATCAACTCTCTACCATTGGGCATTTTGTTGATAACAAGGATTTGAATATGTTGGCTCTCAATGATCTTCCTACATCTTGGGAGTCATACATTCAATGAATTAGTGCAAGATCAAAACTTCCTAAGTTTGATTGATTAAGAGCATATTGTATTCAGGAAGAATCTAGGTTGGTTGAAAGAGGCATTGGACAAATCTCATCTCTACAAATGAAGAAATTCATGTTCTTTCCACTCAATCTTCAAAGAAGAAAGTAAGAGAAGGAAATAAAGGATACTTCAAGAGGAATAAAGATAGAAAATCTGATGGTGCTCCTCCATTTAAGAAGAAGGATCTCTGCCACCTCTCTCCCACCTACAATTCTTTAGACGTGACAAGTTTGGTCACTATGCAAAGGATTTCCCTGCTAAACCAAAACAACATGCTTCATTGGCAGATGTGGATGATATCTCTCCTCAAAAGGATTCAAGGGAATTTATATTCTATTCTTCCTTATCAATAAATGTTCCAACAGATAGAAACAATTGGTTGATTGATAGTGGCACTTCTCATCACATCACTGGGTTTAGAGAACATCTCTCAGATTTGGTGATGCGAGATTCAAGTGTTCAAGTCATAATTAGAGATGATGCATGTTATTCTGTGAATGGAATTGGGACCTCCACTATTCACTTAGAGTAAGGCATCTCCTTGTAGTTGAGGGATGTACTATTTGTACTAGGTATCAAGAGGAACCTTGTCTCAATTTCAGCCTTAGAAGATAAGGGATATCAAGTAGCATTCTCTGAAGGAAAATTTCTTGCATGGCCAAAGAAATCTAACATCAATTCAACTAGTGTGATTGGTGTTCGACAAGAATATCTCTATAGGCTCTCCACTCATCCTCTACAATCCTTGTTTCATGATTCTTCAAGTTCGTGTGAGATTTAGCATAAAAGACTTCACTTACGTGCACTTCCAACCTTGGAGAAGATGGTGACTGACATTCCTAAACTTAGGTAGGAGCATGAAGGTACTTGTCAAGGATGCACATTGGGTAAGAATAATTAAAGACCCTTTCATAGTAGGGAAAGTAGATCTAAATGCATTCTAGATCTTGTTCATTCTGATTTGTGTGGTCCAATGTCTATTACATCTCTGAGTGGTTTCTTGTATTATGTAATTTTTATTGGTGACTACTCTAGAAAGACTTGGATTTATTTCTTAAAGATTAAAGAATACGAGGAATTAATTTAGAGATTCAAGGAATTTAAAGATCAAGTAGAAAAATTGTCCAAGAAAAGGATCAAAATTTTGAGATATGACAATGAAGGAGAATACATCTCTGGAAGCTTTCATAACTTTTGTGTTGAAGTAGGGATTAAGAGGGAGTTTTGTGTTCCCTACAATCCTCAACAAAATGGTGTAGTAGAAAGGAAGAACAAATCTACTGTAGAAGAAACTAAGGCCATGATTCATGATCAAGATATGCAAATATTCCTTTTGGTTGAAGCTTCTAGGATAGTTGTGTATGTTTTGAATCAAATCCCTCATCACATCTTGGAGGACATGACTCCTGAAGAGGCCTTCACAGGTGTAAAACATGAAGTCATTCATTTGAGAATATTTGGCCATCTTCTGTATATTCATGTACATAAAGATAAAAGAACAAAATTGGAGCCATTTGGCAAGAAGGGAATATTTGTTGGCTACAGTGAGACTTCAAAATCTTATAGGATTTACATTCCAAGTCATAAACTAATAGAGATCAGCAGAGATGTTATATTTGAAGAAGATGTTGCATTAAAGAGATCCAAATTCCATCACATGGAGATAGACAATGAAGACCAAGAGTTTTCCTAGGATATGGAAGTTGACCATACTCCAAAGATTCAAAGGGAGTCTATTGATCCAAAAGAAGATGATGAACCATTTGATCCTTTGGAACCTATTGATGTGCCTACCAACATTTTGATTGGTAGAAAGAGACCTTTATGGGCTAGGAGAACAATGTAGGAGGCTAAAAAATTTGCATCCCCTAGAAGAAAATTCAGAGAAAGCGAAAGACCTCAGAATATTTCAAACTATGTTGCATTGATGAGTCAAATGATTGAGTTTGAGCCTTCTAATGTTAAGGAAGCTTTAAGTCAGCAAGTATGTAAAGATGCTATGGATGAAGAGTATCAATCCATTCTCAAGAATGATGTTCGGGACATTGTACCTAGACCAGAAGGAAAATTTGTTGTACCTTCTAAGTGGCTTTTCAAGATCAAGAATACAACAGATGGAATCATTGAGAATTATAAGGCTAGATTTGTGGCTAGAGGATTCTCTTAGAAAGAGGGAATAGACTATGAGGAAAAATTTGCTCTAGTTTCTCATTATACCTCCATTAGAACTATCATTTCCATTGCAGTAGCTAAAGGATGGAAGTTACACCAAATGGATGTGATGACAACATTTATAAATGGTGTAAATGAAGAATAGGTATTCATTGAGAAACTTGATGGATTTGAGGTTCATGGGAAAGAATCTCGTGTTTGCAGATTGAAGAAGGTATTGTATGACCTTAAGCAAGCTCCATGTGCTTGTTGTGAAAGGATTGATTGATACCTGCTGAGTTTGGGATTCTCCAAGAATGATGCAAATTCTAATCAATATTTCAAGGTAATTAATGGTGAGGCCCTGATCTTGGTTCTCTATGTTGATGATCTTTTTCTTCCTAGATAAGAACACCTTATTATCCAATGTAAGAAGGAGTTGGCTACTGAATTTGAAATGAAGGCTCTTAAGTACATGCATTACTTCCTTGGTTTAGAATTATGGCAGAGGCCTGATGAGATCATTCTAAGCCAAGGGAAGTATAAAATAGACATCTTGAAGAGATTTGGTATGATGGATTGTAAATCCATGTCTACACCTATGGAAATAAATTTTCAGAAGTTAAAGGAGCTTGTAGCTAGTTCAGATCAAGTGGATCCCACCATGTACATGCAATTGATTAGATTTTTGATGTATGTAGTCAATACTAGACTAGATATTTGCTATGTAGTGAGTGCACTTAGTCAGTTCATGTGTGAACCAAGGAAAATACATCTAGTATGGCTTGAGATACTTGCATGGCACAGTTGGGTATGGCTTGAGATATGTGTCTAGTGTGGACGTGAAGTTGCATGGTTATAGAGATTTGTATTGGGTAGGTTGTGTTGTTGATCGAAAGAGAACCTCTGGATTTTTTTTCAGTTTGGGGTCTGCGATGATCTCGTGGTGTAGAAAGAAGCAGTCTTCAGTGGCACTGAGCACCTCAAAGGTAGAGTATATTGAAACATGTGTGGAAGCTCAAGAAATAGTGTGGCTTCAGAAGCTCCTTGTAGGATTGTTTGGATAATCATTGAAGCCAACCATCATTCATTGTGATAATCAAAGTTGTGTGGAGCTTTCTGTCAATCTAGTGTTTCATGACAAAACCAAACATGTTGAGATCAAATACCACTATTTTAGAGATATGATATTGAGGAAATAAATTCAATTGAGATACATTAGCACTGATGAGTAGATGAAAAAAATATTCACCAAGCCCCTCTCCATAGTAAAGTTTGTGTACTTTTGAGACAAGCTTGGTATTGTGGAGAATGAATCCCTAGTTGAGAGGGAGACTCACCTTCAGTGATCTTCTATGATTTTATTTAATTCATTTTTCTTTGTGAAAGATATTTGAAGTGCAAGTCCATTTTTACACCCTTTGAGAGTAGCCAAGGTGGATTTCATGTGTGTGACTCCATGAAAACATCACACTAGAGAGTCTGTGATGATTTTTATTATACTTGTGGTTTTAACCCTCTAGGAGTAGCCATGGTGAAGGTCATGATGAGGTGATGACATCACGTTGAGTGATGGGAACTTGTACAAATATACCATTCATTGGAGTAGCCATGATGGTTGATGTCACAATGAGGTGATATGCTCCTTTTACTCATGGGTGTAGCCATGGTGGTTGACATCACGATGAGGTGATATGTCTTGCACAACTTGAAGTATTCCTCCTTGGCTAAGAGGGAGTGTTGATGTTATTGGCAACTTTGGGCCTCTTACTTCTAGGCTTGCATTTCTATGTAGACAATAAATTAAATGTAGCCTTTGGCTATTTAATTTATATGATCAATTTTCAATATGAAGAGGAACTTAATATAAAAGTAATAAAATAAATATTAATTATTGTTAATAATTAATTAAGTTGAATTTTGAGAAGTCACAATTTTTCTGGTTGAGGCTAACATGATGGTATTCAAGAGGTACGTCTCCTTTGAGGCTGACTTATTTCCTTGAGGAGGCACGTATTTCTCTTCCATCGAATATTTATGTAAGTGATGGTCATCCATTATATCATTAATTTCATTCATCATAATTTGTATTCCTGAAGAAGTTCACACCTAGCAGCAGGTCATCATTCTGTAGTAGCAAATCGATCTCAAGGAGAAAAATATTCACTTATATTTGCATCTAGGAGAGGTGTGATTACTCATTGTATAAAAATCGACATTGTGTTGTGGCAGAGTTGTAAGAAAATTTCTGCTCTTATTGCTTCAATATATAAGAGATATAATTGTTGGGTTTTTCTCCCTCAAGTGGAGGGTTTTCCCAAGGTATTTTATTTGTTCTTTGTATCTGATTTGAATCAAAAATTTGTGTCTTCTATCTGATCATAAACAATGACAAATTATTCATTACCCAAAAATAAAGGACACTTAGCTAGAATAAATAAATTATCATTTATGCATTGATGTTTGTCAGAATTTTCCAAAAAAAGATATAGTTCATAAGTCTTTTGGATGCAAAATAGGACCAATTAAGACATAAATAAAGATAAATAAAGAAAGGTGGGCCCAAACATGTGTGAAAATTATAGGTTATACATTTTCCTACACTACAAGTATTTATATCCTTTCAACATGAAGAGAAGGTGGAAAAACTTGGAAAAACCAAATTACACACCGAAGTCTGAAAATGAGTTCACTATGGCATGTTATCATAATCACAACCCACAAATTTAGGCTACTTCAATTCCTAAAACATGTGTCCTTGAAATTCACCACCATCAAACATGTAATGATCTTGCATGCATGCAAATTGCTTTCTTGTGTAGGCACTGTCATCATATGGGTCTCACCTATCATAGTTAACTTAAAATTTTTCCCACATGACTCTCCGACCATCATAATTAGTCATAGACTGACATAAAAAGTTATCATAGCCTATTATATAGTAATTTATGACAAATACCACCATATTAGGCATAAATTTCGGTCATCCAAAGTGGACACCTACGTACACTAGAATATCTTACAAATTTTACATGTCAAATTCCATGTAGAATGCCACCTCACCGGTTGGTACCATCAAGTGACAAATTTTTTGGTAGGAAATTAACTTAGGACATAAATAATTAAAATTAAATAATAAAAACATAAATTATAAGACTCTAGTTTTCATACACCATAATCATAACATTCTGCCACCTGTCAAGAGTCATTTGTAATCAACTTCTAAAGGCTCAAAGGCCCATGAAAACATAGAACCACCTAAACTTCTTTGATATCATTGGTTTCATCAATACATCTGTAACATTCACCAAAATGTCAACCTTCTCAAAATTCACCTTTCCATATTCTACCATATCATGAAAAAAATGAAACTAAACATCAATGTGATTTGTTTTGACATGGAAATTAGGATTCTTTACTAGGAAAGTGACACTCTGATTGGCGCAATAGATAGTAATATTTCCTACATTTAAATCATTATCATAATAAAATATCTTAAGAAAAATGGCTTCCTTACAAGAATGAGTAGCTTCCATGTACTCTACTTTTTTAGTGGACAAAGTGACTACAACTTGTTAGTTACTCATCCAAATGATAGGAACAACAAAAATAATGAACATATAACCATGGTGAATTTTTTATTGTCAATGTCACCTACCTAATCTAAATCCACATATCCATGAATACTCATTGAATGTCAAGATCTAGTAGTATAACCATGAAAACATATGGAATACTTAGAAGCAACCCACAAGTACATTCTTTTGACATGGAAAGTAGGATTCTTTACTAGGAAAATGAAACTCTGATTGGCATAATAGATAGTAATCTTTCCTACATTTAAATCATTATCATAACAAAATATCTTAAGAAAAATGGGTTCCTTACAAGAATGATTATCTTCCATGTACTCTACTTTTTTAGTGGAAAAAGTGACTACAAATTGTCACTTACTCATCCAAATGATATCACCAACAAAAATAATGAACATATAACCATGGTGAATTTTTTATTGTCAATGTCACCTACCTAATCTAAATCCACATATCCATGAATACTCATTGAATTTCAAGATCTAGTATTATAACCATGAAAACATATGGAATACTTAGAATTAACACACAAGTACTTGAAAAATCTCTTCATTCTATCCCAATGTATCCCTTGAAGATTAGACATAAACCACCTAAGGACTCCCACTGCTTGGGAAAGTTTTGGCCTTGTACAAACTATAACATACATTAAACTATGAACTGCACTCACTTATGGTACTTTGGTAAGTTCATCCATCTCAATAGGAGATTTGGATAATCTTCCATAGAAAGCTTCATCCACTACATTTTAGGAATAAATAATTGTTTATAATTTGTCACGATGAATCTCTCCAACATTGATTTCATATATTTACTCTACCTTAACAAAATCTCTATGTTAGCTCTATCTCCTCTAATCTCCATTCCTAAAATATACCTAGCAATACCTAGATCTTTCATCTCAAACTTTGTTGACAACTAAGACTTCAAATTTGGAATCATTATTTTACCTTTCCTAATAAACATGTCATATACATATAAAAAAATAATGATAATATGACCATTATCAGATTTGTAATACACACAATGGTCAAATTTAGATCTCATAAATTCCAAAGACAAGACATAGGTTTCAAACTTCTAGTATGACATTCTAGGAGACAATTTCAAAACATACATATAATTTTTCAATTTGTAAACGAGATTTTCTTCACCTTTAACCATGAAATCCTCTAGTTGTGATATATAAATTTCTTCCTCCAAGTCACCATTAAGGAGGAATATCTTCACATCTACCTATTCCACTTCTAGATCATATTCTACTATAATTGATAAAAAGAACTAGATACATGTTATCTTCACAACATGAGAGAACATCTCACCATAGTCAATTCCCTCCACTAGGCAATATCCCTTATCAACCAACCATGCATTATACTTCTCAATACTGTAATTAGGACCACATCTCTTCTGGAAAACCCATTTACAACCACTAGGTTTGTGTCCATCAAGTAAGGGTACTAGACCCCAAGTATTTTTTTCTCAATGCAACCATTACTTCATCCATGGATTTCATCCAATAATCTACATCACTCATACCTAGAGCCTCTCTAATAGTCCAAGGCTCATTAGTGTTAGGAATTAGAGAAAAAATATAACTAGAATCCGATAAGGAATAACCAAACTTTTTCAGTTGTCACCTAACATGCATAGACCTCCTCAATTGGTGAGGATGAGGTTGTTTTCTTCTTCAAAATTTTTAGAACTACTTGATATATCCTCATCATCAGGTCCAACAACATTGCATATTTCACGTTTCATCAAATTAGGTGGAGCTTGAACTACCTCCTTCTTCTATTTCTCTTGTTTCTTTGGTTATAACTCAATAGTTGAAGGTTTCATCTCTCTAAAAATTAAACTTCTACTATAGAGAACCTCCTTTTCCACTAGATCCTAAAGCTTCTACCTCTTCATAATGAAACCATATTTGATGAAGATAAATTTTAATGTCTTATTCTCCAATTTAAACCAATCCTCAATATGAAGATGAGCATAAGATTCACAACCAAAAATTATAATATGTCTTATCAAAGGATTTATACCACAACATGCCTCAATGGGTGTCATTTCAACAAGAGTAGATGTGAGAGATGTGTTTATCAAATAACATGTAGTGGCTACAAATTTATTCTAAAACTTCTACTCAAGGCTAGAACCACTCAACATGCTCATAGCCCTCTTCATTAATGTCCTGTTCATTGTCTCCACAACTCCATTTTTTTATGGGGTGTATTGATTTTTATTATGTCTCCCAACCCTATACTCTTTATAGAACTTGTTTAATTCTAACAAAAAAAAAATCACCACCATTATCAATCCTCAAACACTTAATCTTTCTACTTGTCTAATTTGCGACCAAGGATTTAAACTCCTTAACTCAATTAAAGACTTCAGATTTACTCTTAAGGAAACAAAAAGATGTCCTACTACTATAATCATCTACGAAAGAAAAAAAAATATAGATATTTTAATATCAAAGGAATATTTACAAGACCAGACACATTTGCATGAACATAGTCCAAAACCCTAGAGTACTTATGAGAACTAGAATAAAAAGAAACACTATGTTTATTTCCATACACACAATATTCAAAAAAATTGAAACTCAACATTACAATCATCAAGGCCTTCAACAAGGCTCTTCTACTTTAGGACTCTAAAATTATTCTCACATATGTGACCAAGTTGTTGGTGCTACAATGTATTATGTTCTTAGTAGGAAGCTTCATTTCTAAGGAATGAGCACCCTTAGGTACAAAAAATGTATGACCATCACATGTAGCTGCTAGATACTTCTTATTTGCATGATTTGATGGGGAGGATGAATAATATAAAGGTTTCTTCTTTAGTTTAGTAGAATAATTATTACACTGAGGTACACATCCATCCAACTTGTATAAGGTTCCAATCTAACACTCTTAGCGAACACCATAGCTCCTCTCGTCATCTTTCATCCTCCAATCATGAAAATAAGTTACACCCTTGAATAATTCAATTTACTCATTGAGAGTAGGTTTTGTTCCAAAATTGGGATACACAAGACACCATAAATATGCTCCACTCTTCCATTAAGGAACATGATTTTGAATCTTCCATGGCCAGTAATATTAAAATGAGTCATCACCTAGATATACCTTCCCACCATCATATTCTTCATAATTTGAGAACAAACCCCTCTACAAGGTCATGTGGGAGAAATCACCTGAGTCTATCAACAACACATCTTCCAATGCATAGGTTTTCAAGGCCATGAAAAAGGCATCTGGGTAAAAGAACAATGTTGTGTTACACATTCAACCAACTTATCAATACAGCTGAATTTAATTATTTCTAAATAAAATTAAATTGGTCAAACTATGATCTAGTAAGATTCATTCTAACATCTCCACAAATTTTCCAACTAAAATTATTAGATAAATGAATATGTAGCACCACTTTAAAACCAATTTCCTAAAAAATTAAAATTATCTGGAAAAGTTGATGTTTCTACTACTCCTAGTCATGTAAATGATTTTTTTTTAATATAAAATACTCTTTTGTAAATCCATAAGTGTATTTTTCTAATATATATATATATATATTAATATTCTAACTATTATTTATATTTTATATGTTATTTTTACTAAAATTAGGTTATCAAAACAAAAATATTAGGTTGATTACCATGTTAAAAAAATACTAAAACTTATTAATTTTTTTTGGAAAAAATATAATGCTTTAGATAAAAGAATCAATATCAAGATGGTACAATTAATAAGAAAGTTGAAGTTGAATGGAAACAACTATGTTTTAATGCACACACATTTAAATATTTATTACAATTGGAAAAAAATCCATGCACTAAAAATTCAAGTTATAAATACACACCAAATTTGAAGGAAAAAAAAATACTATATAAAGATTGACATATCATGTAACTTCATTTTTCAACATTTTATCAGCAAGAAAATTATAGTGTAAATTCATAAAAACTATATTTGATTTTTTTTTAAGTTTTTCAAAAAATACAAAAATAAAATATACTAAAAAATACACATTTTATTAGTTCACCTTCTTTATAAAATTAATTAAAAGGGATAAATTAATCAATTTGTATTTAATTTATTTTACCCTCTTCCTTTTAAATTTGAATTTTTGAATTCAAATTTAGAATATTATTCGAAAACCTAGTTAAAATGCACAAAGGAATTTATTTGTCATTTTACTAATTTACCCTCTCCTATTAAATTGAATTTTTAATCCAATTTAAACACATTTCTACAACTTTCTTCTAACCACCTCCAACTCACGTGCCACCTCATCATGTGCCTCACAAATGAATTTTTATAAATTGAAAAATATTAAATATCTCCAACAAATTTGCAACCAACTTTTAACAACCTGAGACACATGGCTTCTCTTTCTCTGTGAATCCTTTCTACACTTGGAAATTTGTTTTATGGAAGGGATCCATCTCCCTAATTCCCTCCAACCTCCTTATGTTTTGTCATTGATGTCGCGGGATCACAATCCTAACCGTCCATTGTTGTCACATCACCTTGAGGGTTGAAAAAATCTATAAATAGAGCCCTTTGCTACAACATTTGATAGAGGAAGAATTTTATAAGTTTATGCTGCTAAATTTTAGTGCACTTGTGAGAGAAATTTGAGAGCATTTAGCTTTGCTTTGCATTTTAAATCATTTTAGTGTTATAATGGAATTTTCATTTAGATAGATTAGCTTACTTAATCTTTCATTTAGCAATTTATACTAGATCATCATACTCCCTCTTAGCATTTAGATATCATTACCATCTCATTATAGAATTATTTTTATCTTAAATGCATCAAATATAAAAATACAAAAACATACGCATGTATGCTTTTATTTCAGCATCTCGTAGCTTAAGTTGTCAATCTTATGTAAGCTCATGTGTACATCAATAATATCTAAGAGCATGATTTTGTAGGATTCGTTGGGTTTAGAGAACCATGAGATGATTTAAGGGGATAATTGTAGTTTTAATTCTGTCATTTTATGTAATGCATTTCATGAAGGTGTGTTTGATATTATCACTAACATTGTAGGATATATACACATTAAACAATCAAACATAAATTGGTTCCCATAGTGTGGCCTAGCCTCGTGATTTAATCAATTTTCTATTGAGTTTCATTTTGAAAGTTCCATCAAAATATCCAAAATGATGCATACTAATTTTTCTGCAGTGTGTCTAGATCTACTTTCGGCCCATCTAGTTGTTCTTTCAGCACATTTGGCTCCTGTTCTAGCACATTAGGTGTTTTCTGTAGCACATGCAGACTCTATTTTGGTGTGTCAAGGAGTTTAAAATTTTAATTATGTCATTTTTAGTTTCAGCGCATTCAGTTCATATTTTAGCACATCTGGTTGTCTTTTTTCGCATTCAATAGTTTGGCGCATTCGGTCTATCTTTTAGCACATTTGGTTCTTATTGTTATTTTTCCAGATTCCTGAAACTGATTATATTTTTTCTATGTTGCAGGACCTTGATACGAAATGAGAGACTATGGAGAAACATTTAAAAGAACATTCTCAAAGATAAACATTGAAACTACAAATGGTTGGATGGAGGGTTAGATCTAGTTATTACTTTTCCTTTGGATAAGATAGGAATCTAGTATAACTAGGAAGGTTAAATTTACAACCATGTCTACTGTGTTTGGAATGGTAGGCGAGTATGCTCTCCCTTTAACTAGGTGATCAGAAAGCTAGACCCATTCACTTTCTTTCCATTTTTAACCTTAGAGGGTCTGCCTCCCCGCTTCGAAAGGAGGGAGCAACCAAATCGGTAACACACTCTAAGACAAGTGACTTCCAGCTGGGATATAAATGTTGGTGCTGAATGAAATTTTGACTATCATGAGTATCATTCCAAATAGAAGGGATAAAATTGTCTCTTTCCACATGGATGGTACCCCACGAACAAAAATTCCTTACTGAAACTCTCTTGTTGTAGTTTGCCCAATTTTCCCTATCTATTCTTTGGTACAACAACAGTTGTTGTGAAGGCACCCACATTTTTACAATTTTTAGTAGAAATGATCAACTTTCCATTGGATATTCATGGGATCTGGAAGCTTGGTTAGCCTAAGAACTGAGTGCATTGTAAGGGGGAGTTCGTGCCGCCAAGATTCTAAATTCATTTGCTAAGAATATGCAGTTGGAGTAAAGTCCACATGAGATTCAAAAGAATATAGTGTTACACAGCCTAGGGAATTTTCTTGTCTAATGTGTTTACCAATGTGTTTTTGAACCAAAATTTTAAACAAACATTACACCAACACATCCAACCATTGATTCAGAAGAAAATCCAACTCAAATAGTCTAGATTCACTATCAACAACCTGAAAATTATGTCAAACTATCAAAAAACAAAAAAAAATTTCTAGATTGGCGCATCTGGTGCCTATTTTAGTGCATTCATACAATTCTCCAATGCATTAATTTATTGTTTAGTGCATCCCTCTCATACATTCCTAGCATATGCTCTTTCAATGCATCCATACCCTATTTTAGTGTGTTTAGACCATTCCTCAGCACATCCCTATCCTATTTTGGTGCATCCAAAACTTTTTGCAGAACATCTAAGTAATTTTTCATCACATGTGAGTTTCAGCGCATCCATACCCTATTTCAGTGTATTTGGTAACTTTTCAATCAAAAACCTGAATTTGACCCCTTTTCTATCAATCAACATTCAGTCCATATTTTTCCCTTGTAAACAATATTTGTTCATCATCTTAAAGTTTATGTTGAGGGATTTGAAATCAAACAAAAATTTCAAGAAATCCATTACCAAGAGGATCAAGAAACCAAAGAAACACCTTAGTTTTAAGAAACTTTTGAAAAGGAGATGTTTCTTGTACCAATGTAGGGAAGTCTTGCACAATTATCAAACCTTCCTTCATTGGTATCATGACTTTGATAGAGGGTATACTGGTGATTTTTCTTTATATCTTTTATCTTCGTAAGCTTATTATCAATGAAGAGCTCTATCCCAAAGTCATAATCACATTCAACCAATTCACCATTCTTCGATTCCTCAACCGAAAATTCAATATTCTAATCATCCCAACAAATTTTTGCAATAGATCCTAATCTTATCAAAACTAGCATTGTCAAGTGAAAATCCCTTGCCTAAATTTTTGATCAAACATCTCAAAGTGTCTTCCCTATCACATCAAATTTCTAATTCAGCAGCTTCATTTCACCCTTAGGATTTATCATCCTTCAACAAGATTCATCATCCTTTATCCCAAAATAAAGCTCTCTCAACTAGATTTTCAATCAACCAATTTTGGCACTCTCCCAAATTTGGTCAAACATTTAGAAAATTTTCATCACTTGTATGCCCATCTTACCAAGGTTTCAAAAGCAAAAACTAGATAAAAAGAAAATCAAAAACCAATAAACCATGGCAGAAAGAGAAAACAATCCATTTTTCAGAACTTGTTCAGATGAGGTTGAAGAGATAACAAAAGAAAAAATTGAGCAAGCCCAACAAGATCCAAACTTCCACAAGTTCATGGAAAATATTTTTGAAAAATAAGGAGAGAAATACCTTATAATGTTAGCAAATAAAGACATCAAATTACCTAACAATTTCAATATCACGAAATTGCAAAAGACTCATAAGAAAATATAAATGGAAATACCAACTAAAACCAGAAAAGAAACAAAGACCAATGATTGCATGGATGCTTTGACACAAAAAATACAAGCCTTTCAACAACAAATGTAGAAAATTCAAATGAGGGCCACTAAGAGGTATTCCATACAAGACATATGTCCCTACCCATTCGATCAAAATGTTAACATGATACCTTTCCCTAAAAACTATGAATTTCCTAAATATGACAAGTATAATGGGGAAAATAATCCAATAGATCATGTGAAGGAATTTTGAACGATGATTCTTGAATTTTCTCATGAGGACACATATCTAATGAGGTTATTCCCCTGTAGTTTAGGAGGACAATGTATGCAGTGGTTTTCATAATTACCTCCGGGAATTAATTTTTTTAAAGAATTGGTTAACAAGTTTATCACGCAACATTCATTCAATATCCAACACAAAATTACAATGAAATAAATTTTTAACATGAAACAAAAGAAAGGAGAATCATTTCGCATATTCTTACAAAGGTGGAGAATTTTATTCATAAGGTATCCCTGACCCATACCAGAAAAAGAGAAAATAGATGTGTTCATTGATAACTTGAACAATGACATGAGCTATAGGCTCGAATTATAATATCCCCCAACTTTTGAGAAATTGATCGAAAACAAAATCAATCTTGAGGAGGCTTTGGTCAAATGAGGGATTCTGAAAATCTATAATGAAAATAAATCATCAAATTCCCCCAACAATGATAAACTGAAGTTTTGGAAAAAGTTCAAAAATAATGAAAATGATAACTTTTTTGAAACACGCAATGCTAAAATGGTTTTTAATTTGTCAAGAAGTCCTTCAAATACATATAAAAGGACCACCCAAACTACCAATCAAACCAATAGTCAAAATGCTAAGTGCGGGAATAATCAAAATAATCAAACATAATCATCCAGGAATCTCCCTTATCAAACATCAAAAAATCGCAGGAAGTTTACGTCCTTGGGTTAATCACATGATTCCACCTTGAGGGAACTTATTGCGGAAAATATTATCACTTTATCAGACACCCGAGGTTTTGAGCCCAAAGTAAAATCATCATGGTGGAATGATGCTCATTATTGTGAGTTTCATCGATGTAAAGGTCACCTCACCAACAATTGCATGCAAGTAAAGCATAAAATACAAGATTTGATTGACAAAAAAATCATAAGGATCGAGGAACCTAAAACTAAAACTTATCATGGTGTATTCAAGAACCCTCTACCAAATTATGACAAAGGAGAATATTCTAACAACAATGGCAAGGGAAGGAATGTAAACTATGTTCAAGACACCATCATCCTTAATATTTCGGTCATTGAAGATCATGCAAATGACATTGAAATCCATAACCCACTAGGTCCTATTGCAACCACTCATCCAATGAACGACATCAATATTCTTTTTGATCAAATCCCCAATATCCCACAAGACATGGTTGTAGTGGATAATGAAATAAATTTCATCAAAATCAATGGAAAACAAGACAGTGTTCCAATAAACGAAACCACATGATCTCAAACAAAATACATTTTGAAAGGAAGTGCTTCCAAAACACCTGCCGCTACATATCATCAATGCAACATTGTCGACCAACTTCAGAAAATCCTTGCACAAATATCAATACTAGAGCTTCTCAAAATCTCTCCTGCTCACAAAGAAATTTTGGAAAAGGCCCTAGTCGACACAATAGTACCAGATCATCTAGAAGTTTTTTCTTTCCAAGCCATGGTGGGAAACCTAATTGCACCTCACTACTTGTCCTTTTCAGAGAATGATGATGTATCTCTCACTCATCCTCACAATGCAGCCCTTCATATCGAAGTGTTGATCCATAAAATTCATGTGAAGCGCATCCTTATAGATGGAGGAGCTAGACATAATATCTGTAATTTGAAACTTGTTCATGCACTATCATGCACTAGGTTTCATTGACAATGCAATAGATCCAAGAAAGAAGATCATAATCAAAGAATATGATGATGAAGAATGAGCTTCAAAAGGCTTGATCATATTACCTATTCAAGCGGGGCCAATTTAGAAAGATGTGATTTTTCAAGTCTTGGAAAAGGGTTTAACATATAATATACTCTTGGGTCATCCATGGATCCATGAAATGTAGGTTGTACCCTCAACATATCATCAACGTCTAAGGTTCCCCTGCAATGTTCGAGAAATCACTATTCTTGATGATTCAAATAATCCCCAACAATGAAATGCTCTAAAGGTTGTCTAGGATGTGTTTGTGCCTCATAACCGTGAAGACTCTAATTCCACTTCTGATGTCTGCAACAATTCCAGTCAAGCGAGTATTTTTTCCACATCCTCTCAGGGAGGAATTCAATCTAGTCCACCATCCAAACAATTAGAGAAAAAGGAAGAGTCTAGCCCTTTTGCATTGACCAATTTTGAAGCCCAACTAAATACCCTATCCAAATAATTTGAAGAGAAAGTCCAAATCAAAGATAAAGATGTCAGCGAATACTCCATTTAACAATCCCTCTTCCTCTCATAGTTAATGTCACAAAAATCCTATGGTCAACCATCGACCTCATCATCCTCCCAACTATTCACACTATTTGATGGCTGATTAATAAAAAAAAGCACTCAGGAGGAAGAATCAGATGAAAAAGATATTTTGAACTGGCTCTACAAAGATGAAACTAATTCCCAAGTTACAACAAAAAAATGTTTAAACCACTTATTATAGAAAATGATTCTCAATCCGAGAGAAGATGGGATATGACAGACATGGACCTACTAGAAAAAGAAAAGAGGGTATCACAAAACCTATCCAACCCGTTATAACCAATCCCAAAGACAAAACAGGGTTAGAATACAAGGAACATCAAAAAGAAGAAGAAACGAAAGAGGGTACAAAGGAGAAGGCTATTGAATGCATTCTATAGTTCCATGCCAGTGACCACTATGAAAAAAATTCAAATAGATATGAGTGGGATTCTTTGAGAGAAGAATCATGTCATGAAAATAATGTTGATGTAATCCATAAGTATACTCCCATGCTTGAGGAGGGACAAGGCTCAGGAATTGGATGACTTGAATTAGAATCGCAAAATATTGATGGCTTGAGTGAAGATGAGTGAACTCATAGTGAGATGGACCTTTTAGAGGAGAGTGACATTACAGACCTCCACTTGGCATTAGTCTTGTTCAATGACCACACTGCTATTAGGACACTTACAACATCTGACCTCAATCCACCCAATGATGCCCTACCATTACTGCATCTTGAGCTAATATATTGGAACCAAACCCAACCTATCAATATCCCCACCTTTTTGAATGATGAAGCCATCATAAATTTCCTCTGCGAGGAAAATATTCAAACAATCTTTACCATTGAACATCACAATAGAACTTCATAATAGGAGAGTGTCAAGTTTCCCAACTGTAAAATAAATTAATCAAAATAAAGATCTGATGGTGAAAACCATTTTATGGTAGTATCGGATCAAGAAAAAGTAAAAATAAAGAGCGCATCTAGTGGTGTAAACATCCTCGAGGCACCTAAGGATGGTAAATTTAACACTCTCCTAGAACACTTCTAGGAGAGATCAAAAGTCCTGATTGAACCGACATAGTCTATCAGTGTTGACACTATGGAAACAATAAGAACTCTTCATCTGGTAGAATCATTGATAGAACAGGAGGAGCACAAATTTGTCAAGTTCTTTGAGGAGCGACAAGTCATTTTTTCCTAGTCTTATGCTGACATGCCAGGGATAGATCCTGGTCTCATTATGCATCATTTGTCTCTTCCTTCGAGAATCAAACTATTTAAATAGAGGTTGAGAAAGATGTATCCTCATATTAAATTACTAGTGAAGGTTTAACTAAAGAAGTTGTTGGATGTTAGATTCATCAGACTCATTGACTATGTAGAGTGGATATCAAATATTGTACCTGTCTCAAAACCTAATGGAACTATAAGGATTTTCATAGAATTTGGAGATATCAATAAGGTTTGCCTGAAAGATGATTTCCCTTTGCCGAACATAGACATTGTTGTGGACATAACAACATGAAATGGCATGTTATCACTGATGGATGGATTTTCTAGATATAACCAAATTAAGATAATTCCTAAACCTCAAGATAAGACAAGTTTCACATGTCCATGGGTAAAATTTTGTTGGAATGTCATGCCCTTTGGGTTGAAAAATGCAGGGGCCACATATTAGAGAGTTATGACAACCATTTTCCATGATATGATGCATACTTCCATGGAGGACTATGTAGATGAATTTTTGGTGAAATACCACACAAGAGAGGGACATCAAGAAATATTAGACAAACTCTTCACCTGTTTAGAGAAATTTAATGTTCGCCTCAATCTAAAGAATTGTGTATTTGGGGTAACATCAGCAAAGCTACTAGGGTATATTGTGTTAGAGAAGGGTATTGAAGTGGACCCCATAAAGGTAAAATCCATAATGGAGATGCCTCCCCCTAAATATATCAGCCAACTAGGGTCCCTACAAGGAAAATTCCAATCAATCAGAAGATTTATCTCACAACTAGCTGATAAGACTCATCCTTCACTCATCTCTTGCACAAGAATGTTTCTTTCTGATGGGATGATAAGTGTGAAGCAACCTTTAATCATCTCAAACAATATCTCATGAGTCCATCCATCCTAGAACCTCCAACATAAGGAAAACCTCTTTTATTGTACATCACCAGTACTGACCAATCATTGGGATCTTTATTGGCACAAGAAGATTCAACAGGGAAAGAAAGAGAAATTGATTATATCAGTAGAACCTTGAATGCATATGAGATCAATTAAACCTCCATTTAGAAATCCTATCTATCTATAGTGTTTTCTACCCAACAATTGTAACACTATATGCTGACTCACACAGTTAAGTTAATATCCAAGATTGATCCAGTAAAGTATCTCCTAAGCAAAGAAAACCTGACAGGAAGACTAACTAAGTGGGTTATGATACTTAGTGAATTTGACATCCAATATTTTGATAGAAAAGGTATGAAAGGGAAAGCCATTGCTGATCAACTAGCTAAGGCACCACTTTATGATGATCATCCACTTCATATTGAATTTACAAATGCAGATGTCCTAACAGTAACGACAAAACTTTGATGGTTCCTTCACCCAACATGGATCAGGAGCACGAATCCTATTCATCACTCCCATAGGGAGTATCATTCTAAAATCCTATCGCTTGAAATTTCCTTGTACCAAAAATAAAGCTGAATATGAAGTACTCTTTATTGGGATCAAGATATCCATGGAATGGAAAATTACAGAGCTCCAGGTTTATGGGGATTCTCAACTAGTCATTAATTAGGTCAATGATGATTACCAAACCAAGGATGATAAACTAATGCCTTATAAGAGAATGATTGATGACTTGAAGAAGTATTTTTTCTACATCCAATTTGGTCAAATTCCTAGGAGCAACAACAAGGTTGTCGATGCTATGGCTACTATTGTTTCTTTGCTCCAAATTCCAGAAGAATGTAATCACTATGAGTTCATGGTGGAGAAACTATGTAACCCCACCTATGATTACTCTGAATCCCAACTTATTTTCCACCTAGACGATGCCAATACTTCCCTCTATGAAAAGATATATGCTTACCTAAAAGATAATATCCTTCCTCCTAATCTTTCCCACAACTAAAAATGAAATTTCATCCGCTAAGCTACCCATCATACCATAATGGTAGATGTCCTTTACCGTCGAGGTCTAGATGAAACTCTTTTGCAATGTATCAAAAATGATGAGTCTGAAACAACTTTATGTGATGTCCACAAAGGTATTTGTGGACTCATTGAAGTGGTTTAACCCTTGCCAAGAAACTCCTCCACCTGAGATATTACTGGCTGACTATAGAGAAAGAAGCCTTTCAATTTTTCAAGACATGTCAAAAATTCTAGATGCATGGTAATCTCATCCATGCACCAACAAAGGAATTATGGCCCTTCACATCAACATGGTCATTTTGTAAATGGGGGTTGAATCTTGTGGGTAAAATTCACCCACCTTCATCAAATGGAAACAATTTCATCATTACAACCACATAATACTTCACAAAGTGGGTTGAAGTAGTGCCCATGATCACCATCATGGGAAAGTAGATCTCCTCATTCATCCTAAACCACATCATTTGTAGGTATGGTATCCCTCAGTTCATTATGACTGAAAATGGTAGGCCTTTCAAGAATTAGGATGACCAAGAACTCTATGAAAAGTTTCATATCCAACATCGTTTTTCTACACCCAACTACCCTCAAGGGAACGACCAAGGTGAGGCCTCAAACAAAACAATCTTGAGAAATCCAAAAGAAAACCATCAATGATGTTGGATGTGACTGGCATGTTCAATTAAACCCTACTTTGTCGGCCTATCATACAAGCATTTGAACACCCACATGAGCCACACCCTATGGCCTCATCTGTGGAACCGAAGAAATTTTTCCAATCGAATTTGAGATACCCTCACTCTAGGTATCCTTGAAAGGTCTCATTACGGATGATGGTTACAATATGTCTAGATTGTAGGAACTTGAGTTGTTGGATGAATGTTTTCAACTTGTAGTAGATCACTTGAAATTCTATCAACAGAGAATGTCTTGAAGCTACAATCATAAAGTCAAACCTAGAAAATTCCAAGACAACGATCTCTTACTAAAAGAAAATCCTCATAATCAACAAGATTGAGAGAATAAGGGGAAGTTTGAGCCAAATTGGTTGGATCCTTTTGTTGTTGTTTTAGTCTTTGGATCGGGGGCATACCAATTATCAACACTAGAGGGGGATCTATTTGATGAATCAATGAACAACCTTCACCTGAAGAAGTTCTATACCTAATGCATCCAGTGCATGTCTTAAAAATTCTTGAAAAAATCAAAAATTAAAAAAAAGAGAAAAAATACAAAAATACAAAAATATAAAGAAATCAAAAATCAAAAAATCAAAAAAAGAGAAAAATACAAAAAATAAAATAAAATACAAAAATAGTTGCCCTAATGAAAAGCTAGCAAACATGCATCTTGGTAACAACAAAAAAATAATAAAAAATCTAAAAAGTTCAATAAAAACAAATGGTGAAAACTTGGTAAATAGGTGCTATTTGTGATCGATTAGCTTCTTCGTGTTTTTGAGCATGTGGTGACTGTCCGCTTCCACCATCTTTGTGCATTCTTGCATATATGATAATGAGGTTCATGTCCATATCTGGCTAATGTGGTTATCCCACTCTAGCTTGCTTCTCATTGTACATATCCATAATATTTTGGTTTGTTCTCACTAGGGGAAAGTATCTTGATTTTCTATTGGGGTAAAATCACTGTTGAGCATAAATAAATAGGAAAGCAATCAACAAACGGTAACATCAAAACAACAATCACAATGACCATTTCAAAATCTGAGCATCAAAAATCAATACAATCCAATCAATCAAATCAAATCAAATATCAACATCAAACTAGATCATGTCATCTCTTAAGGATCATCTTCTAAATCATGGTTGGATCACCTTAACAAAAATGTTCAAATGATGTATTGTGATTATTGTTATCATTTTTTGGGAGTACCTTGATGATTTCACAAACTAGGGGCACTATGATCAAGAATGATATTTTTCTTTTTCTACTACTTGTGAGTTAATTATTACTACTATGCAAATTGTCATGGGACATGCTCTACAAAGTATCATTGATGACATTATGAATTTGCATAGAAACATGATTAACTCTTATCTGTTTACACAAGTGATACTTAGGTAATCTCGGTCTCATTATACCTAGATTCTTGTGTTATCTTTCATTATCAAATCTCAACAATAGTTGTATGGAAGTGATACTCAGGTCATCATGGTCTATTTTATGCCATCGATGTTTGTACTAAATTTCAACATAATAAAACACTCAATGATGACAATATGCACAATGAATAAGATTGAAAACATTGCATGGATAGGATTTAATTTCATATTAGTTTGCATTTTCACTATAGATTTTCTATGCTTATCATCCTCAAGGTTGATGTTATTTCTTTCTAAACGATTTGAGTATACTTGACATAACAAAAATATCATTCAGTTGCTTTTTCATTTCATTCCATATCATACATTCATTTGCATTTGAAAATTTCTAAAAATAAAGCATAATACCATCACATCAATATCATAGCAAATGTATCTTATCACATTCGTACTCATAACACCATTATTCAAATCATCACATTTACATTCATAATAACATATTTCATATATTTGCATAGAAAATACCAAAAATATGGAAAATTTGCATCACATATTGGCATCATAACATGCATCTCATAACATCATAGCATAAAAATCATACATCTATACATCTACATGTATCACAAATAATTCATAATAAAATCACATTTCACGTCATTTGCATCCATCTCACCATCTATAATCATCCATTTGAAATTGATAATAAAACCATTTGCTTCCATACATAAATAAACATGAAAAATAATAAAGATCAGATTTAATATCATTTCATCCATCTCATAAATTCATCCATCCATAATAAAAGCATCATCATCCATACATGCATCCATAACATAATCATATCATAACATAGCGTAATCATATAGAATATAAATTAAATGCATCCATCCATAATAAAGCATCAATGCATAAGATCACCAATTGCTGTTGCATATCATATAAACTCATGAAAATATGTCAAGTATACAATGTTAAATTTGAGAATGAGATACATAAAAAATGTGGCACAATGGCCGAGTCTATAAATCACAATGAAAAATCAAGTCTACCTGGGAGATCCTGTGGTACTGCCACCTGATGTGGCTGGTCTTTGCCCTATCCCTGAAGGTCCTACTCTTGATGGTCCTATACCTGGTGGTGGAGGTGCATGTGGTAAAAGTGACTGGGTAACCCCTCCACTAGTAGTATGTGAATGTGTGCACCCTAATCTAGACCTAACATAACTAGCTTTTTGCTTAGCTGGTACAACATCATAGTACCTACTCCTATAGTATTTCGCCTCCTTGGTGGAATCTCTGAGCTCTATAACCAAGTTGGTCATACCTATACACTGAGTTGCAATTTGTATCCTATTGGCCACAACGATCACTTTCTTTTCTTGCCTCCTAGTAGCATCTCACTCTATGGTAAGTGTGGCTGCTTGAGCCTGTAACTATACCATTTTTACTTGCATCTCAACTTGAGCTGAAACCTATGCCTGTACCTATGCCTAGGCCTAGGCAAGTTGACTCTACAGTGCCTGAATTTGAGCCTGTAAACTCTACACCTACCCCTATAGACCAAAAATTTTAGCTTGTAGTCTTTATGATGGCATCCATACTATTAGTGGCCGGTACCCAACTGGTCCCGACGACCACCTCCTCGGGATAACCCCAAAGAATGGCGCACCCACTTCACCACCACCATCATCACCACCATAATCTCCTCCACCACCACCACCATCATCTCCCCTCCACCTCCCCCTCCATCTCCACCCCTGGGCTATGTAGATGTTCCTACACCCCTCCCTCCTTCCAAAAATAGTGTAGGCTCATTGGAACTAGAAATCCGTAGAAATAGATGAGTGTGGAAATACTTCACATAATCTTCCATCATCGAAGAATCTACTATCTAAGGGTGGTACTACTAGAAAATGGGTTGTATATGATAATACTCAATGCACGTTGCATAATATTCATTGGTTAGACCCCACTTTGGTATGTCCTACCACCGTCATGTGTAATGTGCTACCCCTTGTGGCATCCCTTGGATATGACCACACTCCTTGTGGACCCTCCCAAGCATGAATCTCTCTAGAATATAGGGTTTCCTCCCTATTAGGTATCTACTAAAAAAAATGAATGGAAGCTCTACACCATTTGAGGGCCATGCATTGTAATCCAAATAGGGTCTCCATATCACTATATACAAGTCATCCAAGATGTTCCTCCAGTACTCAAACTTTTCAAGCTTATGTTGGACAAGTGGCCATGAATATCCAAACGTATATGGGCGTCTTGCCGCTTGTACCTTGTTACCACTAGTCATGTAATCGCTATGTGCTTCCAAGCCTAGAGCTATAGAAGTTTGCACCCTATTGATAAACTCCCTGCTCATAGATACACTACCTAGTGTAGATCATGGTATAATTGTGCCAACATGCACAAACCCCAAGCATATACTGTCCCGTGAGAAATCATGCCTAGCCAACTAAAAGGCCCTTCGACCTATGGTTGGGGCATAAAAATCCTCCAAAAAATCTTGATAGGATGTATGGTAGTGATTACTGAGTCACAATCAACTCCTGCCAAGATAACTCATAACCAGTAAGAGTATCATCATGAAACGTCTACCACAGAGCATTTGTCCCTCCCTGCTCCTCCACATCATATATCACTAAGGTCCCAATAACTAGTATCCTCATAATACAATAGACATCCTCTGGGGTCACTATCATCTCGCTCGTTAGTAAGTGAAATGTGTTGTTGTCAGTATCCCTCAATTAATCTGGTATTGGGGCATACGTATCAATGAGCTCAAACCACACTGGTGTATGATGGAAAGATATGCTAGAGTCAATTGTGGGATCATATACCATGTCCCTAGAAATAATTCATGAAACTAAAGGTTCCCTAAACCACCCTCCTAGAATCAAATGAAAACATCAAGTCAACAAATCTTTTAATCAAGCATATCATCTAATCAAATCAGCTCACATGAGATTCTAATCAAATCTCGAGGAGAACCTAACCTATCATTTGATTCTCATTTCTCATGATATCGATCAACATCAATCCTATCTTTTCATCATTCCTCACCTATCATGAGGACGATGATCAATCAAATCAACCTATCATATCTTTTCATCATTCCTCACCTATCATGAGGATGATTATCAATCAAACCATCAATGAACCTATCCTAATTCATCGTTCCTTACTTATCATGAGGATGATCATCATCCTATCAATAAACATCATCCTATCATCAGATGGCATGATAAATATTATCAAAATCTAGAAGGAATTGATAAAAATCATAAATTTTGGATGGATACGCTAAAATAGGTTTTCTATGCACCAGTTTACTTGCGCTAGAAGATCTACTCAATTTGTTGGAATAGAGTCTTGATGCACTATTTCTCCTATGAGCTGAAAAACTAAACCTATTCATTAGAATAGGGTCCCAATGCACCATTTCCCGGATGTGTTTCTTAATCAAGCCTATGCGCAACATTAACACCCCTATGCGCTATTTTTCGGATGCGCTAAAGTTTTGAACCTATGTCCTGAAGCGGAAGCTGGATACACAAAAATAATTTGTGGGTTCTAACCTAGTGGGATGCACTACTGCAAGCTCCCTATTTGTGGAAGTGGGTGCCCTATGCACTAAATCACCTACTTTATGCGCTAAAACTCAAGAAATTTTCAAAATTTTGAAAGGAAATTAGGGTGCAAAAATAAAATTTTAAAATTCAAAAAAGTGGTTTCGAGGTACATACCTAAGGTCCATACATGTCCAGATGCTAGTGATGGCAAACACGCTTGAATCAAGTTCTCAAAATGCTAAGGTTACAAATGAGTTTAACTTTTAACCTTTTACCTGTTTTAAAGGTTAATTAAGGAGTAATAATGGTGGCATTTTATTTTATTTTTCAAAGGGGCTCTTTTACCAACTATTCAATAGTATGGAAAATCTCTTCTAATTTTCATGAGATAAATTAGGTCTTTCTTATCAAATTTATCGATCATCAACACATTATTGAAAAATCATTTAAATCATCAAAGTTTTTCAAAACTCACCAAAAAATCAATAATCCCTTATTTACCTCTCGAGGGGGCATCATTTCATCATCATTGTAAAATCAGAGTCCAAGGCATGTCAAAAAGTTTACCATCATGGTCAGAAAATTTAGTCTTTGAAGCAATGCAGCTGCATGTATCACTTTAAAGAGGGAAAGAATGTATGCACGCAAAAATGGTTTAAGCATCACATTAATTAAATACTGGCTATTTGATTAATATTCCAAATTCCTCTACTATTATAAATAAATTGTAAAATTTATTTATATCATTCATATTCTATTTCCTCTTTTCAAAATTCACCTTCTTTCTAAAACTAATTAAAAGGGACAAATTAATGAATTTTCATTTAATTAATTTTCCCTTCTTTTAAATTTGAATTTTTGAATTCAAATTTAAAATATTCTTTTAAAAATTGGTTAAAATGAACAAAGGAATTTATTTTTCATTTTATTAATTTACCCTCTCCTATTAAATTGAATTTTTAATCTAATTTAGAAACATTTCTACAACTTTCTTCTAACCACCTCCAAATCACTTGCCACCTCATCATGTGTCTCACAAATGAACTTTTATAAATTGCAAAATATGAAATATCTTCAAAAAATTTGCAAGAACTATCTCCCTGATTCCCTCCTACCTCCTGATGCTCTACCATTGATCGCACATGATCATAATCATGACCATCTGTTGTTGCCACATCACCTTGAGGCTTGAAAAATCTTTAAATAGAGCCCTTGCTACAACATTTCATAGAGTAAGAATTTGATAAGTTTATGTTTCTGAATTTTAGTGCACTTGTGAGAGAATTTTGAGAGAATTTAGCTTGTGTTTTCATTGTAAATCATTTTAGTGTTATAAAGGCATTTTCATTCAGATAGATTAGCTTAATTCATCTTTAATTTAGCAAATTATACTAGATCATCATACTCCCTCTTATCATTTAGATCTCATTATCATCTCATTGTAGAATTATTTTTATCTTAAATGCATCAAATATAACAATAGAAAAACATAGTCATGTTGGATTTTATCTCAACATCTTGTAGCTTAAGTTGTCAATATAATGTAAGCTCACATTGCAAATCAATTATATCTAAGAGCATGATTTTGTAGGATTCCTTGGGTCTAGAGAACCATGAGATGATTTAAGGGGATAATTGTAGTTTTAATTATGTCCTTTTATGTAATGCATTTCATGAAGGTGTGTTTGATATTATAGCTAAAATTACAGGATAAATACACATTAAACAATCACACACACATCATTTCAAAATTCAACACATATATGCCACTTTTTAGTGAATCAAGTTTAAAATTTGGATTATTGTTGATTGTTTCCTTTATATAGTGTGAAAAAACTTTTTACTTTTACCCATTCGCATCATGTTGAGGGGTTTTGTTAGTCAAACTCAAAGAAATTCTTTTTTCTATTCTTTTTCTTCTCTTCCTTGCATTCTTTGTAGAAATGACTAGATTTTCCACAGTTCCAACCTTTTTCCTTGGACTTTCTAGGAGACCTAGATCTCCCTGGAGATTCGGATTTTCACTTATTTTCCTTCTTGTTTCCTTTCTCTTTTGATCTTCCATGAACAAAAAGGGCCACGTTAGTCATCTTAGAGTATTTCCTCCACATCTCTTTAGACAATAGCAAAGAAACCTCCTCATCCATCTCAAAACTAGTGGCAGTAGTCCCAATGGCCACTACTAGGTGATCCCACAAGTCCAAAATATAACATAGTTGAAAATAATGGAATGATACCGGTCTTCAATTTTGTTACTAATACAACCTAGTTGAGCTATCAACATTGTAAACACATTAATGTGATCTATAATAGATTCTCCATCTTCCATCTTCAATGAATACAATTTCTTCCAAAGGAATAACTTATTTACAAGGGCTTTAACATGATGGACGTCTCTAAGTTTATTCCAAAGTTATTTTAAGTCCTATCTTAATTGATGTTCAATATCATGGAATCATCTAGGTAGTCTTAACAAACCCTTGTATTTTCGATCCATCAGATCTCGATCTTCCTAGGTTGTAATAGTTGGTGTTTCATACTAAATATTGTAGCCCACAAATCTCCATCAATGAGCATAATATCCATCTTTAACTTCCATGAGTTGATTTTTTTTCCATTAAAATTCTCCATTGTGATTCATCTAGATGTGCTTGCCATATTTTGCAGCAACAAGGTTACAAAATGTTCTTATGAAAAACTCCTAAAACAAAGATCATCTCAAAAAAACCTTCAAAACCAAAAAAACTAAATAATGTTGGCTAGGGTCTGATACCAACTGAAAGGAATTTGAGTGTATATTATATGCTTCCTAAAATAATCTAAGTAGGGGAGAGTTATATAAATTTATTTTAAACACCTCAAACAATTACCGTTAGAAAAAGATACACTTTCAATAACATGTAAAACATATAAACAATACAAACCATAACATAGTGATTATGTGGGAAAACCCTTTCAGGAAAATAACCATACTCGAAATGTACAGCTCAACTTGTATTATCAATGAAAAAAAAAAATACAATATAAATCAACAAAAATTTCTTTAGGAGTCACACTACAGCAAGAAACCGAAGAAATTTCGTTAGCATAATAGCATTTAACCAATCTTCAATCTATCAACTATGAAAACACACTAAGGCATAAAATATTTATAGAATTTCAACATGAAGAAAAGGTGGAAAAACTTTGAAAAACCAAAATACATGCCCAAGTATGAACATAAGTTTATTATGACATTTTGTCATAATTATAACCCATAACTATAGCCTTTTTATATTTCTAAAACCCGTCTCCTTGAAATTAGCGATGACTAAAAATGCAATAAACTTGCATGCATCCAAATTTCGTAGATATGTAGGTGAAATCATCACATGGGTCCCACCAATCATAATAAGCTTATAATTTTTCTATATATGACTCTTTCACCATCATAATCAATCATAAACTAACATATCAAGTTGTCATAGCCCATTACATAGTAACTTACCAAAAATGCCACCATATTAGGCATAAATTTAGGTCCTCCAAAGTGGAAACCTACCTCCATTAAAATAGCTTAAAAAATTTATATTTCACCTTCCATGTGGGATGCCCCCATAGTGATAGATCCCACAAAGTGAACAATTTTCGTAGGTAATTAATTTAGGAAATAAATAGTTAATATCAAATAATCAAAAAAATTAAGTGCTAGGACTCTAAACTTGAGACACACTAATCCCAACAAATACATTAACACTTTCACTCAAGGATCTACTATACTCACACTTGAAATACACACATCAACTTGTATTATTAGTGAAAACAAAAAAGCACAATATAACTTAAACTAATCCTCTTTAGGATTCAAACACTACAACAAGAATCTGGATAAATTTCATCAACATAACAACATATCAATAATCTTCAACATGAAGAAAGGGTGGAAAAACTTTGAAAAACCAAAATACATGCCCTAGTATGAACATAAGTTTATTATGACATGTTGTGATTGTAGACAGCAAAATCTGAGCACCCCCATATGGTCAAATTCCTCCCCTTTTTATTCCTCTATCTCACATCCCTCATCTACATTAATTAGATAATTTATTATTTAATTAATATTCCTCTTCTTGTATTGTTCCTAGGGTATTTAATTAAATAATTAAACACTTTATCTTTTATCCACTTTTCCTCTCTAAATTAAATAAATATTCTAATTTGTTTAATTTAGTCATTTGCCTTTATGAATTTAAATTAATTTTTAAATTAAATATTTCTCTCTCCTTGTCTCATCCTCCATAATTCTTCTCTAATCCAAGTTAATTTAATTAACCTATGATTAGGATGTGCACACCCCCTTAATCAATATTAGTGTGACATTCTCCATAACCCTCCACTTGCCCTTAATTTGTCACTAATTCATTTAGTCCCTTGTTTGCACAACCTAATCACCTAATTAGGTCAACCTAATCCTTATTCCATTTATGGGATACCCCCAAGTCAACCTTTTGTTAATTTCTTTCTCATTTTGGAGAAGGAACCCCTTTCCCAATATGAATTTTAAAATCATATTTATTCCCCCTAGGCCTTTTAAAGAATTTTTAACTCCATAAATGTCTTATCACCCACATGTGAACAGGGACCTCTTTTATGAGGAGATCTTGTCCCACTCCCAAGGTACCATAAAGTAACTCTACCTCATATCCATTTTGACACCTCACCTACCACATGTCAAGATGTGAGAGTTTGTGAGTTCTCAAATCGCCTTGTCCCTTGATCTTGTCCATGGTGGCTTTATTTTGACCCTCCATTTTTAGGGGAACTTCCCCTAAAATTAGAGGAATTTTCCCTCAATTGGATTAGTCAACTTGTTAGTTGTTTTTACTATAACCACATTGATCTTCTATTCTACCTATAGAATTTACAATTCTAATCAAGGGCAGCTCGAAGGACCTAGACCAACTGACGAGGATTTTAACAAACAAACCTCGTACACTTCGGGCTCTGCAAGACTTGGGAGGGTGGTTCCCTTAATGTGTTTATAATCTCACCAAACTTATAAACAATCATTAACAATAACAAATAGTCTCATTTCATAGCTTAGCAGAATAGGATAATATTGAATGAATTGGCTTTTCATCAATAGTATCAACTACTTGGAGCATGAGATGATTAAAACAATACTTCACAACTTAATATAGTAATTTGATTTGAAATTTGTTGCAAGATCTAAGCAAAGACAAACAAAAACAAAAACTTACAAAAAAATATGATTTAGACCAGTGCCATATACCATTGGGGAGTCAAATTCACAAAATCTAAAAATCCATGATAGATTCAAACACATAGCATATAAGATCTCTAACCATATTGCCTTACAATTCTATCAATTTATATCCTAACCCAGTATTATTAACAAATCCCTTTATAAATACATCCACCTATAACTCCATTCAAGTATTCTAATTAATCCTTTAAATTAAAGCCAAAATGAGAATCATACACACCACAACAGTGAGATGAACATAATAACCCTTGATTATGTTATTCAAGATAATGATATTCTTTTACAAAGGAGAGACATGAGATTAGAATGAATCATTCTAACTCAAATGCTAGTACTGTCATGAAACATCAAACCTTCATAAATTCAAAACCCTACAGAATGAAACAAACAACCTAAATTGCATTTTACACTGAATCAAAAAGTTTTACAACTTGCTATGCAACTATGCTTAGACCGACCTCAAGAATATCTAACTTGCTAACTCATAGTTTTGGCCTTGAAATCCTTCTTATAGAGAATGGAGGAGAAAACAAGAATGGGTCCAGAAATACACATGTTAGCAGTCAATTGGACTACCCTAATACACCTCACATAAATGATTACAACCACCGAGTCCCTTGAGCATCTTCTTGTTAATCCCACTAATTAGAGAATAGCTGCTACATTGGCCAAACCTCAAAACCTACGCCAACAATTGTCATGGAGACAAAACCATAATTTCTTATAACCATAACCGTTGAGCTGTTAACTGTCGTTAGCAAGTATTTTCTTACTCCTCTTCGATTAAATAATTGTCCACCCACCTTTGATATTATTCATCCATTGGCCAATCAAAATTCACCACCTCATTCACCTTAGTATTGTAATGTGTGTATTTCACTGCTACCTGATTGGCCTCTCTTTCAATAGACTAAAAATTTGTTGGTGTTAATTATCTTATCCATACTACTCACCAAAAAATCATAGTCTGAATCATCATAAATCATTTTGATTTGTGCATTGATGACATCATTCGCTCTATCCTGCCACTGTTGTAGTGATTTAATATTTCCTTGTGCATCAATTATATCTGAAAAAAATGTATCACTCCAATCATCAAAGCTCTTTACCAGTTCCCTAATTCTCCTACTCAAATCATCAGGTAGGGCCTGGAAACCCTTCAGTGATTTCTCAAAAAATTGAGTAGGCCTCAATGAGTGGGGCCTGTTATCTACATCAAATCTAGAGGCCTTATACATAATATCCAAATCATTGGCCTTAGGGATCCACTTCTCAAGAAAAGGAAAAATATTTCTTGATCCCTATTAATATTTATTATTTCATCAAAGAATGAAGAATATAAAGAATGTAATAATGGTAATCTACCATCCACCTTCTCATTTAGGTGCCTAAAAACTATATAAACAACCTCATTCTATCTAGCAACTACTGCATCCTCACTTACTTTTAAAGCAACCTATAAATCTGCAATCTTATTTAACATCTGCTTCTTAGTGGGGTCCGCTGAGTATTAAACCTCTTCCTCAACTGGCCCTAATGTAGGACTAAGAGTAGGTGTCTAGATGGGGTATCCTCCAGTAGAAATAATTGGAGAAGTAAGGGGTATTGATCCTGATGTAGAAGGTAATGCCATGATACTAGGAGCATAGGAGGATTCTCCCACCTACCTATATTTCATCCTATCTACCTCAAATTTCAGCTCAAAATTCCTTTGCCACATCCTAGTATATTCTGCAATTATGATGTTGTATTTCTCCATAAAAATCTTCTTTTCAACCTTTTCTCTTTCTGTTGTCTTCTAGGCCAATTTGGCCACATTTACAGTCAATCTTGTAGCTTATGTAGTTAAAGTTTTAGAAGCTCTCTTGATGATTAACCCTCCCCTTAGGTTGGGGCTAATATCAGTCACATTTGGCTTTCTTCCTTGGGGTGCCAACGCCAAAATTTATAGAGTTTCATATTCTTCACTAAAGGTAGAGTCCTACAGGGCTGCCTTAACCTCTTCCTCACTATTTTGTATGGGATGTTTGGACTTCAGAATGGCATTAAATGTCACGACATTAACTATGTCCCACTCAGGGAAAATTAGGACACCAACCTGATTCACTAATTTCCTTCCCTCCTCACGAGTGATGCTTTTGAACTCTTCCATCAGTTTGGCCTCCACCTCATCATCATTCTCCTACTCAAACCTATCAGGATTTTATTGTCTCCTCCTCTTGTATTTGTCTTGGTATTCTTCTAGCTTCATCCTCCAAACTAGTTGCAAGAATACAAGAGTCTTTCCAAATGCATCATCATCCAAGAATGCCTTGCAAGCCTCCATTGTGGCATCTTGTACACATTGTCCTTTTACATCCATATTAGATAACACCAACTATGTTGATCTAGCAGGGGAAGGAATACCAACTTGTATGTCTTGATCTGTAACAATTATCTCATCCATCAGTCTCTTGTGCTTACTCAACTCTCTGCATCTTAGGGCTTGGATTTGATGCTTCATGTACAAACCTGCCAGCTTTAATTCATTGCCTAAAAAAGGTAAAGAAACCCTTAGTGTCATGCTGCCTCCTAGGACCACTCCTCAAATGAAAGTCATCAAAGAATCTTCCAAAGTGGACCCATCCTCCCTTGGAACAGACAAAATCATAAACAACAGTGTAGTCAGGTAACGAAGTCCTTTTTCCTCTCCCTAACAGGTTGTCCTTGTGAATACAACCTATTTTCCACATGACCTCGTCAAACCTAATTCTTGATGGTACATTAAATTGGAGAATATGTCACACTCCTTGGAAACCATATACTCTTAGAACAATACTTATAGGGTATAAGATAATGTCACCCCAATTGTAGTAAATTTTCAAGTTAGGCTTCCTCACCTTTGGTCTGAGGAAGTCATGTAGGTATTCAAGGAATCTAGGCACATTTACCACCATTCAATCCCTGATTCTAGAGGAAAAGCAATTGTCAAATTGCACAAAAATGGTACCTCCCCTATTGTAAGATAAGTCAACACTCCAAACCTATACTGGTAATCCTTCTCCAATTCACATCTCACCTCAACTCCATCTTCTTTGAGAAGAAGTCAACATTCTTATACAGAAACATGTGCATTAATAGGGAATACCAAAATAAAGGTGTGCCAGTATCACCCACCTACAACTTCAACAACCTCTCATGTATCTTTTTTGCCAGAAATGATGCAAAGTCATACACCATAGAGAAATTGGGATGCTGAAATTGGGCCCCCATGAACATATGTCCCATTGGCATTATGGTATTAGGGTTGAATCCCAAAATTTGGCATAGTGAATAAAATGTAGCCAAAAACTGATTGGAAAAGCAATTTAGCCTGAAAGGCTCTTGGTCACTTGGGTTGATATGAATCGTTGAGCTGCCTACCCTAGCCAAATGAGGAGGAAGCAACTTTAATCTAAAAAGAGGCTTTGATCTTGCGTACTCTTGCTTCATCTCCTCAAGATCAATTGGAACCAAAATTAAGCTAGAATCACTTAGATCAAAAACTTGTTGAATCTCACCCACACTTATACTCAATAGAATCCCACCATCATTATCCCTTACTACTCTTGTAACATGGTCAGATCGTGTTGCCACTGCTCTGAGTAGGTCCACACTTGGGAACACATTTGGCACTGCTAGCTTCCCCATGTCATATCTCCAGCCATTAGAAAAGGGGTGAGGTAAATTTCACTCTCTGTACCATAGCCTAAACATTTCCAAACCATTCATAGGAACCCTAGCATCTACAATATTATAACTCTTGCACACTAATCCTTTGCCCAAGCTTCTTCCACTCATCAAAACTAAACCCCTCTTCCTCTCATTTTTTGATAATAGGAGTTGATCCAGAAAATTGTCATATAAATTCCTTTACAAATAATCAATATGGCTGAAATGTTGCTTTGGTGGTGCCATCTCAATTGAACTAGGGCTTCTTTAAATAATTTAAATCCTTGAACAAACTAGGGTTACCCAGAAAATGAAAGACAACAAGACCTTGCGATTTACCTCAATTTAAACAAACTAGTAACCTTACGATAATAATCACAAACCCCTCTGACAAGAACACTACAATCCTTTACAAAATCATAGTAAAATTAACCAAGTAGTATAGAAAACAACTCATGGAATTTCACACCTTGTAGAAAACCAAACTCTTGTTGTGATTGCTTGAAAAATTTGTCTCTGGCTTTGAAACTAATTCACCAAGGTGCTTGAATTCTTTGTGGTGAAATAGAATGAAGGCATATAATTTATGTTGATAAAATTGACCTAGTAAATGTCTCATCCGCCATTAAAGCACACTTGCATGCTGCGCCAATGGCTCCAATCACATTTGACGTGAATTTAAATTCTAACTGTCGATCCTTTGCCTTTGTCAGATCATCGAATGACCACCTTCAAAAAGGCTAATGTAATATCCATCTCAGTATCGATGGCGCACCAGAATATGCAGTGCCAAAGGAGTATAGGTAGCGCTTGCCCATGATATCACAATCAGTAAGCATCCTACATCTTTGGAACACATGATGGTGGGAAACTATTGATTCCCACCATCGGCAATAGTGTTCATTCACAATAGTCACCAGCACTGAACATAACCATCGAGAAAATTTTCATCAAGATTATAATACCACTATTGATCTTTATCATGTGCATCTCACAACTATTTTAGTAACCCAGTTTTTAATGTATTAAAACTCGAACAAAAATTAAAGCACTTTTATAAATCCTTTTTGGCGTCAGCAACTGAGACATGTGGCGCTCACCCATGATTTCACAATCAGTTGAAACCTAGTAGTGAAGCCATCATGAGATCATGGGGAATGGTCAGGATCAATTGTTGGATGATTGACGGTTACTAAAAAATGTTCCTTGTAAAATATAAAACCATTATTAAAGGGACAAGGGGACATCGCCTAGGTCAATGACAAACAATGGCTCAATGTTGTTCTTAAAATGGGGCATGAACCAACCTAGACTGAGGAAATAATAAATTTTAGGAAAAATATTTAACACTATTTATTCAAAGGGACTCGACCTAGACGAGTCAATGGGACATAACTCAATTTAGAAGCACCTTCAAAAAGGTAACAAAAAAATATATCCCACCCAAGGTATTAGATAAAAGATTATGAACTTATGAAGGAAAAAATAAAAACCCCAACCTTAAGTTTCTTCTAAATATTATGACAGACCAATATAGAGGCAAGATAATAATGGAACTGAAAGAAAAAAATTTGAGGCTCCATTTGGGGGAATTCATTCCATTGGAATGAAGTGAGAATAATAGAATCTTAGGTAGAGAAAACCAGTTGTAGAGACAACCAAAAAGGATTGTTTGGACATGACAATCCAACAAGAAGGAAACATATAAGTAACATATATACAAACCTAAGCTACTGCTAATGGAAAAAAATACTTCAACTAAAGTATAACTTGAAGAAATTTCCATGAACTGGAAATTAAAGAATATCGCCTGTCATTTCTTGGAGGAAATATGAATCTTCCCCCAAGTTAATATTTACTAGGAATGGACCCAACCAGATTGCATCAAACTTACCATTTTTTCATTTATTTTCCAACCTAGCATTCCACATCAAGACCATATCTCCATCTTGGAAACTCCTTCTAGTTGTCTTTTTGTCATACAAGTTTTTCACTTGCAACTGCAATTTGGCATTTTTCATTTGAGCATATCTCCTGGTCTCATCCAATTCTATGAGAGCTTCCACTCTCAACTACATTTCATCTTCTATTTCATTATTATACACTTGGAAAAATTTATACATCTCCATTAGATTATTCTGGGGAAACCTTGCATTTATCCCATAAACTAAGTGATAGGGAGATTGGATGAATCAATCACTGATTCATGCTCTGGGTCTTGTTTGGAAGACCTCCAGGGTGTCTCACTCCACCACTTACAACCTATAGGACCTTTTCCTTCTTAGGATCCCATAGTTCTCTTTGCCAGCCCACCTATCAACTTAGCTCTTCCTACCAAGTCAACCCTGGTGCAATCTTATAACACTAGCCTTAGCCCTTAATCCACCCTAAAGGTTATTAATCCTCCAAATTATTGAATTTAGTTTTATAGGGGTGTGGAGGTGATTCTAAAGTCTTCAATCCATCCTAGTAAGGGTTTTGAGGGTTCACCTAACTCCATCTGCAAGTCGCTCTCACAAAATCCCACAATTAGGCCTAAGAGGCTACTAGCCTTATTAGCCCTATTAGGTCTCCTCCGAGAAATCAGGTTTGTTTTTTGATTCTTTCCAAAGAACACCCCAATGTTTCCTTGGGATTCCTGGTTCATATGCCCACCTCTCAAGGATTTTTGGGGTCTTGGCCCTCAACTGTCCGTACAAAGCCCTAATCTGAAAATGGGCAATACTAGGCCTTTTCAAACCCTTTCCTGACTTCACTGCAAACTGTTAAGTACTTCCCTCACCAGATGGATTGATGGAGTTTCCTTCTCCTTATTATGTCTTGGCAAGACTCATACCTACCCTCTCCAAAATGAAATTTGTCAGGAAATTGAAACCCCTGCAAATCAAGTGCTCTACACTATAGTCTTCCCTAGCTAGACACTTCCTAGCTCACCTAGGAGAAGACTTCCATAGTGGCTCCAGTACTATATGTACATCCATGGAGTCTAGTCATAGTTCCCAAAGGGTTGTACAATTTGTAAGGTGGGAAAGTGATCTAACACTCCATTCCTCAACAACTGCTTGGTTCAGACCAACAACAGTATGAAAACCAAAATAATTACTCACAATACTTGAAAATGAGAAAACTAACAATCTAATGCCATTCAATTCTCAAAGAACAAATACTCTATGTCCTACACAAGTTACAGTATCACATTCAATCCATTAAAACATCACTTTAATGCAAAAACCAGAAATTCACACACAGTCACCACTATTTTTGCTTGAATTCAAAAACTTAAACAATCTCAAATGCTTCCAACCTGACTCCCATGCTGAGGCCACCCCTAAATAGGTCACCAAATCAGTTATGCTCTTCCTTGGGCTCTCCTTGGCTGCTTGTAGCTCCAACTAAGCAACATTATCAAAAATTTGAATAAACTCCTAAAAGTCCTAAACCTCATTTGTAGCCAAAGCCCTATGACATATATTCTATGGTCAACATGACCTTCATCTAACCAATGCACAACAAAATTCCACTAAGGCTCAAAAACAAATGAACTAGAATAGATTGCATAGTTGTCCTAGAAAAAGTTGTCCTAGACAGCCTCCTAAACAACCTAAGGCAAACTATGGGTGCTCCTGCACCACTAGGTCAAATGGGGCAGAACCTATTGCTTTCTTCACTATCACCCTATCTACCCAAGTTGCTAATCTCAATTTAGAATCCCAAGCCTTCTTATTTTGATCTAGGATTCTTTTAATAATCTTCATCAAGATTTTATTGCTTGATTCTGCTTGTGCATTTCCTTATGGGTGGTAAGGTGATGAGTAAGAGACTCAGATGCCATGCTTCTCACATAACTCCATGTATTCCTTAGATATGAAACATATTTCATTTTTTGACACAATCCTCTTTGGACATCCAAATCTAGTCACTATATTACTCATTAAAAATTCAATTACCACCTCACTAGTTTCTTTCTTCATTGGAATTGCTTCCACCCACTTGATAAAGCCATCATTGGCCACCAATATCCATGAATTGCCTCCACTTGATTTACATGCTATCTCTCCTATAAAATCAATGCCCCATTGATGGAAAGGATATTGCATTGCAACTGGTTTTAGAGGTAAGTTACCAGATAATTTCAAGTTACTAGAGAAATGTTGATAGGCAATACATGTCTTCACCAATTGGTGTGCATCCAGAAAAATGATAGGCCACCAAAACTCACCCCTCATTACTTTGTGTGCATTTGTTTTGGCCATATAATGCCCTCCACAAAATCCACTATGCATTTCATTCAAGAGTTCTTGTGCTTGATCTTGATCTACACATTTCAATATAACACCTTCTCCATTTCTCAACTAGAGCTTTCCTATTATGATAAAATATTTGATAGAATGTAACTTCAATGTCCTCCTTTCATTTTCATTTAAATTATCAGGACATTTCATCTTTTGTAAATAATATATCACACCTTTGTACCAATCAGAATGTTCCATGTCACATATGTGTGATTTTTTCTCTTCTTCAAGAAGATTTATCTTATTTGCTTCCAAATTACATTGGGCCATAAGCTTGGCCAGTCCTTGTCATGTTACCAGCTTGGTAATTTGGATATCAATTTTGAATTCTTGGATCCTGTTGATCCATTCACATCTTCTTCTCGACACTTCCTGCTATGTAAAAATGTCCTTTACAACAACACTGGGTACATAGGAAACTATAGTAGCTCCCATCAGATATGTCCTGAAAGATTTTCTACCTTTACTAATGCATATGCTTGTTTTTCATTTATGTCATATTTGAGTTCTACAGCTTGCAAGTACTTGCTAAAAAGGCTATAGGCTGTTCAAAACCGTCAGCATTCTTTTGTTACAACACAACCACAATTATATGGAATGAAGCAAATGAGAAAATCTATAAGGGTTTGGAAAATCCGGGGGTTCTTAACACATGAGCTTCATGTATAGCTTGCTTGATGGCTTGGAAAGACTATATTAAATTTTCTTCCCACTCAACCTTGGCCTCTTTCTTAAGCATCTTAGAAATAGGGCGAACTATCTCACAAAAAACTCTTATGAATCTCCTTAGGAAATAAATCTGTCCAAAGAAAGATTGTATTCCCCTGACATTTCGGGGTTGTGGGACCTTATCTATTGCAATTAAAAATTTTGGATCAATTTTTACCCCATCCTTAGAAATAATATGTCACAACAAGTTTCCTTCCTTTACTCCAAAAACAAACTCCTTTGGATTTAAGGAAATACCATATTCTAATTCCCTACTGAATACCTTTTCTAGATGTTCTCAATGGTCATTTTCTTTCTTGGATTATGTTGTTAGATCATCTTGATAAATCACCAAAAATAAGTCATTGAAATATCAGAATGCCACATCCATGGCTTGTTGGAAAGTAGCCCCTGCATTTGTTAGACCAAAAGGCATTCTCACATATATATAAGTTCCCCAAGGTGTTGTGAATGTTGTCTTAAATTGTTCAGACTCCTTAACCATGACTTGGTTATAGCCAGAAAACCCATCCATCATAGAAATTAACTCACAACCTCTCACTCTCTGCAACATGGCTTCCATATTTGGTAGTGGGTAGTTATCCTTCAATGAAGATACATTCAAATTTATGAAATCCACACATAACCTAATGTCTCCATTTTTCTTTCTCACAGGCACCAAGTTTGATATCCAAGATGAATATCTAATTGGTTTGATGATCCCTACATCCCTTAACTTCATTAGTTCTTCTTGAATTTTTGGGGTCAAGATAGGCTTAATAGGTCTTTTCTTTTGCCTAAATGTGTTAGCGTCATCAAAATAAAGGAATTTCATGTTGAAATAAATCCCGCCTATAAGCCTTGAGATCATCATAAGACCACCAAGAAAAAACATGTCCGAATTTCCTTAACAAATCAATTAACATCCTTCTCACCTTTGGTGATAATTTCTTTTGAATATAAACTGTTTTTGGTGATGCTTTTGTTCCAAGGTTTATTTCCTCCAAGTCACTAGGATGGAAAGTAACATAATTAGCCTTCGTCCTATCCTGGTTGTCAAAAACTCTTTCAAGAACAACTAAACCTTTAGGAATCATATTAATCTTTAACTAAATAACTTTTTTCCCAAACATAGTATCCTCACCATCAATATTTTCAACAAAAGCTCCAAAATCAATTTCTTGACTTTCATGCTCATCCACACAATCTAAAAATTTCAATATATCACCATCACTATCAGAAACTCATTTATTTTTGACATTATTGGGAATAGATAGTCTAGTTTGCAGTTCAATCTTTGAAATCCGAGCATAAGTCAAGTCATGTAGTTTCAATGCAATATTTTCTAGAAAATCTGCCACCTTATTGTGGCCTCTCTCCATCCAATTTATACCAAAAGCATCAAATTTTTCTAATTCATCCCAAACAACATTTCTACACTGTTTCAACCTATTATTCTTTGACACATATCTAGATCTAACTAGGGAAATCACAAGCTCATAGTCTCTGATAACTTTGAGCTTCTTGATCCCATGTTTTTGAGCCAATCTTGGCCCCAATAACATGGATTCATATTTAGCCACATTGTTGGTGCATTCAAATAACAGAGTGAAAGAGAACCTAAATGTATTTGCACTTGGAGACCTTAGCACCACACCTACATCAAATCCTTCATTTGAACTTGCACCATCAAAATACATAGTCCACAAACCATTAGATTCTGACAAATGTTTTACTTTTGTGTCAATTGGTGCAATAGGTTTATCACAATTACTAGGGGATTCCTCAGCCCCAATAAAAAGGCTTCATATTGGGCCACATTGTTGGTGCATTCAAATAATAGAGTGAAAGAGAACCTGAATGTCTTTCCACTCAGAGACCTTAGCAGCACACTTGCCCCATATCCCTCATTTGAACTTGTACCATCAAAATACATAGTCCACAAACCATTAGATTCTGACAAATTTTTTACTTTTGTATCAATCGAGGCAACAGGTTTATTAGAATTACTAAGGGATTCCTCAGCCTTGAATTCATTTTTTCCACAGTCAGTAAAACATGTCAAATTCTTAGTTGGATCATGCTCAATCAGATGAGGCACTTTAGAGTCTCTCTCAAGCTTGAAATCCTTCCCATCAATGTAGAAGGTATAAAATGATAAATCAAATTCCATGTTACCTCCCATTGATGCACTCCACTTCTTTGACAAGAGCATCCAAAAATGAGAAGGGATGTCTGCAACTAGAACAATCATGGCTAAAACCTTGTCAGGGTATTGAGTCAATTTATAAGACAATGATTTAATAGTCTCAATAATTGGCACTTCTCTCAAATCTAATGCATAGAATTTACCTTGATTAGTGTATAATGTTAAGCCTATTGCTTCCATGATCTTGACTGACATAAAATTATTTGACTCCCCTAAGTCTATCATACAATTTCTCAGAATCTTCCCATTTATATCAACACTGAAGAAAAAGGGGGTTATATTCTCAAGACACATATTGATATAATTCCCTAGATATACAAGGGGAATTTGTGTCACAATTCCCTCCACTTATTTCTCTTTTATTTATTCTTTGTATTTTGCTTCTTTACAATTTCCTTGTTCAATTATACTACTAGCAATTCCTGAAATCAAGGCTATTATTTTTTCTTGATGCTAAGCTATTCTCATCATTTCGAGAAAAAGGTACAATAAATTTAACTTGGGAAAATACTTGAAACATGTCTAAGGGTGTGTATTTAGGTAGGTGAAGATTCATACCTTCATTTTTTATTTTTTCTCCAGTCGTTGATTTCCTTCAAGTTTCTTTTGCTTCTATTCAAGAGTAGATTCAATAGATCTAGTAATCACTTTGGTCTTTACCAATAAAGGAGTAACATCTTCATGGGGATTTGGGATCTTAGTCCTTTTTTCCCATATCTTGTCATTCTTTACCTCCTTGATTTTGACGACAACATTTTTGCTATCTTCTTTAACACCCTTATTTTTATCTTTCCCTTCTTTAATGAAAAGGCCAACACGTTTACCCTGTTCACGACCCACAACTATATTTATTAGCTACAGTGTAATTCTTATTTGAGTAGCCATCTCTTCAGTCAACCAAGAAATCTCATCTTTTGATGGTCTCCTTAGAGACACTGAATCTTCAAACTGATCCATATTGCAGGCATGATTGTCAAAATCACCTTCTTCATCAGAACAAACTTGTTGATGATACATTTCACTTCTCTACCATCGATTATTCACATCAACTTCTTGCAATTCCTCATCAAAACAATATTCAGCTTCATCAATATATGACTGGGCCATACAAACATTTAAATCATTCTAGTCAAAATCATGATTCTTCTCATGAGTATCCTCTTTTTTTCCTTCAGCAACAAGCAACTAGGAAATGCCACAATAATTTTGATCATGTGGACACACACACACCTCACACCATGGTCTATCTTGTACCAAATTTATAGAATGCTTTTGCAAAGGATTCGGTGTCTACTAGTCATTTTTAGGCTTCTAGGCTGGTAGTATTGGTTTTCCATCCTTCCAATTTGTATTGCAAAGATAATTTTGCAGTCTAGGAGGTCTATCATTTTTATTATACTTTTGCTTATCATTTCCAAAACCCTTCTCTTTCTTATCAATAATATACTTTATGTCCTTCAAAGTGCTGAGGACCTTATCCCACTTCTCATCATCCTTAGGGTTTGTAGTAGAGAATTTCTCAGTTTTATCCCTAGGATTTTTCAAAAGAGTAGGTTCCTCCCTCTTACCATATTTTCCAGAAAATTTCCTATTGCTTTCAATATTAATGGCTTCTCTAAAAGCATTGCTCATGGTCTGAGGGTCCTTATCTCTAAGGATATTTGACATTTTAGCATCAAAAGCATTGAAATAAGTGGTTAAACAAACATTTTCATTAACTGACTTCTTGATGTTGTTGAATTCATTCAACATGAAACTAGCATTAGTCTTATCACCATATTGTTCTTTGAATCATTTTTCAAATTCTTCCCATGAACCAATACTAGCATTCGATAGACCTCTGTACCAATCCCTTGCATCTTCTGTCAAAGATTGTACAAGTAATTTCATTAAAACATCTTCATGCTCTACCTCATAGTAATTTAACATATCCATGAAGGCTTTCAAAATTTCCTCTACTGAAAAAGCAATGTTCCCAAAAAACTTATTCATCTTTTCTCTTAGCTCATCAGGGATGAGATTTGGGTAACCTGGAATACCATCAAAGAAAAATTTCCTATACCTTATTTCCTATACCTTTCCAATTGTATAGGTCTCCTTTGAAATAGTCCATCAATATTTTGAGAATTGTCACAAGACCATGTATTCTGAGTTTTAGGACCATCTCTATGTAGATTTACATTTTTGGTTTCATGAACCTTTGGGCCAAAATTGTTTGTGGTATTCTCCAGACTAGTTTTAGGATCATTTTTTTAAAACATCTTGATGACATGATGGAGTTGTAGCTTGTGCAACCTCATCCACACTAGATATTCTTAGGAAACTTATTTGCCTTCTCTTTTCTTCTTTTATAGCCTCAATTTCAGTCCTCTCCAGCTCTTCTACTAGAGCTTCCCCTTCCCTCCTAACATTTTCCAAGGCAGTCTCTACTTGTGATGACACATGTGGAAAGGAATCTTGTTTAGGATGGTGAGAAGCCACCCTTTCATTTATCTCAACCCCTCTAGCCTTTTTTTTCCCTTGTCCAAAATAGGTTTAGGGTTTGGGTTACTTGGTTGGGGCTTAACAAGGTTCAAAGTTTTTGGGTGTACAAGCTTTGGTTGAACATCAGTCTGACCTATAGGACTCACTTTAAAAACTGTATTTTCCCATTTATCAAAAATTTCCCATATAATAGGACCTTCCTCTTTTGGCTCAGGTCTACTTTGGTTGAGGAGTTTCATTGTTTCCAATTCTCTAATTAATCTATCCCTCTCAATTATAGTATGCATGAGTTTTTTTTCCTTCTCCTTGTCCTTTTTCATCCTAAGTTCAACTTGATTTTGGATTTGTCATCTTAAAGAATCAATATCCCCAAAAACATCAATAGGGTCAGACAAGGTCATATCAGAACTTGATGTTTCACTTAAGTCTATTAGGTTTACTTCTTCATGTCTGAATAAAAAATGAGTTCCATCATCTTTAGCAGGAGGAGGAGGCACATCAATGGTGCATTCTCTATGATGGATTTGACTTATACTCCTATTTCTTCTTTCAGTATATTGGACACTAATAGGCCCTTTAGTATGACATGCTACATCCTATTGAACATGTGTATCAAATAATGCATCAAAAAATCCATAGCTATCTAACTCTGAATGTTTTAACACTTGTTCAAAATTCTTAGGGATAGGATGTAGAGGCTTACTTGTACCTTGGTGTACTAGATTATGTGAGGTGAGAGTAGTATTACTGGATTCTGGCTTCTTCTTTATCCAATCCTTCTTCCTCATCTTAGGAATTTCACCTTCCAATTTTTGTTCTTGGTGATTCTTCACGAATGACCTTATGTTCTTCATTTCTCCATGATTGTCCAAAGATCCTTTAATTGGTATTAAATTTTCAAATAAAATGCACACTTGTGCAACGAATTTAGAGTCACCACCCAATTATCCTAGGAATACCAATAGTTTAGAAATACTTGGTGGAATTTTAAAAGGATTTTTGAACTTATTGTACTGACAATGTACAAAGAAATTTTTACAGGATAACACACACTATTTGGAATGACTGAAGAAATGGACATACAAAGAATAAAAACCATGGGCTCGACCTTCAAATCACAGAAATATGATAATAACTCTATGCAAAATGGATAACCGAACCACTAACAAGAAATATTCAAACTAATTCCCTAGTAGAGTCACCATTTTGTTTCTTTTTTTTACTATAACCAGGTTGATCTTTTATTCTACATATATAATTTCCCGTTCTAATCAAGGGTAGCTCGAAGGACCTGGACCAATTGGTGAGGATTTTAACAAACAAACCTCCTACACTTCGGGCTCTGCAAGACCCGAGAGGGTGGTCCCGTTAATGTGTTTATAATCTCTGCACCAAAATTATAAACAATAATTAACAATAACATATAATCTCATTTAATAGGTCAATAAAATAGGATAATACTAAATTGAATTGGCTTTTCATCAATAGTATCAACTACTTGGAGCATGATATGATTACAACAATAATTCACAACTTAAGAAAGTCATTTGATTTGCAATTTTTAGCAAGCTCTAAGCAAGGACAAACATACATAGAACCTTAGAAACAAATATGATTTAGACCAGTGCCATATACCTTTTGGGAGTCAAATTCATAAAGATGTAAAAATCCGTGAAAAATTCAAACACATATCATATAAGATCTCTAACAATATAACCTTACAATTCCATCACTTTATATCCTAACCCAATACTTGTTACCAAGTCCCTTTATAAATCCATCCACCTATAATTGCATTCAAGCATTTTAATTAATTCTTTGAATTAAAGCCAAAATGAGAGTCATACACACCACAATAGTGAGATGAATGCAATAACCCTTGATTATATTATTCAAGATTATGATATTCTTATACAAAGGAGAGATATGAGCTCAAAATAAATCATTCTAACTCAAATTCTAGTACTTTCATGAAACATCAAACCTTCATAAATTTAAAACCCTACAAAATGACACAAAAAAGCTAAATTGCTTTTTATACTAAATCAATAGGCTTTATAACTTGCTTTGCAATTATGCTTAGGCTTGACCTCAAAAATATCTAACTTGCTAACTCGTATTTCTCACCTTGAAATCCTCATTATAGAGGATGAATGAGAAAACAAGCATTGGGCCAGAAATACACATGTCAACGATCAATTGGATTGCCCTAAGACACTTCCCAAAAATGATTACAACCACCGAGTCCTTGGAGCATATTCTTGTTAATTGCACTCATTAGAGAATAGTCGCTGCATTGGCCAAACCTCAAAACCTGCACCAAAAACCATCATGGAGACAAAACCACAATCTGTTATAACCCTAACCACTGAGTTGTTAACTACCAATAGTAGGTATTTTCTTACTCCTCTTTAGTTAAATACTTGTCCACCCACCTCTGATATTCTTCATCAGTTGGCCAATCAAAATTCACCACTTCATTCACCTTAGTATTGTAAGGTGTGTATTTCGCTGCTATATGATTGGCCTCTCTTTCAAAAGACTCTAAAAATGTGTTGGTGTTAATTATCTTATCCATGCTACTCACCAAAAATTCATAGTCTGAATCATCACAAATCATTTTGATTTATGCATTGATGACTTCATCCTCTCTATCCTGCAACTACTGCAGTGATTTAATATTTACTTGTGCATCAATTATATCTCAAAAAAATATATCACTCCAATTATCAAATCTCTTTACCAACTCCCTAATTCTCCTACTCAAATCATCAGGTAGAGCTTGGAAACCCTTCAGTGATTTAACAAAAAAATGAGTAGGCCTCAATGATTGGGGCCTGTTATCTCCATCAAATCTAGAGGCCTTATACATAATATCCAGATCATTGGCCCTAGGGATCCACTTCTTATCCAAAGGAAAGACTATTTCCCGATCCCTATTAATATTTCTTATTCCATCCAAGAATAAAGAATATCAAGAATGTACTAATGGTAATCTACCATCAACCTTCTCATTTAGGTGCCTCAAAATGATATCAACAACCTCATTCTGTTTGGAAACTGCTCCATCCTCATTTACTTTTGAAGCAACCTATAACTCTACAATCTTATTTAACATATCCTTCTTAGTGGGATCCACAAAGTATTCAACCTCTTCCTCAACTGGCCCTAATGTAGGACTGAGAGAAGGTGTCTAGATGGGGAATCTTGTAGTAGAAATAATTGGAGAAGTAGGGGGCAGTGATTCTGATGTCGAAGGTAATGCCATGATACTAGGAGAACTGAAGGATTGTCCCACCTGCCTATATTTCAACCTATCTATCTCAAATTGCAGCTGAACATTCCTTTTCTGCATCCTACTATATTATCCAATTATGATGTTGTATTTATCAATAAAAATCTTCTTTTTAACCTCTTCTCTTTCAGTTATCTTCTAGGCCAATTTGGTGATAATTAGAATCAGGCTTGTAGCTTCGGTAGTTGAAGTTTCAGAAGCTCTCTTGATGATTAACCCTCCCCTTAGGTTTGGTCTAATATCAGTCACATTTGGATTTCTTTCCTAGGGTACCAATGCCCAAATTGTCAAAGATTCATACTCTTCACTAAAGGCAGATTCCTATAGGGTTGCCTTAACCTCTTCCTCACTGTTTTGTATGGGCTGCTTTGACTTCAGAATGGCATTAAATGCCACTACATCAGCTATGTACCACTCAGGAAAAATTAGGAGACCAACTTCAGTCACTAATTTCCTTCCCTCCTAAGGATTGATGGTTTTGAACTCTTCAATTAGTTCGGCCTTCACCTCATCATCATTCTCTTGCTCAGACCTATAAGGCCTTGATTCTCTCCTCCTCTTGCATATGTATTGGTATTATTCTAGCTTCATCCTCCACACTAACTGCAAGAATACATGAGTCTTCACAAATGCATCATCATCCAAGAATTCCTTGCAAGCCTCCATTCTGGCATCTTGTACATATTATGCTTTTACATCCATATCAGATAACACCAACGATGTTTATCTAGGAGGGGAAGGAATACCAACCTACATGTCTTGATCTGTAATCATTATCTCATCCATCAAACTCTCTTGTGCTTCCTCAAACCTCTGCCTCTTAGGTCTTGGCTCTGATGGTAGTAATGCAGGATCACTCCTTGGTGGTGAATTCAAATCAATAATTTTTATCCCTCAAGGTGCTTTGATCTTTGGATGTGGCTATGATGATGTCTTCATTATATGTTTTCACTTCTTTTCCCCCTCCTCCTCATCACTACTTTCATTCCTCTTTCTCTTGTATAGAGGTCGATTTACTGAGGGCTGATAAGTTGGCCTTGTTTATTTAGGCCTCACCTCTAGTCTTTGTATACCAAAATCTAATTCCAAATTGACCCTCTTGGTCATCAAGGTGCCCATGATCTCCTTGAAATTATCCATCAAGAAGTCAATTCTCTTGCAGAATGGAGTGAACTCCATTAATGGATCATATTCTGGATCCATTTTATGTACCATGGCCAACAACTTCTCATATGCAATCCACTTTTCCTTATTCAATTCCTGCCTATTTAAATAAAATTTATTTCTGATTAGGTCTTAAGGAAAATTTAATTCATGTACAAACCTGCCACCTTTAATTCATTGCCTAAACAAGGCAAAGAAAACCTCGGGGTCATGCTACCTCCTAGGACCACTCCTCAAATGAAAGTAATTAAATAATCTTCCAAAGTGGACCCATCCTCCCTTGGAACAAAAATCATCAGAAACAATAGTGTAGTTAGGGAACAAAGTTGCTTTTCCCCTCCCTAATAGGTTGTCCTCGTGAAGACAACCTATTTGCCACATGACCTTGGCAAACCCCATTCTTGAAGGTACATTAAATGGGAGAATATGTGGGGCTACCTAGAAACCATATACTCTTAGAACAATACTTACGGGGTACAAGATGATGTCACCCCAATTGTGGTAGGTTTTCAAGTCAGGCTTCCTCACCTTTGGTCTGAGGAAGTGATGTAGGTCTTTAGGGA
>CM021105.1:571194180-571258479 GCA_007115665.2 Sequoiadendron giganteum | reverse complement strand
GAATTAAAAATATAGTTACATTTAAATGAAATGAATTAGAAAAGACCATGTTGAAGTGTGGTTGAATTTTCTTGAGTAAATGAACCAAAAGAATGTGTGCTCATTTATTCTAGTTTTGATATGTACTTAGCTACATACTTGAGATACACCCTCTTTAATTTTATCTCTTATTTATTTCAAATATGAACATAATGTTATTTGTGATTTAAAATTGTGAAATTATAGTATTAAAAACCATGTTTTCTTGAATATAAAAGTATAGCTCATGTGTTTGAGAAAGATGATTTTAATTTGAATGGAACCATGCATTATTTATAATTGAATTCGCATGAAATGTGTTTGGAAAGTTACCTACTGGGACAGGTGCCGTATATAGGTTTTTTTAGAGAGTGTAGTTTTTCTTTTCCAAAACTACTATTATTTTTTGTGCATGAAATTTTACTTGGCCAAGTAACTTAAGGACCATTGAAATAGATGGAATGAAATTTACTCTCTACCATATCCTAGTATCGAACTTCCTTATTTCTTAAATGAATTTGAAAAATGAAAATGCTTGTGGATTTACTGGTTATACTAGGCACGCAATAGATTCCATCTTGCTTGTCGACTAATTTTAGCTAAGCGATTCGTGCAGGGTCGGGTATTCTTTGAATGACTAAGGAATTCTAAGAAAGCATAAGCTTCGAGGTTGGGTGAAAAAAGCACCCAATTCTTGTTCTCATCTTCATGTTTGAAGATATACTATTGGATTGAAGATCAAAGGACGATTTCTTCATATATGTATTATTTTATTCTTTAATTAAATATTGTAGAACTTAAGGCGATATACTGCCTAAGCCTTGTATGATTATTGTAGAACTTAAGGCGACATAATGCCTAAGTCTTGAATTGTAATTTTTTTTTACAAATGCTTTTGTATTATTAATGTTGTGTAAGATGACACGTTTATGAATTTAATTGGAAGTATTATTGAATCTTATTGTAGAATTTAAGTCATTATTTTGGAATCTTTTGGATTTTATGAATGTTAATGAATGGAGTTTCGAATTTCTTATGAATATAAATGAATTTATTTGAGGAATTGTCAGTTCTTGGAATTAAAAAGTTTCGCTCTTTACATTTGGTATCAGAGCCCTAAGTTTGACCACGAGGGTCCTTTGTCCATTACGCTAAAGAAACATTCCTTGATATAGGAATTTTTCATACGTAATGGGTACAAGAGGAAAATGAGCTGCTGCAAGTAATGAGAATGACAAGTTGGATCATATTCTCAGTCTTCTGGATCAGCAAGGTTTCAAAATGGATAATCTAGAATAGGAAGTTCAAGGAATGAGAGAAGGACAAAATCCTTGGAATGAAATTCCCCAAAATTAGGAGCAACCCAATAGTGTGAATCCAAGGGTTGAAAAAATACCAAATCCTCAAGCTAGGATTGAAGGGTAGTTGGAAAAAGACTTGAAAAGGGTAGCCCCACCAAAGTTTTATGGTAAGACTATCGATGATGGAGATGAAGTCTGGGTAATTGAAATGGAAAAGTACTTTGAGCTCAAGAATATGTCTAATGAGACCAAGGTAGTTTGGGCTACATATCAGCTTACTGGAGAAGCTACTACTTGGTGGGATAGTGAGAAGACTAAGAAGAAGCTACTACCAGATGGAACTACATGGGAATTATTCTTGCAACTATTTAGGTAGAGATGGTTTCCATAACTGTACTTTGATAGGAAAATGACAGAGTTTCAAAATTTGACATAGGGTGGTTTAACAATTACTTAGTACTAGGAGAGATTCACCAATATCCTAAAGTACATACCATAGTATCAGATGGATGAGTGGTTCTGTATTCAGAAATCCATCCTAGGATTGAGGCCAAAAATAGGAGTTGATGTGGATATTCATAATCCATTGACTATGGACGAGGTTTTTGAGAAGGACATAAAATAGGAACAAAAGCTGCAACAGGTAGCAAACTATAGAATTAATGTGGATGCTAAACCTAAATTTGGAAATAGGAAGCTCCAAAATAATAACAGTAATAACAAGAGGGGTAAAAATAGTTAGTAGATAAGGAACCTGAAGAGAGGAACAAACTCTCAGGAAAAATGAAAAGGAAGATTTGGTGGAAACAAGAAAGTGAATAATAATGCCACCAACTTCTCTAATATCAAGAATAGGATAGGTGGTCACCCAGGGCCACAAGGTGGAGGTCATAATTATGGAGGAGATCACTATTCGTCCAATTGCACTCAGTGTACAGGAGGTCAGTGAGGAGGAAATGATGGGTGAGCACCACAACACCAGATTCATGCAGCGATTGACAACCATCAATCAGAGTTTGAAGCTTCACCTATTCAGATGACGGGTAATATTTTTGATCGATCAGTTTCTATTTTGATAGATACAGGAGCTACTAAATGCTTTATTGATTCTAAAGTATTTGCTAAGTTACCTATTAGACCTGGTTATATGTCACATGCATGGATGGTTCAATATGGAAACCGAGCAGAGAAGAGGGTAGATTCATGTCTATCTTGCAGCGATTTAGAGCTATCTAATTTCCAAACCTAAGTTAACCTATATGTAGCACCGTTGTGTTCATATGTTGTGATCCTAGGCATCAATTGGTTAACTAAGCATAAAGCTATAGTGAACTGTGAGGATAATAATGTGAGTTGTCTTGATGATTTTGGACATCGAGTTGAGATTTTTGGATCTCAAGAGCCTCTTGAGTTGAGACATATCTCAGCCATACAGCTAAAGAAATCGCATATGAAAGGATGTTCCATATATGCTATATTGGTGAGTGACTTGGATAATGTCCAAAAAAGTCCAAAGGGCTATCCAGTTCTCAAGGAGTTCTTGGATATCTTTCCTGAAGAACTTACTAAGTTACCACCGAACAGAGAATTTGATTTTTCAATTGAACTTTTACCTAGAACTGAGTCTCAATCCAAGGCTCCATAAAAAATGACTAATATAGAGTTATATGATCAGAAGGTTTAATTATAGGAGTTAACGAAGCAGGGATTTATTAGACCAAGTGTATCTCCATGGGGTGCACTAGTAGTCTTCGTGAAGAACAAGGATGGGACCTTGAGATTGTGTATTGATTACAGAATGCTGAACAAGGTTACCATTAAGAACAAGTATCCTCTACCTAGGATATATGAGTTATTTGATTAGATGAAAGGGGCCATAATGTTTTCTAAGATTGATCTTAGATTAGTTTACACCAGCTAAAGATTAAGGAGGAGGATATTCCAAAGATAGCCATTATGAGTTCATAGTGGTACCTTTTGGTCTAACGAATACCCCAGAGACATTCATGAATATTATGAACAACATATTTAGAGATTTTTTATAGGATTTTGTGATTATATTCATAAATGATATTTTAATTGACTCTAAGATAAAGGAGGAGCATGAGAAGCACTTGAGGATAGTCTTGCAATGACTAAGAGATCGAAAGCTTTTTGGTAAGTTTTCAAAGTGTACTCTCTTTCAGAAGAAGGTTCACTACTTGGGCCATGCCATATCTGCTGAGGGAATCTCAGTTGATCTTGTGAAGATAGAAGCAATTGTGGATTGGCCAACACCGTAGAGTGTTACTAAGGTTTGTAGTTTCATGGGACTTACAAGATATTATAGGAAATATGTGGAAGGATTTTCCAGGATAGCAACACCTATTACTTCTCTTCAGAAGAAGGGAAGGATATTATAGTGGAATGAGAAGTATGAGGAGGAATTTCAATTTCTGAAATAGAAGCTAACATTGACACTAGTGTTGACTATACCAGATCTTAATAGGCACTTCATAGTGATTATAGATGCTTCTATTTAAGGTGTAGGAGATGTGTTGATGCAAGAAGGGAAAGTGGTTGCATATGAGTCCATAAAATTGAAACAATATGAACTAAACTATGGACCACATGATCTTGAGCTTGCAGCTATGGTTCATGCATTATAGATGTGGAGACATTATCTCCTAGGGAAACCATTTGAACTAAAGATAGATCATTTAGGACTTAAGTACATCTTTACACAACCTAACCTCAATGCGAGCTGGAGAAGGTGGCTTGAGTTCCTAAGTGAGTATGATTTTGGCATTGAGTATATCAAGGGAAAGGAAAATAGAGTTTTTGATCCTCTTAGTAGGAGAAGACATCTCTCTGCTATACTAACCACAAGGTAAAATTTGAGACAACAAGTGTTGCAGCATCTTCCAACAAATGAGCATTATGAGAGGGTCAAGAAATCCCTAGAGGAAGATCCTTTAGATGATAGATTTGATGAATATGTGATGGATTATGATGGTATTTTGAGATATTAAGGAAGGATGTATATCCTTGGGGGTGGAGACTTGAGGAAGTTGATTCTAGAGGAATTTCATAATGCACCTTACTCAGGCCATCCAGGACTTACAAAGATGGTAGCAGAGTTGAAGACTTTGTATTTTTGGCCTAACATCAAGAAAGATGTTATGGAATATGTGGCAAGATGTTTAGAATTCCAGTGGGTCAAAGTTGAGCATGTACATCTAGCAATTTTTTTTTATCCCCACGATATACCTAATTATAAGTGGCAAGTAATCAATATGGATTTTATCCAAGGATTGCCTTTGAGAAGGAATAGGCATGATACCATCTTAGTGGTTGTTGATAAGTTAATGAAGGTTTCACATTTCATAACTAGGAATCTAAAGGATGGATCATTGACACTTGTGAAGAAATTTGTGCAAGAGATATTTTGATTGCATGTTGTACTAGAGACCATTATATCAGTTAGGGATACCACGATGACATCTAGGTTTTGGACAACATTGAATGCAACTTTAGTAACTAAATTGAATTTTAGTTCTTCTTATCACCCACAAATTGATGGCCAAATGAAAAGGGTCAATCAGGTTGTTGAGGATCTATTGAGGATGTACTGCATGGATCAGTAGTACAAGTGGGAGGAATATTTTCCATTCGTTGAGTTTTCCTATAAAAACTCATTCCATGCATCGTTGGGTATGGCACCTTTTGAGACACTTTATGGATGGAAATGTCAGACACCCATTAGTTTTGATAGGATGGAAGATAGGATCATCATTGGTCCGGATATGCTCAAGGAAATGGATGAGCAAATGAATTTGATCAAGAGTAGGTTGAAGGAAGAAGCTGCTAGATAGAAGAGCTATGATGATAGAAATATGACTTTTAGATAGTTTGTTGTGCGAAATAAATTCTTTTTGAGGGTTAAGCCTCATAAGAGCTCTATCTCATTTGGGAAATCATATAAGTTAGCTCTGAGATTTGTGGGAACCTTTGATGTACTGGAAGTCATTAATCCAGTTGCTTATAGACTAGTGTTACCACTTGCTCTAGCTCAAATCCATAGTGTATTTCATGTTTCTTTATTGAAACCATACCATCATGATGCATCTCATACACTTGATTTCCATTCATTATAGGTATAGGACGTAGGGGTGGTGATAGTGGACCCCATCTGAATCCTAGACAGGTGTAGCATTAAACTACATAACAGGGATAACACTCAGTACAAGGTCCAGTGAGACCAGTATACTGAGGATAGTGCTACATGGGAGGATTCTGAGATGCTTGACCATAATTTTCCTCATTTTCTTTCTTAGATTTGTATTTTCTTTATGCGAACATACTTGATACTTTGGTTTTGATTCACATCTTGTGAAATTTGGTAGTGTGTATACTACTATGGATCACTTATGCTTATGTTTTGAGAACTATTATGTTAGTTATTATTTCATTATGATTGAGATATTATGTTTTACTGATTGAGTAACTATGCTTATTGACTGATTAATAAGACATCGAGATGATGTCTCTTCCAAGAGGGGAAGGATGTCATGTACTAATTTTCATCATTTATTTAAATGCAATTATTAATCATGAGATTCTTAATGTTTATGCAAGATGATTATTTAAATTGAAATCAAAATTTAAATGCAAATGAGATGATTTGAAATTCATTATTATAAAATTTTGGGTTTGTCATTGCTAATGAGAAATTGAGTGCAAGTGAACACAAGAATAGGTGAACGAGAATGAAGGTGGGAACATTGATCAGGTATAGTCATTTTAGCCATTAGACGTTAATGAGGATGATGGAATCTCACACACCAATTAATTAATTAGAACGTATTTTGCATGATTAAATAATTTTAATTTTAATTATTGTAATGGCTATGCATTTTTTGAACAAAATTATGAAAAAGAAATTGTTTGTTTTAAATGGAAATTTAAATATTGTTGTGACAAAATGGTTTAATTATATATAATGTATAAGTTGTGTAATTGATTTATTGTTATTTTTGCAAATAATAAATGAAAGTAGAAACAAATGTTTGAATAATTATATATTTAAGTTGAGTTATTTTCTCATTTAATAAATGAAAGAGGAAAGATTTGTTTGAAGAAATAGATAAATATCAAAAGAATTTATTGAAAACAAATTAGCAAACAAAAATATGTTCAAAGTTGGAATTGAAATTGAAAACAAAGAAGTAGTTAACAAATTGAAAACAAATATCTTTCAATCAATTTGCATGCAATCAGAGATTAGAACTTGGAGTTTTCCAATGTTGTTGGAGATCAAGCACTGATTTTGTGGATCAAACTTTTCAAGAACTTCACTTTTTGCATGATATTGAGGAGAAGAATTTTGAATTTAGAAGATAGAGAAGAGTAAAATCCATTTTTGGAGAGGTAGATAAAAATAAAAAAAGAAAGAGAATCGGGGATAATTACTTTATTCTCCATGCGTGGCCAGGAGAGGAGAGTTTTATTTTATTTATTAGCATTCTACTGATCTCATATGCAAGGAAGAGATGGGAGTTAGGTAGTGGAGAAGCATTTACTTTGAACTGATTTTATTTTCCCTGATCACCACCATGCACAAATAGAAGGAAGGATGGCATGACCTAAAGGAGAATAGGAGAACAAAGTCTTTCCCCCATCCATCCCACACAAGTAGCAGGTGAAGAGGTGCGACAAATAGAAAGTAGAGGATAATGCATAGACAGAAAGAGGAGAAGAGGGAGTTACAAATTGGAATGGAATTATGCTCTCAAGGAAAGGTGCATGTGGAAGGAGAGGACTCAGCCAAAAAGAAGAGAGAAATTTTGAATAGAAAGAGCAACTACAAAAAATTCACCCAGGAAATTCACAGCAGAGAGAGATAAAAGAAGAAGACTTGGGAAGCAACCAATAGGAAATTGACAAAAAATAAATTATTCATTGCCAGATTTGGGAAATTACCAGGTAGATTCAATGAAAACAAATTCACAGTCAATTCACATCTGGTTTTAAATTCTTTCTCTTTTATTTTTGTATTTTAATTTAAATAGAAAACATATCACTATTTTTATCAAATTTAAGAAAAAGATCAAACACCAAATTGTGTTTTTATCAAAAAACTATAGAGCAACTTGGACGTAAAACATTAAAAAGATAGTAGATTTATTTATTTCTATGAAATTGTGATTTATTAAATTGAAAAGATGCACACATAGAACATAAAGTTTTAGATCTATTTAAATTTAGAAAAAGCTTTAGAAAAACCAAAATTGCCAGACAAATAATTTCTCAAAATTATGCAAATAGGAAAGATAGTGATTTTGATTTAAATAAAATTATTGAATATTATCCAGAATGATAAGATTAAATAATTTTGTGTAAATATTGATGCTTGAAAAGGAAGAATGAAACTTGATAATTCTCTAGAAATGAAGCTAAAACTTCTACGAAGGAAAAGTAAATACGAGGTGTTTTCCATTTTTGAAAAGATAACATTTTAGATAAATATGAAAAAACAGAAAAGAAAATGAAAATAGAATTAAAAATATAATTACTTTTAAATGAAATGATTTAGAAAAGACCATATTAAAGGGTGGTTGAATTTTCTTGAGTAATTAAACCAAAAGAATGTGTGCTCATTTATTCTGGTTTTGATATGTACTTAGTCACATACTTGAGATACACCTTCTTTAATTTTATGTCTTATTTATTTCAAATATGAACATTATGTTATTTGTGATTTAAAATTGTGCAATTATAGTATTAAAAACCATGTTTGCTTGAATATAAAAGTAGAGTTCATGTGTTTGAGAAAGATGATTTAATTTGAATGGAACCATGCATGCTTGATAATTGAATGTGGATGACATGTGTTTGGAAAGTTACCCTCTGGGATAGGTGTCGAATATAGGTTTTTTTAGAGAGCATAGTTTTTATTTTCCAAAACTACTATTATTTGTCATGCATGAAATTTTACTTGGCCAATTAACTTAAGGACCATTGAAATAGATGTAATGAAATTTACTCTCTACCATATCCTAGGGTCGAACTTTCTTGTTTCTTAAATGAATTAGAAAAATGAAAATTCTTGAGGATTTACTAGTTATACTAGGTACACACCAGATTCCATCTTGCTTGTCGACTGCTTTTTACTAAGCGATTCATGTAAGGTTGGGTATTCTTTCAATGACTAAGGAATTATGGGGAAGCATAAGCTTCGAGGTTGGGTGGAAAAAGCACCCGATTCTTGTTCTCATCTTCATGTTTCTTGATATGGTATTGGATTGAAGATCAAAGGATGATTTCTTGATATATATATATATATTATTTTATTCTTTAATTAATTATTCTAGAATTGAAGGCGACAAAATTCCTAAGTCTTGTATGATTATTGTAGAGCTTAAGGTGACATAATTCCTAAGTCTCAAATTGTAAACTTTTGTTACAAATACCTTTTTATTATTAATTTCGTGTAAGATGATATGTTTATGAATTTAATTGGAAGTATTATTGAATCTTATTATAGACTTTAAGTTGTTATTTTGGAATCTTTTTTATTTTATGAATTTTAATGAATGGAGTTTTGACTTTCTTATGAATATAAATGAATTTATGTAAGGAATTGTCAATTCTTGGAATTAAAGAGTTTCGCTCTTTACACCTGTTGAATCTCACCCACACTTATACTTAGCAGAATCCCACCATCATACCTTTTTATTATTAATGTCATGTAAGATGATATTTTTATGAATTTAATTGGAAATATTATTGAATCTTATTGTAGACTTTAAGTCATTATTTTGGAATCTTTTTGATTTTATGAATGTTAATGAATGGAGTTTCAACTTTCTTATGAATATAAATGAATCTATGTGAGGAATTGTCAGTTCTTGGAATCAAATATTTTCTCTCTTTACACCAATTGAATCTCATCCACACTTATACTTAGTAGAATCCCACCATCATTATCCCTTATTACTCTTGTAACAGGGTCATATCATGTTTCTACCGCTTTGAGTAGGTCTACATCTAGAAACACATTTGGCACTGCTAGCTTCCCCATGTTTTATCTCCAGCCATTAGAAGGGTTGAGGTAAATTTAATTGTTCATACCATAGCCTAAACATTTCCAAACTAGTCATAGGAACCCTAGCATCTACAAAATTATAACTCTTGCACACTAATCCTTCACCTAGGGTTCTTCCACTCATAAAAAATAAACCCCTCTTCCTGTCATTTGTTGATAATGGGAGTTGATCCATTAAATCATCATATAAATTCCTTTTAAAATAATCATTATGGTTGAAATGCTGCTTTGGTGGTGCCATCTCAAATGAACTAGGGCTTCTTTAAATAATTCAAATCCTTGAACAAAATAGGGTTACCCAGAAAATGAATTACAACAAGACCTTGCGAATTCCCTCAATTTAAACAAACTAGTAACCCTACGATAATAATCACAAACTCCTCTGATAAGAAAACTACAATCCTTTACAAAATCACAATCAAATTAACCAAGTAGTACATAAAACAACCCATAGAATTTCGCCCCTTGTAGAAAACCAAACTCCTACTGTGATTGCTCAAAAAATTTGTCTCTAGCTTTGAAACTACTTCACCAAGGTTCTTGAATGCTTTGTAGTGAAATACAATGAACGCATATACTTTATGTCGATCAAATTGAGCCAGTAAACGTCTCATCCACCCTTAAAGCACACTTGCATGCCACACCAATGGCTCCATTCACATTTGATGCGAATCTAAATTCTAACCACCGATGCTTTGTGTTCATCAAATAATCAAATGACCACCTTCAAAAATTCTGTGTAACTTCCATATCAGCATCAAGGGCCCACCACAATATGTGGCACCAAAGGAGTACACATGGCACCTTCCCGTGATATTGCAATCACTAAACATCCATCATCTTTAGATCAAATGATGGCAGAAAATTGTTGATTCCCACCATCGACAATCGTGTTCATTCACAACAGTCACTAGCATTGAACATAACCGTCGAGAAAATTTTCATCAAGATTATAACACCACCATCGATCTTTAGCATGTGCATCTTGTAGCTATTTTAGTAACCCACATTTTAATGTATTAAAACCCGACACAAAATTAAAGTAATTTTTAAAATCCTTTTCGGTGTCGGTAGCTGAGACATGTCGCACCCACCTATGATTTCACAATCAGTTGAAACCCAGCGGTGAAGCCATCATGAGATCGCAAGGAACAGTCAAGATAAACTATTGGATGATCGACGGTTACTAAAAAAAATTCCTTGCAAAATATAAAACCATTATTAAAGGGAGAAAGGGACATTGCCCAAGTCAATGAAAAATGATGGCTCAATGTTATTCTTAAAATGGGGCATGGTCCAACCTAGACTTAGGAAATAATAAAGTTTAGGAAAAATATTTAACACTGTTTATTAAAAGGGGCCCGACCTAGACGAGTGAATGGGATATAAGTCATTTTAAAAGAACCTTCAAAGAGGTAATGGAGGAATAGATCCCACCCAAGGTATTAGATAGAACATTAGGACCTTATGAAGTAAAAAATAAAACCCCCAACCTTGGGTTTCTTCTAAATAGTATGATAGACCAGTATAGAGGCAAGATATTAATGGAACTCAAATAATGAAATTTGAGGCTCCATCAGTGGCTCTAGTTGGGGACGTTCATTCCACTGGAATGAAGTGAGAAAAATAGAATCTTAGGTAGAGTAGACAAGTTGAAAAGACAACCAAAAAGGATTTTCTGGACAAGACAATCCAACAAGAAGGAAACCTATAACTAACATGTATACAAACCTAAGCTACTACTCATGGAAAAGAATACTTTAAATGAAGTATAACTTCAAGAATTGTCCATGAACCTGCAATTCAAGAATATCACCTGTCATTTCTTGGAGCAAATATTAATCTTCCCCCCACTTACTATTTACTAGGAATGGACCCAACTAGATTGCATCAAATTTACCATATTTTACTTTATCTTCCAACCTAACATTCCACATCAAAACCATATCTCCATCTTGGAAACTCCTTGTAGTTGTATTTTTCTCATGCAATTTTTTTACTTGTAACTACAATTTGGCATTTTTCATTTGAGCTTCTCTCCTGGTCTTATCCAGTTCTATGAGAGCTTCCACTCTCAATTGCATTTCATCTTTTATTTCATTATCATACATTTGAACAATTTTATACATCTCCATCAGATTCTTTTGGAGCAACCTTGCATTGATTCTATAAACTAAGTCAAATGGGGCACAAGATATTTATTTTTCACTATCACCCTATCTGCCCAAATTGCTAATCTCAATTTAGAACCCCAAGCCTTCTTATTTTGATCTAGGACTCATTTAATAATCATCATCTATCTTTTATTTCTTGATTCTTCTTGTCCATTTACTTGTGGGTGGTGAGATTATGAGTAAGAGACTTGGATGCCATGCTTCTCATAGAACTCCATGTATTATTCAGATCTGAAACACATTGCATTGTCTCACACAATCCTCTCTTGACATCCAAATCTAGTCACTATGTTACTCATTAGGAAATCAATTACCACCTTACTAGTTGTTTTCTTCATTGGAATTGCTTCCACCCACTTGGTAAAGTAATCAGTGGTCACCAATATCCATGAATGGCCTCCAATTGATTTACATGTTATCTCTCCTATAAAATCAATGCCCCATTGTTGGAAAGGAGATTGCACTGCAATTGGTTTTAAAGGTAAGTCACTAGAGAATTTCAACTTACTAAAGAAACATTGAAAAGAAATACATGTCTTCACAGATTTGTGTGTGTCCTTAAAAATGGTAGGCCACCAAAACCCAACCCTCACTACTTTATGTGTAGTTGTTTTTCCCATATAATACCCTCCACAAACTCCACTATGCATTTCATTCAAGATTTCTTGTGCTTGATCTTGGTCTACACATTTCAACATAACACCTTCTTCATTTCTCCACCAGAGCATTCCAGTTATGATAAGATATTTGATAGCATGTAACTTCAATTTCCTCCTTTCATTTTCATTTAAATTACCAGGACATTTCATCTTTTGTAAATAGTAGATCACACCTTTGTACGAATTAGAATGTTCCATGTCACATATGTGAGATCTATTCTCTTCTTCAAGAAGATTTATCTGATTTGCTTAAGAATTAGTTTGGCCCATAAGCTTGGCCAATCCTTGTCCTCTTATGAGATTGGTAATCTAGATTTCAATGTTTAATTCTTGGATCCTGTTGATCCACCTACTTCCTCTTCCTGGCACTTCCTTCTGTGTAAAATTTTCCTTTACAGTAGCACTAGGTACATAGGCAACTATAGTAGCTCCCATCGGATATGTCCTGAAAGATTTTACTTCCTTTACTAATGCATATGCCTATTTTTCATTTATGTCATATTTGAGTTCTGCAACCCACAAGGACTTGCTGAAAAAGGCTATAGCCTATTCAAAACCCTCAGCATTCTTTTGTAACAACACAACCGCAATTTATGGAATGAAGAAAACAAGAAAATTTGTAAAGGTTTGGAAAAATTAGGGGTTCTTAACATAGGAGATTCATTTATAGCTTGCTTGATGGCATGAAAATCCTATACTAACTCTTCTTCCCACTCCACCTTGGCCCCTTTCTTAAGCATCTTACAAAGAGGGTGAATTATCTTAGCAAAATTTGTTATGAATCTCCTTATGAAATTAATCTGTCTAAAGAAATATTGTATTCCCTTGACATTTCGAGGTTGTGAGACCTTATGTATTGTAATTACCCTTTTTGGATCAATTTCGACCCCATCCTTAGAAACAATATGTCCCAACAAATTTCCTTCCTTTACTCCAAAAACACACTTCTTTGTATTTAAGGAAATACCATATTCTAATTCCCTACTAAATACCTTTTCTATATGTTCACAATGGTCATCTTATTTGCTAAAATATGCTATTAGATCATCCTGATAAATCACCAAAAATAACTTAATGAGATCTGAGAATGCCAAATCCATGGTTCATTGGAAAGTAGCCCCTGCATTTGTTAGACCAAAAGTCAATCTCACGTATACATAAGTTCTCCAAGGTGTAGTGAAAGATATTTTAAATTGTTTAGACTCCTTAACCATGAATTGGTTATAGCTAGAAAACCCATACATCATAGACATTAACTCACAACCTGTCACTCTCTGGAACATGGCTTCCATATTTGTTAGTGGGTAGTTATCCTTTAATGAATATGCATTCACATTTTTGAAATCCACACATAACCTAATGTCTCCATTTTTCTCTCTCGCAGACACCAATTTTGATACCCAAAATGAATGTCTAATTGGTTTGATGATCCCTACATCTCTTAACTTCATTAGTTCTTCTTACATTTTTGGGGCCAAGGTAGGATTAATAGGTCTTTTCTTTTGCCTAAATGGCTTAGAATCATCACTCAAAGGAATTTTGGGTTGAAATAAATCCTGCCTATAAGCCTTGAGATCATCATAAGACCAAGCAAACACATGTCTCAATTTCCTTAACAAAATAATTAATATCCTTCTCACCTTTGGCGATAATTCTTTCCAATATACACCTTTTTTGGTGATGCTTATGTTCGAAGGTTTATTTCCTCCAAGTCATCAGGATGGGAAGCAACACAATTAGCCTTCGTCTTATCCTAGTTGTCAAAAAATCTTTCAAGAACAACTAAACCTTTAGGAATCATATTAGTCTTTAACTTAATAAATTCATTCCCAAACATAGTATCCTTACCATCAATATTTTCAAAAAAATCTCCAAAATCAATTTCTTGACTTTCATACTCATCCACACAATTTAAAAATCTCAATATATCACCATCACTGTCAAAAACTTGCTAGATTTTGACATTGTCAAGAACAAATGGTCTAGTTTGCAATTCAACCTTTGAAATCCCAACATAAGTCATGTCATCTAGTTTCAATTCAATATTTGCTAGAAAATCTACCACCTTATTGTTGCCTCTCTCCATCCAATTTATACCGAAAGCATCAAAGTTTTCTAATTCATCCCAAATAACATTTCGATATTGTTGCAACTTATTATTCTTTGACACATATCTAGATCTAACTTGGGAAATCACAAGCTCATAGTATCCGATAACTTTGAGCTTCTTGATCCCATGTTTTTGAGCCAATCTCAGGCCCAATAACAAGGATTCATATTCAACCACATTGTTGGTGCATTCAAATAATAGAGTGAAAGAGAACCTAAATGTATTTCCACTCGGAGACCTTAGCAACACACCTGGACTAGATCCCTCCTTTGAACTTGCACCATCAAAATACATAGTCCACAAACCATTAGATTATGACATTTTTTTTACTTTTGTATCAATTGGTGCAACAGGTTTATCACAATTACTATGGGATTTGTCAGCCCTGAATTCATTTATGCCATAGTCAATAAAACATGTCAAATTCTCAGTCGGATCATGCTCAATCATATGAGGCACTTTAGACTCTCTCTCAATCTTGACATCCTTCCCATCGATGAAGAAGGTAGAAAATGATAAATCACATTGCATGTTACCTCCCATTTATGCACTCTACTTCCTTGACAAGAGCACCCCAAAATGAGGAGGGATGTCTATAGCTAGAGCAGTCATGGCTAAAACCTTTTCGAAGTATTGGGTCAATTTATAAGGCAATGCGTTAATAGCCCCAATAGCTAGCACTTCTATTGAATCTAATGCATAGAATTTACCTTGATTAGTGTCTACTATTAGGCCTATTTTTTCCATGATCTTTACTAGCATAACATTATTTAACGCCCCTGAGTCTATCATACAATTTCTCTGAGTCTTCTCATTTATATCAACACTCAAGAAAAAGGGGGTTATATTCTCAAGACACATATTGATAGAACTCCCTAGATATATAGGGGGTATTTATGTCACAATTCCCTCCACTTCTTTGTCTTTTATTTCTTCTTTGTCCTTTGCTTGTTTACAATTTCCTTGTTCAATTGTACTACTAGAATCTCTTGAAATCAAGGCTATTGTTTTTTCCTTATGCTCAACTATTCTCATCATTTCGAGCAAATGTACAGTAACTTTAACTTTAGACAGTACTTGAAACATGTCTAAGGGTGTGTATTTAGGCAAGTCAAGAGTCTTACCTTCATTTTTTTCTTTCTTCTCCACTCGCTGATTTCCTTCAAGTTTCTTTTGCTTCTCTTACAAAGAAGATTAAACTGACTTGGTAATCACTTTTGTCTTTACCAATAAAGGAGTAACATCTTCATGGATTTTTGGGATCTTGGTCCTTATCATCCATATCTTGTCATTCTTGATCTCCTTGATTTTGAAAGCATCATTTTTTCTATCTTCTTTAACACCCTTATTTTTATCTTTCCATTCTTTAATGAAAATTCCAGCAGGTTTACCCTACTCGCCACCCATAGCTCTATTTCTTAGCTGTAGTGTAGTTCTCATATAAGTAGCCATCTCTTTAGTCAACTAGGCAATCTCGTCTTCTTATGGTCTCCTTAAAAATACTGAATCTTCAACCTGCTCTATATTGCAAGCATGACTGTTAAAATCACCTACTTCATCAGAAAAAACCTGTTGATGATACATTTAATTTCTCTTCCATTGATTATTCACATCAGCTTCTTGTAATTTGTCATTAGACTAGCATTCAGCTTCATCAATATATGATTGGGCCATACAAACATTTACATCATTCTAGTCAAGATCAGGATTTTTCTCATGAGTATCCTCTTGCTTTCCTTCAACAACAAGCAACTTGGAAATTCCACAATAATTTTCATCATGTGGATGCACACACACCTCAAACCATTGTCTATCCTGCACCAAATTTATAGAATGCTTCTGCAAAGGATCTGGTGTCTACTGATTAGTTTTAGGCTTTTGGGCTAGTAGTATTGGTTTTCCATCCTTCCAATTTGTATAGTAAGGATAAATTTGCAGTCCAAGAGGTCTGCCATTTTTATTATACTGCTACTTATAATTTCCAAGACCCTTCTCTTTCTTAGAAATAGTATACTTTATGTCCTTTAAAGTGATGAGGACCTTATCCCACTTCTCATCATCCTTAGGGTTTGTAGTAGAGACTTTCTCATTTGTATCCCTAGGTTTTTTCAAAAGAGTAGGTTCCTCCCTCCTACCATATTTTCCAGAAGCTTTCCTATTGCTTCCAATATTAATGGCTGATCTAAAAGCATCCCTCATGGTCTAAGGGTCCTTATCTCTAAGGTGATATGCCATTCTAGCATCAAAAGCATTGAAATAAGTGGTTAAACAAACATTTTCATCAAGTTTCATTACCTGAAACAACTTATACATTTCCTTTTGAAATCAAAGGTTAAATTTTGTCCTAGGCTCCTTAACTAACTTCTTGATGTTCTTGAATTCATTGAACATGAAACTAACATTAGTCTTATCACCATATTGTTCTTTTGAAGCATTTTTCAAGTTCTTCCCATGAACCAATACTAGCATTTGGTAGACCTCTGTACCAATCCCTTGCATCTTCTATCAAATATTTTATAAATAATTTCATTACTACATCTTCATGCTCTACCTCATAGTCATTTAACATATCCATGAAGGCTTTCAAATATTCCTCCACTAAAAAGGCATTATTCCTAGCAAACGTATTCATCTTTTCTCTTAGCTCATCAAGGATGGGATTTGGGTAACCTAGAATACCATCAAAGAACAATTTCCTATACCTGTCCAATTGTATAAGTCTCCTTTGAAATAGTCCATCAATATTCTGAGAATTGTCACTAGACTATGTATTATGAGCTTTAGGACCATCTTGATGTAGATTTACAAATTTGGTTTCATGATCCTTTGGGCCAAAATTGTTTGTTCCAGAGGTTTTAGGATCATTTTTCAAAACATCTTGATGACCTGATGAAGTTGTATCTTGCACAATCTCATCCACACTTGACATTCTTAGGAAACTTATTTTCCTTCTCTTTTCTAAATTTGTAGCCTCAATTTTAGTCCTCTCCATCTCTTCTAATAGAGCTTCCCCATCCCTCCTAACCTTTTCCAAGGTGGTCTCTACTTGTGATGAAACATGTGTAAAGGGATCTTGTTTAGGATGGTGACAAGCCACCCTTTCATTTATCTTAACCCCTCTAGCCTTCTATTTTCCCTTGTCCAAAATAGGTTTAGGGTCTAGGTTACTTTTTTAGGGCTTAATAAGGTTCAAAGTTTTTGGGTCTACAAGCTTTGGTTGTAAATCAACCTTACCTATAGGAATCACTTTAGACACTAGCTTTTCCCCTTTATCAAATATTTCCCGTACAACAATACCTTCCTCTTATGGCTTAGGTCTACTTTGGTTCAGGATTTTCATTGTTGCCAATTGTGTAATTAATCTATTCGTCTCAATTATAGCATGTAGCAGTTTTGCTTCCTTCTCCTTGTAATTTTTCATCCTAAGTTCGCCTTGCTTTTGGATTTCTTATCTTAAATAATCAATATCCCCAAAAACATCATCAGGGTCAGGTAAGGTCATATCAGAACTTGATGTTTCACTTAAGTCTATCAGGTTTACTTCTTCATGCCTAGATAACAAAGGAGTTCCATCATCTTAAATAGGAGAAGGAAGCACATCACTAGTGCATTATCTGTGATGGATTTGACTTCTACTCCTACTTCTTCTTTTAGTATATTGGACACTAACATGCCCTTTATTATGACATGCTACATCCTCTTGAACAAGTGTATTAAATAATGCATCAAAAAATCTATAGCTATCTAACTCTGAATGTCTAGACACTTGTTCAAAAGTCTCAAGGATAGGATGTATAGGCTTAATTGTACCTTGGTGTATAGGATTTTGTGATGCAGGAGCAACATTACTAGATTTTGGCTTCTTCTTTATCGAGTCCTTCTTCCTCATCTTAGGATGTTCACCTTCCAATTTTTATTCTCAGTGATTCTTCATGAATGACTTGGTGTTCTTCATTTCTCCATTCTTGTCCAAAGATCCTTTAATTGGTATTAAATTTTCAAATTAAATGCACACTGGTGCAGAGACTTTAGAGTTGCTGCCCAATTATCTTGGGAATACCAAGTGTTTAGAAATACTTGGTGGAATTTTAAAAGACTTTTTGAACTTCTTGTACTGATAATGTGGAAAGAAATTTTTATGGGATAACACACACCATTTCGAGCGACAGAAGAAATGGACATACAAAGCATAAAACCCACTGGCTCGACCTTCAAATTACATAAATACGATAATAACTCTATGCAAAATGGATAACCGACCCACTAACAAGAAATATTCAAAATAATTCCCTAGTAGAGTCACCATTTTGTTGGTTGTTTTCACTATAACCAGGTTGATCTTCTATTCTACCTATAGAATTTCCATTTCTAATCAAGGGCAGCTCAAAGGACCTAGACCAATTGATGAGGATTTTCACAAACAAACCTCCTACACTTCGGGCTCTACAAGACCCAAGAAGTTGGTCCCCTTAATATTTTTATAATCTCTACACCGAACTTATAAACAATCATTAACAATAACATATAATATCATTTAATAGCTCAACAGAATAGGATAATATTGAATTGAATTGGCTTTTCATCAATAGTATCAATGACTTGGAGCATGAGATGATTACAACAATACTTCACAACTTAAGATAGTCATTTTATTTTCAATTTTTAGCAATCTCTAAGAAAATAAAAACAGACACAGAACCTTACAAACAAATACGATTTAGACCAGTGCCATATACCATTGGGGAGTCAAATTCACAAAGATCTAAAAATCCATGATAGATTCAAACACATAGCATATAAGATCTCTAACAATATTGCCTTAAAATTCCATAAATCTATATCCTAACCTAATACTACTTACCAAATTCCTTTATAAATCCATCCACCTATAACTCAATCTAAGCATTTTAATTAATTCTTTGAATTAAAGCCAAAATGAGAATTATACACACCAAAACAGTGAGATGAACACAATAACCCATGATTATATTATTCAAGATTATGATGTGCTTATACAAAGGAGAGACATGAGCTAAGAATGAATCATTCTAACTCAAATTCTAGTACTATCATGAAACATCAAACCTTCATAAATTAAAAACGCTACAGAATGACACAAAAAGCCTAAATTGCATTTTACACTCAATCAATAGGCTTTACAACTTGCTTTGCAACTATGCTTAGACTCGACCTCAAAAATATCTAACTTGCTAACTCATATTTATGGCCTTGAAATCCTTCTTATATAGAATGAAGGAGCAAACAAGCATCGGGCCAGAAATACACACGTCAATGGTCAATTGGACCGCCCTAAGACACTTCACAAAAATGATTACAACCACCGAGTCTTGAAGGATCTTCTTGTTCATCCCACTCATTAGAGAATAGCCGCTACATTGGCCAAACCTCAAAACCTACTCCACCCACCTCTGATATTCTTGATCTATTGGCCAATCAAAATTCACCACCTCATTCACCTTAGTATTGTAAGTTGTGTATTTCACTGCTACCTAATTGGCCTCTCTTTCAAAAGACTCTAAAAATGTGTTGGTGTTAATTATCTTACCATGCTACTCACCAACAAATCATAGTCTGAATAATCACAAATCAATTTGATTTGTGCATTGATGACTTCATCTTCTCTATCCTACCACTTCTACAGTTATTTAATATTTCATTGTGCATCAATTATATCTGGAAAAAATGTATCACTCCAATCATCAAAGCTCTTTACCAGTTCCCTAATTCTCCTACTCAAATCATCAAGTAGGGCCTAGAAACCCTTCAATGATTTCACAAAAAAATGAGTAGGCCTCAATGATTGGGGCCTTTTATCTACAACAAATTTAGAGACCTTATACATAATGTCCAAATCATTAGCCCTAGGGATCCACTTCTCAGGCAAAGGAAAATCTATTTCCCGATCCCTATTAATATTTCTTATTTCATCCAAGAATAAAGAATATAAAGAATGTACTAATGATAATCTACAATCAACCTTCTCATTTAGGTGCCTCAAAACTATATCAACAACCTCATTTTAACTGGGAATTGCTCCATCCTCACTTACTTTTAAAGAAACCTGTAACTTTGCAATCTTATTTAGCATATGCTTCTTAGTGGGATCCATAGAGTACTAAACCTCTTCCTCAACTAGCCCTAATGTAGGATTGAGAGCAGGTGTCTGGATGGGGGATCCTAGAGTAAAAATAATTGGAGAAGTAGGGGGTACTGATCCTAATGTAGAAGGTAATGACATGATACTAGGAGCACTGGAGGATTATCCCACCTACCTATATTTCAACCTATCTACCTCAAATTGCAGCTTGAAATTCCTTTGCTACATCCTACTATATTCTCCAATTATGATGTTTTATTTTTGCATCAAACTCTTATTTTCAGCCTATTCTCTTTCAACTATCTTCTAGGCCAATTTGGCCACATTTACAATTAGGCTTGTAGCTTCGGTAGTTCCAGTTTCAGAAGATCTTTTGATGGTTAACTCTCCCCTTAGGTTTGGGCTAATATCAGTCACATTTGGCTTTCTGCCCTGGGGTGCCAACACCCAAATTTCTAAAGTTTCATATTCTTCACTAATGGCAGAGTCCTGCAGTTCTTCCTTAACCTCTTCCTCAATGTTCTATATGGGATGCTTGGACTTCAGAATGACATTAAATGCCACTACATCAGCTATGTCCCACTTAGTGAAAATATGGACACCAACCTAAGTCACTAATTTCTTTCCCTCCTCAGGATTGATGCTTTTGAACTCTTCCATCAGTTTGACCTTCACCTCATCATCATTCTCATACTCAGACCTATCAAGCCTTGATTCTCTCCTCCTCTTGATTTTTTCTTGATATTATTCTAGCTTCATCCTCCACACCAGTTGCAAGAATACAAGAGTCTTCACAAATGCATCATCATCCAAGAATGCCTTGCAAGCCTCCATTCTAGCATCTTGTACACATTATCTTTTACATCCATATCATATAACACCAATTGTGTTGATCTAGGAGGGGAAGGAATATGAACCTGCATGTCTTGATCTATAACAGTTATCTCATCCATTAGAGTTTCTTGTGCTTCCTCAAATCTCTACCTCTCAGGGCTTCACTCCTGGGTGGTGAGTCCAAATCAATAATTTTTATCCATCAAGGTGCTATGATCTTTGGACCTGGCTGTGATGATGTCTTCATTATCTATTTTCCTTTCTTATCCCCCTCCTCCTCATCACTAATTGTATTCCTCTTTCTCTTGTATAGAGGCCAATTTACTAAGGGCTGATAAATTGGCCTTGTTTCTTTAGGCCTCACCTCTGGTCTCTCTATATGAAAATCTAATTCTGAATTGACCCTCTTGGTCATCAAGGTGCCCATGATCTCCATGAAATTATCCATCAAGAAGTCAATTATCTTGTAGAATGGAGTAAACTCCATTATTGGATCATATTTTGGATCCATTTTATCTACCATGGCCAACAATTTCTCATATGCAATCCACTTTTCCTTGTTCAATTCCTGCCTGTTTAAATCAAATTCATTTTTTATTAGGTCTTCAAGAAAATTGAATTCATGTACAAACTTGCCACCTTTAATTCATTGCCTGAATAAGGAAAAGAAACCCTTAGGGTCATGCTACCTCCTAGGACCACTCTTCAAATGAAATTCATCAAAGAATCTTCCAAAGTGGACCCATCCTCCCTTGGAACAAAAGAAATCAGAAACAACAATGTAGTTAGGGAACAAAGTCCCTTTTCCCCTCCCTGTTAGGTTGTCTTTGTGAATACAAACTATTTGCCACATGACCTTGGAAAACCCCATTCTTGATGGTACATTAAATGGGAGAAGATGATGCCACCCCAATTGTGGTAGATTTTCAAGGCAGGCCTCCTCACCTTTGGTCTGAGGAAGTCATGTAGGTCTTCAGGGACTCTAGGCACATTTACTACCAACTGAGCCATAGTCTGGAAGCAAAGAAATTATCAAATTGCACAAAATTGGCACCTCCCCTATTGTAAGATAAGTCAACACTCCAAACCTATACTGGTAATCCTTCTCCATTCACATCTCACCTCAACTCCATATCCTCTAAGAATAATACAACATTATTATATAGGAACATGTGCATTAATGGGGAATACCAAAAGAAAGGTGTGCCAGAATCACCCACTTGTAACTTTTGCAATGCCTCATGTATCTTTTCTGCCAGAAAAGATGCAAAGTCATACACCACAGAGAAATTGTGATGTTGAATTTGGACCCCCATGAACATGCATGCAATTGGAATTATGATATTAGAGTTGATACCCAAAATCTAGCACAATGAATAAAATTTATCCAAAAAATGATTGGCAAAGAAATTTAGCATGAAAGGCTCTGGTTACTTGGGCTTATATGGATCATCAAATTGCCTGCCCTACCGAGATAATGGGGAAGCAACTTCAATCTGAAAAGAGGCTTTGATCTTGAGTACTCTTGCTTCATCTCCTAAAGATCAATTGGAACCAAAAATGAGCTAGAATCACTCAAATCAAACACTTTCTGAATCTCACCTACACTTATACTCAATATAATCCATAATCATTATCCCTTATTACTCTCATAAGAGGGTCATATCATGCTTCCACCACTCTAAGTAGGTCCACATCTAGGAATAGATTTGGCACTGCTAGCTTCCCCATGTCATATCTCTAGCCATTAGAAAAGGGGTGAGGTAAATTTATCTATCCATACCACAACCTAAATATTTCCAAAACAGTTATAGGAACCCTAGCATCTGCAATATTATAAATCTTGTACACTAATTATTCACTCAGGGTTCTTCCACTCATCAAAACTAAACCCCTCTTCCTGTCATTTGTTGATAATGGGAGTTGATCTAGAAAATAATCATATAAATTCCTTTGAAAATAATCAATATGACCAGAAAGATTCTTTGGTGTTGCCATCTCAAATTAACTAGGGCTTCTCTAAATAATTCAAATCCTTGGACAAATTAGGGTTACCCAGAAAATGAAATACAGTAAGACCTTACAAATTCCCTCAATTTAAACAAACTAGTAACCCTACAATAATAATCACAAACCCCTCCGACAATAAAAATACAATCCTTTACAAAATCATTGTCAAATTAACCAAGTAGTACATGAAACAACCCATGGAATTTTGTGCCTTGTAGAAAACCAAACTCCTGCTGTGATTGCTAGAAAACTGTCTCTGGCTCTAAAACTACTTTGCCAAGGTGCTTGAATGCTTTGTGGTGAAATAGAATGAAGGAAGATACTTTATTTTGATCGAATTGAGCCAGTAAACATCTTATCCACCATTAAGGCACACTTACATGTCGCGCCAATGGCTCCAATCGCATTTGATACAAATTTAAATTTTGATAGTCGATCCTTTGTCTTTGTCAGATCATTGAATCACCTCCTTCAAAAAGCCTGATGTAATCTCCATCTTAGCATTGAGGACCCACCACAATATCTAGTGCCAAAGGAGTATACGTGGTGCCTACCCATGATATCACAATCACTAAACATCCTGCATCTTTGGATCACACGATGGTAGGCAACCATTGGTTCTCACCATCGGGAATCATGTTCATTCATAGTAGTCACTAGTATTGAACATAACCATTGAGAAAAAATTCATCAAGATTATAACACCACCATCGATATTTAGCATGTGCATCTCATAGCTATTTTAGTAACCCACTTTTTAATGTATTAAAACCTAACAAAAAATTAAAGCACATGTATTAAAACCTAACACTAAAAGATGAATTTTCCCAACACAGGGGTAGATTTGATGTAAACCTAAAACTTAAATTTTTAATTTACAACTTCAATTTGATTTCATTTTTGGGTACTAATCAACTAACCTTTCTATTTGTGAGTGTTCTATTTCACTAACGAATTGTGCAGCTTGTACCCACTTATCCAAGATCGGTGGTGTTAAATTAATAACGTATTTTATGCAAAACAATCGATCAAAGACCCCTTTAGTTAGTCTATTTGTTGATTTCCATACTAGCTAGGCACACATATAATTAATTAAAGGGTCAATTTACATTTTTTTCTATGCTTAGGAGTAAGTTATTGATGTATTTGCTCCCCTCGTGCCTTTTTGTGATCATGGGTGACAATAAATCATAGTTTTCTCTAGTCTAGTCTTGTCTACCTAGGAGGTCCAAGTGCATTTGAGCTCTCCCCTTGTACTATGTGCAAGCCTAGGAACCAACCAGCATCTAGTATCTTCTTTGTTTAGTGGGACCTACCTACGATTTCATCACTTGAGGAACAATTCCGACCACATGTTACTGATGGGGTATATAAAAGGGAGAGAATGAAAGTTGTACCCCAATCCAATCATGTCATGTCTAGGAAAGCGTTGAAGCTAGGGTGGTACTTAGATAAGATGTGCAGGGCTTTTTTGAGTTTTTAGTACCTCATTGGGGGCCTCGATCCATGCTTGTGATGGGCTAGTGTTCACGGTTATGTCTCAAATACCTTATGTATATTGAGGTCACTCGAGATTTCCTTGTATAGCCTACATAGGGACTGGTGATTTAGTTGTGGCTTGGTGTAGTGTAGGGGATGTGCACCATAATCCAAAGTTACTCATCACATACTCCCTTAGGTTGAGATAGGAATACTCATAGTGGACTATGATAGTCCTCGAGTGAGAGTGTGAAGGTGAGCTTATGGCATTTGTTGATGATCCTATTCCACTAGAATGCTACCTATATACCTTCGCAAGATAGGGTGATCTAGAGAACAACCCCGATATCATAGAGCATTAGCCTTGGGTTGTTTGCTCAATGTGGTGGGCCTACATCAAGTTTGTAAACCCTTATTACTAATTTTGAGGATTGTGGTGCCTAGTGTGTCTTCATTGTGAGATACTAGTGCTTTTAGTTTTAGTTGAGTCAGTCCAACTTTTCTTCCTATTATTTGTTGTGTTTTTTGTCCTTTGCCACACTCAACTCTTGCCCTTAGAGGAATTTTTTTTTCATATAGAGGAAAATTTGCACTGTGAAAAGATGTTTTCTCCCTTCAAAAAGGTGATTTCATGTTCGAGTTAAGTCTAGGTCATCCCTTTAGGAAAATTTTCCTATGGGTCCCTTCTTAGGTGATCACTTTTTTCCCGTTCCCTAGAATAGGAAATTATACCCATCCTTTAGGTGATTTTTCATTAGTATTCCTTGTCAAATTTTCCCATTTCCATAGAATAGGTGATTTTGTCCTCATTTGGGGTGAACCTACTGTCCATAAGGGCGATCCCATTTTTGGTCCGAGTCCTTCCATCCATACATCCCTCCAGCTTAGGTGAACTTGTTGTTGACAGGGGAAAAGTCATTTATGCCTATGTCTCCTCCATCTATACTATTCATCAAATAGGTGAACTTATCATCCACGATAAGTGATTTTGTAAATTGAGTTTGCCCATTCTCCTATGGTTTTCTAAGGTTTTGGGCGATCCTTCTTTGTTTAGAGGCAATTTTGTTAGATTTTAGGTGAACCTGCATTGATATAGGTGAATTCAAATCCTAGGTTCACTCACTTAGATATAGGTGAATTTGCATCAAAGGTTTTGTTGTTCTTGTTTGTCTTTCAGATGTAGGTTTATTTTCCTTGCAAGTTCACTTGTTTCTTGTGGGTCCTTTAGACATAGGTGAGTTTTCTCAACATAAAGGGAAATTTTCTTTCTCTTAATAGGTGAAGTCATGACCTAAAGAGGTGAATTTTTGCTACATAGAGTCATATGCATTGTACATACAAATTCTAGAGAGTGAATCCTTTTGGCCATTGAAATCCTAATTTTTTTTTGAGTCCTTTGTTGTGATCAATTTTTTTTATCATTATTCATCTTCTTGTAATTGTCACTCTAGTCCATTTTCATTTTCCAAAATTCATCGATTCATCAATTAAATTGTATAGTTTCAACTTAGAACATTCCTAGGTTGCATTTTCATTATATGTTCACCAATCCCAATCCCCTACACTCCACTTTAGAGGGTTTTATTGAAGCTGGCTTTAGTGTTTGGCTCCAATTGTCATCATCTGCATCTTCTTAGGATTTTAATCTGTCCTAAGTCAAAAATCATCTTTGGCCAAATCAATCTACTTCTATATTGAGATAGATTCTGTGTCGTCATCATCGCTTTTTTAGTTCAATCATATTAATCAGCACCTTACATCATCTAGTCAAACCTCTAAACTCTGTTTAGAATCAATTTCATCAATCCAATAGATCATTCAATCATATTAATCATCTCATCCCATCAATCAATCTAATCAAGTCCAATCACATCATCTATCCAATTGATCAATTAATCTATTAATTCATCATCATATCAATTCCATCCTTTAATCATCACTTAGGTCATCCTTTCATTGCATTTTAGAGCATAGTTTCATCCTATTCATCTGGTAGTTTTTCATTTTCATGCCTATTAATCGATCACAAAAAAAAGAATCTCATGACAAAACGATAGGCTCAAGGTACCTAGCCTAACATCCCTCAAGATCCCAATAATAGTGGTTCATCACAATCCAATACTAAGGTTCAAACCAGATCACCTCCTATTGATGAGAGAATGGTCAATCAACTTGAGGTCAAATTTGATGAGTACCTTAACAATCCCACTAATCTCAAAATGACATATCACCTCCTTAATGAGCATGCAGGTAAAATCATCGGCACATTGATCATGAAGGGAAAAAAAGTATTATTGGGATTAGAGTTATCTAAGTATTTCAATACACTACCTCCTATGCGTTTGGCATCTCAAGATCCTCAAAATTTACAGAATGCTTTGTGAAATTCTTACATCCTTGAGGGTCTACATATGGATAATTGGTATGATCCTAGGTTTGGCAATTTCATGATGTATCAAGTCATACACCCCCCTCAAATTATGATTATAGTCATGGGAGAATCACCTAGTCCTAATGATCCCCTTGGTTATGGTATGCTGCATAATCTACCTCCTCTACCACCTTCAAAATTCTTGCAAGTTCTGGCTCCCGTTACATCCACACTGCCTCTCCCACCTAATCAACTAGGTCAACCACAAAAGAATATTAGGGAAAATCCTATTACTACGTTACCACCACCTCCAAGATCAACACCGACTTCCATTTTACTACCACCTCCATTTATCTCTCAAAAATCTCCTTAAAGAAACATTCCATCTTCATAACCACCACAAGGTAACCCACAAAAAACACCATAAAAAATCCCTCAACATAATCCAATCTCACAACCACCTCCCCAATAGAATCTCCTTATTCCTTTGCATCAAAAATAGCCACCCCCACATCAATATTAGTGTAATCCTTTAAAACCCCCACATCAGCCACAAGGTCCTCTGTATCAACAAATATCATAGAAAAATCCACCCTTCAAACAACCAAAGGTCACCCAACAAACTCAAATGCCCACTCATCCTCTTTACTAACAACCCCCACCTCATCAACAACCCCTTCAATAACTGGAAATCCCAACACAACCTCAACAATCCTACCAAGAAATTCCCAACCACATGGCTTAGTATTTATACCACCCACAAAGAATTTTCCATGTGTAACCTATTGTATCCAATCCAAAGTCTGGTTAATCCTATCACAATCTGCAACAATCTCAACAATAACCATCTTATGCTACCCCTTCAGAATCGTAGAAAAACACTTCCTCTTAGAAACCTAATCCATAAAGGCTTCCATATGTATCCCAACAATACACTACCTACAACTATTAGTCCAATCCATATTATGATTCACAGTAGCCACCATCCTATCAACAACCATTATATCAGCAGGGTGCTTCCACCTAGTATTATCAAGCACCTACATCATATTAGCAATGGGCCTCCTCTTCTTACTACCAATATCCATCATCCCATCATCAATCCTACAAAAATCCATCATCACAATCCACCTAAACTAATTAGTTTCAACTAACTCCTTCATATACGCCTCCACCATCATACGATCAAATCATGTTCGCCCCATCTTCATCCTACCAACAATATTTTCCTTATAATCAATCCAATCTATCAAATCCACCTTCATCAACACCTACTAATAGGGAGTGAGAAGAGCTAAAATTCATATTGAAAGACTTACAAGTAAGGACCTCTAAAAATTCTTTCAAGTTTGAAGAAATTTTGTCCCTATCTATTCAATCCCTTGATTTCGCTCGTTCCTTTTCCAAAGCATTTTGAAATGCCAAAAATTGACAATTATAAAGGAACTAAAGAACCAAATAACTGCGTTAAAGAGTTCTATTCATATTTTCAAGAGGTACTCTAGAATGATAAATATCTCCTACAATTATTCCCTAGGAGTCTAACGGGGGTGGCTCTAGATTGGTCTATGGGTCTTCCAAAGGGATCCATCTCTACTTTCATGGATCTTTCACAAAAAATCGTCACTCACTTCTCCTTCAATCTAAAGAAGGATATTGATACCCAATATCTTTTGAAATTAAATAAAATGTGAGGATGAAACATTTACAAACTATCTACAAAGGTGGTGTGCTTTGGCTATTTGAATGAAATCTCAACTCAGTGAAAATTACCTGGTGACTCTTTTCATGGTAGCCACTCATCCAAACATGACACATAATCTCAATCTTCATTATGTCACAACCTTTACAAACATCATGGAAAAAGGTCATGTCATTGAAAGAGAATTCATTTCCAAGGGACAAATCAAATTTTATAATCCAGATAAGGAGAATTCATTATGAGATAAGTTATGCTATTGGAACAAATAAAAATAACATAGTCAATGATGGTGTCACAAATAAATAAAAATTTCAAGTAGTCAATACCTCACAAAGGCCTCAGTATACCCCACCATAATAATCAATCCCCCATGCTATATTTTTCTCCCAAGGTGCACCTCATCCTCCTCAATATTCCAATCAGAATAATCAATCCAACAATAAATACTCCTTTACTACTTTGGGAGATCCTTTAAGCTCCATCTTCAATAGGCTTCTTCAAGCAAGTTATCTGATCATGTATCTTGTGACTAAGACTTTTGATGAGTCTAAAAGAAATCCATCCTAGTATAGGGACAATGAGTATTGTGTCTTTCATAAGATCAAGGGCCATTCCACTAACAAATATTAGGGACTTAAAATGTATGTCCAATATCTCATAGATCACAAATAATATTAATGGATTCTAATCAGGAAACATCATCTAATGCTCAGCTACAGATATACCAAAACCCCTTCCAAAAGAATAATCAAGGTGCCAATATATCCAATGCTAATTCTGGTTCAAGTAATAATAGTAGTCAAAACAGTAACACCAATAATATCAGCTATAAAAATGATCCTTATAACTATGATGGTATAGTTATGTGCATTAGCTAGGTCGAGCCTCACATATACATGATTCATGTTAAAGGTAAAGATCCACAATATTCTGTTACAAATCATTGCAGTTGTATCTTCATTGCTAGTCCTTCCACATCACCCCAACCAACTTGTGTAAGTTCTCAATATAATATTCTTGAGCACCTAGGAAAGACTCCTACCCAAATATCCATCTTGGATTTTCTCATGTCTTCTCCTATTCATGAAGAAATCCTAACCAAAGCCTTACAAAATACTCATTTGCCTAATGACATAGATCTTACTCAACTCCAAGCCTTAGTAGGACACTTGTGATGAAATTATCAGTTGGTCTTTAGTTAAAATGATATGCCTTCCATTGACTCCAATCATAACCGTCCCATTCACATTGAATTCCTTGTAGCCCATGATAAAGTAAAATGGGTGTTTGTAGATAATGGCTTTTCCCTCAACCATTGTACATTGAAGTTCATAAAATAGGTTGGGTTCACCCATGCTGACTTCAATAAATAGGTTATCACCAGAAAATCCTATGAAAATGTAGAGAGGGATTCTTAAGGCACTATTTGTCTTCCAATTTAGGTTGGCATTGTAGTGCAATATACCACATTTCATGTTATTGACCTTGACCTTCCATACAATCTTCTTCTTGTTCACCCATGGATCCATTCAATACAAGTTGTTCCATCCACTTACCATCAATGCCTGGAATTTCCTTTGCAAGGAATGGAAGTAACCATACATGTTGATCTGCAACCATTTGAATATTTCCACCCTTTGGAGGCTTCCTTCCCCCACTCTCATTAGGGTCTAGGAGTTTAAGTGGGGGCACATCAGGCCTCATCCTCCAATCTATCTCATAATCCATCATCTAACAATACATCCACCACAAACACCACCTCTAACTCCACCATCAATAAGTTCAAGATCATTGGCAAGGGTTGTGCAGAATATGAAATGCAAATTGTACTCAACATGGCCACATTTCTATCATCTCCTTGTACATATGGGAAACCATCTCAATCAATCCAACAACCAGAAGAAATGAACAAAAACCTCACTTCCAAGAATATGGGTTCAAAGACATTTATAGATTTGGGTACACTCCAGGATTAGATGGAAGATGATATCAGCCAGTGGGTCTACTAAGAAGAGCCTAGACCATCACCTCCCCTTGTATAATATTTCCAAGAGGTCTATCCTTATGCTTCGAAGTAGGCTAAAGAGTGTAACTACTAGGGAGGTGGTCCTGGTGTAGAAGAACATGGAATATTATGACCTATTAAACCATTTGTGCAACTCATAAGAATAGGCCTAGGATATGATACAAAATGAAAGGGTCTTGCACCATGAATTGGTACCTCTAATAGCGTTAGTGTGGAAAATGGTCTCCTTGAGGACATACATGAATAAGAGTCCAACATACTCACATATGATGACATAGATCTCTCATCCATGTTTGACTACCTATCTATATTTTCTATTAGCCTTTGCCTTTGCCATCCAAAGCTTATTGATTGGGACTTACAAGGTAGTGCAGCTATCAATACCTTTCCTTAAGTGGAAACATACACAAATATTATGGGATTGGGGGAAGATGAACACCCTAACCACAAAAGTAATAAGAAACAAAATAAAAAAGGGCCATCTAGTGAAAACCTCTATGAGGAACTTCCTGACTCATCAAAAGTCAAAATAAAGGGTGTTTCCAATAGTGAAAATATCAATGAGGTGCTAGAGGATGGGGATGTTCATCTTCCCCTTGTTGGAACTCAATTGTTTGAATGATCCTTTATATTGATCGAAGAAACTCAAGAAGTGAACCTAGGAACCGAGGAAGATCCTAAAATCACATATGTAGCCAAGTCATTGTTAGAGGAAGACTATACAACCATTGTCAACTTTCTCAATGAAGGAATCATCAATTTTGCATGGACTTATTCAAACATGCCAAGTCTAGATTTCTTCTTCGTGGTACAACATTTGTATTTTCATCTAGATGTGAAGCCCGTTAAACAAAAGTTAAGAAAGATGCATCCCCAAGTAGCTTTTATTGTCAAGAAAGAGTTGGAGAAACTATTGGAGGTTGAGTTCATTAGATCGATCGACTATTCAAACTGGATATCCAACATAATTCTCATTGCCATGCCAAATGGGAATATCAAGATTTGTATAGCTTTTTGGAACCTCAATAAAGCTTGTCCTAAAGATGATTTCCCTATACCAAACATTGGCATGCTAGTGGAAATTATGGAAGGATATGAGATGCTATCCCTCATGGATGGTTTCTTTGGCTATAATCAGATCAAAATTGTACTAGAGGATCAACATAAAACTGGATTCACCACCCCTTGGGGCACCTTCTGCTATAATGTCATGCCCTTTGGACTTAAAAATATGTGGGAAAATTATCAACATGCCATGACTGTTATCTTCCATGACCTTATTCATATAAGAATGGAGGATTATGTTGATGACCTATTGGGGAGGTCTAGAACATGAGAAGAGCATACTAAGATCCTGTAGAAAATATTTGACCATCTAGACCATGTGTGTCTAAATCCAAAGAAATATGTACTCAGAGTCACATCTTGGAAGCTATTGGGTTTCATCATCTCTAGGAGGAGTATAGAGGTAGATCTAGCAAAGGTAAAATCTATAATGGAAATGTCCCCATTTTGAAATCTCAAGAAATTAAGAAGCCTCCAAGGGAAGTTACAATCCATCAAATGGTTCATAGCTCAATTAGATGAAAAATGTCAATATTTTACACATATAATATGTAAGGAAAGTACCTTCAAGTGGGATCCTGAATGTTAGCAACGCTTTGACAGAATCAAAGAATACTTGGCTCATCCACCCAAATTACTGCCCCCTATTCTTGGTAAACCACTCTTGATATACGTCTCAGCTACATTAGTTGCACTAGGGGCACTATTATCTCAACATGATGCGTCTTCTAAAGAGAATGAAATTTATTACATCCATCAAACATTGGTGGGCTATGAACTTAAATATTATCCATTGCAAATAGCTTGTCTAGCAGTTGTCTTCAATTTGCAAAAAATTCAGTATTACATGTTCAGTCATCTTGTCAAGCTGATATCAAAAGTTGATCCACTTAAATATTTGTTTTCTAGTACTTCCATGACTGGCCACATGGCCAAGTGGGTCATGTTACTGAGTGAGTTTGACATAGATTATGTTGATCATAAGGCGATCAAGGGACAAGTCATAGCAGACCAGTTAGCTGATGCCCCTTTTGTTGAGGCTTATCCTTTGGTAGCTCAGATTCTAGATGAATAAGTTCTCACAGTAACATAAATAGATACATGGACACTCTATTTTGATGGGTCTTATACACATAATGGAGATAGATTATTTGTCTTATTCATCACTCCTCAAGGTGACTACATACCAAAGTCATTCAGATTAGCATTCTCGTGCACTAGCAATATAGCAGAGTATGAAGCTCTTATCACTGGCCTTAGGATCGCTATTCAAAGGAACATCACCCCTCTACGAGTCTTTGGTGGTTCCCAATTAATTATCAAGCATGTCAATGATGAGTTTTAGATGAAGGATGACAAACTATTTCCCTATAAACACATGGTAGATCCCTAGAGTTCGGAATAAGGAAGCATATGCAATGGCTACAATCAGTTCCCTTATTGATATTCCTAAGGATCAAACAAACTATGAGTTCCTCATTGAATAGCCTCTAATCCCAATATATGACATCCCTGAGAGTGAAATGGTGTGTGACATCGTAAGTCCTGAATCCCCTTGGTATCATGACATTTACACCTACCTCTGTGATAATAGCCTCCCATTCGACCTTACATGGAACCAACGTAAGTCCTTCATCCAATGTACCTCTCACTATAGCATCGTAGGAGATATGATTTATTTTAATGGGTATGATGGATCTCTCCTTAGGTGTATGGAAGAATCAAAAGGTCACACTACATTAAAGGAAGTACATAGTGGTGTTTGTGGGGCCCATTCTTATGGGTTAGCCTTAGCCAAAATAATTCTTGAAGTAGGTTACATTTGGCCTACTATGGAGCATGACTCTCGCAATTTTGTGAAGAATGCCTCCCCTACAAACAACATGTGGATTTGATACATGCTCCTGCCCAAGATTTTTAACCAATAATAGGGCCATGGCCCTTTTCACAATGGGGTTTTGAATTAATCGATAAGATATACCATCCATCTTCAGATGTCCGTATTTTCATCATCACCACCATTGAATAATTAACCAAGTGGGTGAAAGCAATTCCACTCTATCAAATCACCGATATTCAAATCTCTAAGTTGATTGCTTTCCATATCCTCTATAGGTATGGAATCCAATCCACCATTAGCATAGTTAATGGAAAGCCTTCTAAAAATTAGTTTATGAAGCACCTATGTGAAAATTATCACATCTACCATCATTGATCCACCCCTATTACCCACAAGGTAATAGTCAAGCGTATGCTACAAACAAAACCCTAATCAAGATTATTAAAAATGTGGTTAATAATATAAGTTGATATTGGAATCTCCATCTCCATCCTTCCCTTTGGGCCTATCGCACATCCATTCAGACTCCTACTGGCACCACTCCATATTCTCTCATGTATGGTGTTGATGCCATATTTTTGATTAAAGTTGAGATACTGTCACTTATAATTTCTCTAAAGAACCTCATAAGTGATGAAGATGCTCGAGTTACATGACTCAGTCTATTGGAACTCCTAGAAAAAAATTGGATCAAAGCATAAAATCATCTACAAGCATATCAATATCATCTTAAGAGGAGCTACAATAAAACGTTTTGTCCTTGGAAATTCAATGTTGGTGATCTAGTCCTCAAGGATAATTAGTGTACTCAACAAGATCGAGACAAAAAGGGAAATTTTGAGGAAAATTAGCTAGGTCCTTATGTTGTCATAGCTAAATATTGTTTTGGCACCTATAGTCTTACCACATCTGAAGGGGAACCCCTAGAAGAGCCTATAAAAATCATGCACCTAAATAGATTTTATACCTAAGTCAGTTGGGTTATCCTCTCCTCATAAAATCCAAAAAAAGGAAAAAATCATCAAAAATATAAATGCAAAAAAAAATCAAAAATTAAAAAATCCAAAAAAAATATTAAAGAGAAATAATTTGTACAATGGTGAATACCACTCTTCGTGACACTTTGGAAAAGTATGTTCGGTGAAATCCTAGCAACAAGCACCATTAGTAGAGGGCTTAATCATTATTTACCTTGTGTCCTATTTTGTTTTCTTCCATCCATCGTATCTTCTTAACCCATCCTAAATCCAATCGATCCTATCTTCCAATCGACATCCTTCCATTTTTCACTTTGTATATTGTGATTGAGCATTGGGCAATCCAAATTTTCTATCTAAAATCCTGAGCTTGTTATCTCCTATATATTGTGTGTCATCTTTGTTCTTCCATCGTCATCTAGAATCATCCATCATGCAGGTCATCATTAGGTCTTATCTTGTCTTTGTCCTTTTTTTAAACTATGTTTCCCATGCACTTTCACATAGGCAAGGTCAATCATTTGATCAACCCTTTAGGCATTTGTTTATCTAGTCTTTTTCATCCATTGAAGTCTCCATTGTCCTCTTTCCACTTTTATCCATGGCATTTTTATTAAAATAAGAGGGCTCTACATTTTCATGTAGGCAAGGTTGATCTTTGATCAACCCTCAAGCCCCTAGGTCTTTAAGATTTTTTAGTCTTATGCATTGTGTCTTGTGTCATCTTGTCAAGTATGTCCCTATGCTAGATGGTACTTAAAACAAAGGTCAGTAGTACCATGAGGTTCGGTTTCAAGTATACTGAGTCATCTCGATCACCTAGTTTAGTCTCCATCTTTGGTCTTAACATGATGCATCCTTCCTACATCAAACCACATCAATCCCATCCACTCATTTGATCTTGTGGCGAAGGATGTTTGAAATTTGATTGTGATTTGTTGATGCTTTTGTATCTTTTTTTATCATTTAAGCTTCCTATTTCAATTTTTCAAGGTTTCCACAATCCATCATATCATGGTGTGCTTTTACAAGTGGACATAGGTTCATATCTTGATCTTTTTTGTTTCTTATTTTTTCTTGGTTATCCTGTGTAGTACCCACCAAGATAAGTATGGTCTTTCATTATGTTGGGGAATCCTTTGTGCTTGTGGTTAACCCAATTCTTGGCCCGGAAAAAGTCCTTGTGACTTTGGGGTGTTGGGGTAGCCTTCTTGTATTTTGTGTTTGTTTAATGCATTAGACACTAATCTTCCTTGGTTCCTCATACTCTAGCATGTTGTGTCTTGTGCTATAGCAAAAATCAGTGCTCTGAAATCTGAAAAATAGCAATAGGATTTCATTTCGTACCTCATCCCATTGCATTATATGTATCCCTCCATCTTCCGCTAGCCTATTACCAGGGATTTTGGTTGTGAAAACTTTCATATCCCATCTCTTTTTCTTCTCATGATTCCTACAGTTTTGACAGGTGCAGTATCACACCCATCATACCTCATTTTTGATACTGATCATAGGGAAAGTAATTTACATAAGCTCAAGCGATCAATATACAAAAATAAAGGAGTCCTGCTAATGCTCTCCATCACTATGCAAGCCCTTATTTACACTGATGTCCATGCTAATTTAATCCACATATTAATGTTTGTACAAAAAAAATTGCACCCATCATTCTTGTAGGCTTACATGCCATTTATAACATTGACATTACCAAAGTCATATCTATTATCCAATCCATGGTCTATGACGTGCAACATGAGCAAAGAAAACAAGATTGATAGATAACTATAAGGAAAAGCATGGACATCATAAAAATAGGTGAATCCAATCGTTAATTAACTTTAATGAATGTCATATTAAATGCAGAGAGTATAATTTCATTCCCAATGGTGTTAATGTCACCTCATCTTGCATCTTAGGTTCATTCATTGCATTATGATGTCATTGTATTGTGATCATCATATTCATTTTAAGTTGTTTAGAATAATATTTATTTGTTATTCTAAGCATCTTAATGTCACTTCATTGCATTGTCATTGTCATTTTCATATTCATTTTAAGTTATTTCAGATAATATTTATTTGTTGTTCTAAGCATATTTATTTCAATTTATTCCATTATAATTTCATAGCATTATCATTTTAGTTTGTTTAGAATTATTACTCTAAGTGTATTAGTTCATCTCATTGGATACATTTCATTATATGCATACATCACATTTTTCATTCATTGCATCCTATTACATTTCCATCTCATAATAACACCATCATAACTCATATATATGGCATGCATCATGAAAGTAGAAGCAAATTGATTGTATAGTGTATACACATGCATCACCACCTACATCACAAATCATTAGTATCATGATCAAAGAATGTAATCTATCAAATATCGCATCACAGAGTGTTAAGAATAATACATTTCACTCATATCATCCACATATTCATATCACATAAATTACAATAGATGCATACATATATCATATTCCATAATAAATCATGTCCATATACACATGCATAAACAAATATCCATCACATAATAAACACATGGTGTTAATAAGGGCTATTTCATAGTATATAAATGTCAACATATCATTTCTAGAACAAAGTCCATCAAAATTATAAATACATGTCCATCAACAAATTATCAAATAAAATACAAGTACAAAGTGTTGCTCAAATATAGGGACCACATCATTAACTAGAATGATCCATGTCTACTCTACACTATGGAACATGTGGCCTATGTCCCTATCTCCTATCTATACACCATGCACCTATCAAATTCAGAATCGTGTCACTCTTGTCCTCTCTACTATGTGCTAGCTCCATCTGATCTTTGAGGAGAGTTTGACACTGGTCCTCTACGTGAGGGAGTCTCTCGGTAACTATTTTACCCTCATGTATCTATACCTCATGAATGTGATAGTACTTGGTACCGCTCAGATGTATGAAGGTACATGGCGTGTGGGATTTGGATCCTTCCTGAAGTAAGCCCCCATGTAGTAGCCGGCGAGTGATCCCATAATTCTGGTTTATAATTTTGGAAATTCTATTTTTTGCTAAAATAAAATATTTTTAGAAAATATAATGATTTAAGCCTTAAAAAAGTCAATTTAAAGGATTCCAATTGAAGAGGGTTTGTTCAAACCACCTTAGATCAAACCCTCTTGGATAAAAACTTGCTAGTTTTAAACCATACCTATAATAGAGTCTCCTTTACACCTATCAAAATGCTGATAAAAAACCACTTTTGATTTAAATTTTGAGGGATCAAATGAATTCATCTAAAATTTATTTTTTATAATTATGTAGTCTTTATTTTTATTTCTTGTGAATGTAGGATTTTCATCTAAAATTAGGCTATGTGTTTTGCACATGTGGAAAAATAGTAGATTATCAATTTTTTTTTTGAAAAATATCAGTGCACTACATATTGAAATCCCTGATCCAAGAAAAAAAAAATCAAATTTTGATACATACAAAATTTTTATGTTTTATACAGTTTGCCTATGTCTGAATTGTAATTGATTTGATTTCAAAACATGATTAAGAAAAAAATATTCAATAAAACAATTTGAAACCAAATGAAACCACTAGATAGCATAGTTACAAATATAAATTTGAAAAAAAATAGAGTTTTATCCTTCATGGAAATTTTTGTATGTTGTATATAGTGAGCATCACTCCTTAAAAATGGTGTTTACTGAAAAAATTTAAATTTCAAATGAGATGGAATAAGAAGTGAAATTTGATTCCAAATTTTTTGAAAAAAATATATTTAGAATCTATAGACAAAATTTCACAAATTACTAGTTTGCATCATCTTCAAATTAATCATGGTTTAGTCGCTATAGGTGCCTAAAAGTGAAGATTTAGTTAGAAAATATCAATTTAGTGTGTAGTTTGGAAAAAAATTGTAAACCAGTATTGTGGGATCACCCTATCCTCCATGTACTCATCCCTTTTTTCTAGGTATCCTTCTCTAACCTGTACTAGTCTTGTAACCCAACCAAGTATCCCCTCTCATGATCCAATTCCTATTGTTCCATCAACAAATATTTTATCTACACCTACATATGTGACATCTCCCATGCTACCACATCCCTCTCACCCTGCAGAGTTTGCACATATGCCTCTTCTACCTCTGCTCTCTCTAAGATGGCCCTTGTGTCCCCCATTACTACCTCTGCACAATTTGTCCTATCATGGAGTTCATCCCTCTCCCTCGTTAGCTCAAATATCTACTGTCATGCTGCATTCCTCTCCCTTTACATGAAATCCCTCTCCTCTGGCATCCTAGAAGCCTCATCTATGAGAGCCCCGTAATACCTATGTCTCTCCTCCTACAACCTCTCTACCTTTTTCCCACAATCAGCCTCAATATACCTCTAACTCTCTGAGCCTCTTCTCTATGATCCTATGTCTCACCAGAACTCCTATCAGTAGTACAGTCAGCTCCTCTAGTGGTGGTGGTACATACGATACCATCATGAGTGGCTCCACCTATGCAACATCCACATCCATGAGCTAGTGTTCCTCTCCCACATCCTCCATCTCCACAGCCTCCCTAACTCTCCTCTATTATCTCCCCCTACCCTACCCCTCTGTCACCACCCTAATAGCCTCCTCTCATCCTCTAAACCATAGCCTAGTTCCCCTACAATCAAGTGTACTATCATGATCTTCCTTGGGCTATTCTATATCCACCATGTAAAATATTGTGTTGTCATTTATGTATCTACCACCCCTCCTCTCCCTAGATATGGAACCAACTACACATCCTCCCACATCTACCTTGAAAATTCTATCATGATCGAATCACCCCATAAGTGCTCCTAGCTAATTTGGTGAAATCTCTAAGGCCTCAGTGAGATATCCTACTATACTCCAAATTGTCTCATCATTCTATCTATTCTATGGAGCTCGATGATGTGTGGGTCACTCTCGATTAGGTAGCATATGGTGAATAAGTATCCCCTATGCCTCCTCTCACACCCTCTACACCTAGTGAATCATCATTGCTTTTAGGGTCTCCATATAACCTGATCCCCTTGTAGGTCATCGAATCTCCTCCTCCATCCATCCAAATCACTCACATCCATGTAGTGTGGGCACCAAATGTACTATGTCTCATACCAATATTCTACGAGTAGTGTCTCATCATATTCCCCTATTATCAATATCCCTAGCTTCACCATGCTAATATGGTCCTATGCCCATACCAAGAGAAAAGTCACATGTGCAATGCTAAGGGATCTCCTATAGCAGACCACATGCATGTCTCGATAGAGATGCACAAAAATGCATGCACCCCACACAAAATCCCTCTCCCTCCTCTCCATAATATGCCTAACAACCTCAATGATGTTGAGGCTACAAAATCTACCACTCTTATCTGGTACTAGTAGGATCCTGCTAATCATGCCATAGAGGTATAATGGCAGTTTAAGCACCTCTAATTCTAGACAACCATCCAAGTATAGCTCTCCCCCTAGATAGGGAGATCCACCCATCCAAAGATCACCCCTAGGTTGTTTTCCTACTCTCTTCCATGGCTCCATGTCTAGCTAACCAAGTTACCTCTGATGGGTAGTTGTAATATACACCATACATCCTCATGTATCATTTTCATCTCCCTTGTCAGGATATGGAATGTAGAGGTCTCTGATCTCCACCTCTCCATTAGTTCCATCAATAGTGCTCGATGCGCTCTAATGTTGGGATGCCCCAATATATGTAGCAACCCTACCTACACTAGTTTCACATGGTCCTAGGCATTCATCACCCCAACGGTCACCTCCAACACCATTGAATGTCACTCTCACAACCTCAACATCTCAATGTTTTATGTCCACACATAATATTATGTCAGTCTTTTCTCAATTTCATTTCCTTTTCTATCATTTTTTCTCCTGCCTTGAGTTACGGCAAATTTGCCCCTATGTATGATGAATTCACCCCTATGTATGATGAACTCGCCCATTTTCATCCCCTTGCGAATTTACCTATTTTGTATGAAAATTCACCCTTTTTCCCATTTGTCCTCGAATTCACCTGATGGCTAGGTGAATTTTCCCCTTTTCCTATCTTTTCGTAAATTCACTTGGTTTTCAAAAAAATTTCCTTTCTTCACTGCCCCCACAAACTCACCTCTTTTCTACATCTCCCATGAATTCGCCCATTCTCCATTCATTTGTGAGTTCACCTATTTTCTAGGAAAATTCGCCCTTGCGTTTGCCTACCCTCTACCAAGAAAATTCATCCCATTCTTTGATGAAATTGAATTCACCTTTTCCCATCTAGGGTAATTCAAAATCATCCCTTTTCTTGGGAAATTCACCCCTAGATAGGGTGAGTTTCCTTTTTTCCCATCACCCTCTTCGATGGGAAAATTCGTTATACAAATGAGTGAATTCACTAGCCATGGTGAATCTATGCCCTCCTAGTCCTAAAGGATGAAATTAAAACACATAAAATTTTTAGCAATCTAATTAACATCATAAAGTAGGGTTTTGAAATCTACTTGTCAAGGTACCACGCACTCATAGTAGTACATGTGCAACTCTTCACCTCAGTGGATGATCTCATCATCCATGAATCCCTCATCCTCGCTTAACCCTTTTCTTCTATGGGCCACCATTTGCACCTCGTTTGTTTGTTTTCCTCTGTTCAAAATCCATTCTTCATGGTTTTTTATGCTCTATAATGTGGTACCCTTCGTTTATCCATATCAAGAAGTCACTCAGGGCACCTTTTTCTTCCCCATCTTCCCTCTCGAGGGGGCATACCCTGTCAGTTTCCTCTAGTGCTCTGTCATGTCCATTTTCTTGTGACACCAAGGTATCTTCCATCATTTTCTATTATTATACAACCTACACAAATTTTCCAAATCTAGGACATCACTTTCTAGTCCATTCTTCTCTTGAGTCATCTATATTTTATTTTTCTTTGAAACACTATTATTCTAACAATATTTCAAAGAGGGGAAAAATGTCGACATCAAAATTTGACCACCCCCATATGCTAGAATTCCTCCCCTTTTTATTCCTCTATCTTTCATCCCTCATCTACATTAATTAAATCTAATTAATATTCCCCTTCCTCTAATGTTCCTAAGGTATTTATTTAAATAATTAAATAATTTATCTTTTATCCACTTTTCCTCTCTAAATTAAATAAATATTCTAATTTGTTTAATTTATTCATTTACCTTTATGAATTGAAATTAATTTTTAAAATCGTTATTTCTCTCTCCTTGTCCCATCCTTCTTAATTATTCTCTAATCATTACTATTTTAATTATCTTGTGCTTAGGATGCACACAACCCTCAATCAAGATTAGTGTCAAATCCTTCATAACCCTCCACTTGCCCTTAATCTATCATTTATTCATCTAGTTCCCTGTTTGCACAACCTAATCACCTAATTAGGTCAACCTAATCCTTATGTTATTTATTGAATACCCCCAAATCAACCTTTTTTTAATTTCTTTCTCTTTTTGGAGAGAGCAACCCTTTTCCAATGTCAATTTTAAATTCATATTTATTTCCCCTAGACCTTTTAAGGAATTTGGAATTTCTTAAATGTCTTATCACCCACATGTGGACAAGGACCTAATTTATGAGGAGAGCTTGTCCCACTCCCAAGGTACCATAAAGTACCTCCACCTCATATCCCTTTTGACACCTCACTCACCACATGTCAAGATGTGAGGGCTTGGAAGTTATCAACTCACCTTGGCCCTTGGTATAGTCCATGGTGGCTGCATCTTTACCTTCCATTCTTTAGGGGAACTTCCCCAAAAATTAGAGGAATTTTCCCTCATTTGCATCACTCAATCATTCAAGCATCGAAGCATCCAAAACCAACATTTCTGCAACACCCTTTGCATCTATATCAAAAACCCATTACAATACCCACTTTCATATTGCATTCTCCACCATCTCATGATCATTTAGAGCTAGGTTTTATGCTAATTTCCATCAAAATTAGCACACAAATCAAACGATCAACAGGGCCAACCAACTCATCAACTTGGACAAGGTAAAAATAATCTATTTTTATTTTGTTTTGTTCAAGTTCAACTAGGCTAATCATTGAGGTGTTGTTTGTTTTTTCCTTGCTTGAATTCCTTTTTTTTTTGAATTTTTACACTATGAATTTTACTTGCACACAATCATTATCAAAACCCATAACTTTAGGATTTTTCTATTTCTAAAACCTGTCTCCTTGGAATTAGCCACCACTGAACATGAAATGAGCTTGTATGTATGGAAATTCCTTAGATATGTAGGAAACCTCATCATATGGGACCCACCTATCATAATTAACTTATAATCTATGATATATGACTCTTCCACCATCATAATCAATCATAAAATGGAATAGAAAGTTGTCATAGCTCGTTACGTAGTAACATATGACAAATGCCACCATATTAGGCATAAATTTAGGTCCTCCAAAGTGGAAACCTACCTCCACTAAAATATCTTAAAGTTTTTACATTTCACCTTCCATGTAGGATCCCACCTCATTGGTAGGTCCCACAAAGTGACAAAAATTTGTTAGATAATTAACTTAGGAAATAAATAATTAACATTAAAGAATAAAAAAAAAATGCTAGGACTCTATGGTTAAGACACACTAATCCTTAGAAATACATTAACTCTTTCACTTAGCAATCCACTCCAACACAATCATTCTTCAATACTATTACAATTCCTACTTTACCATTTTCATCTTCATCACAATTCATTCATGTACAAAAATGGACTTGGAAACAATTGTAGCACATGTTCTTGAAGGAAAAATCTTAAAATTAGATTAATACTTGGAAAGTATCCAATTATTATTGAGTACTAAATATTTTTCTAGATAAACTATCTCTCTTATTTATAGTCTTTAAAAAATTATTTATGATTCACATGGAATAGAAGTGCTACGTAGTGTAGCTTATATAATGAATACAAATATTGCAGCTATAGCTAGTTGTTCTCAAATACTCAATAGTTCTTGAAAGAACATTGAATCATAATTATCCTCCACCATGATCACATAATCTATTCCCATTTTCACTCCTATAGTCATAATGTTCTCTACACAATATAGTATTTTTCTTAACACTAGTTTATGGTTTTTAATCAGAAATCATTATAAATTTGTTCCACCATTTACTACACTTATCTTTAATTCTCAAAATATTAATCCCATATTCTATTTATAAAATAATAATCGCCAAACCATTAATAATAATATTACACTTTCTACAAACACTCAAAACATGTCACAAACCAATGTTGTTATATACCAACTATTGCAAAACATGTCGTCATTAAAAAAATGAATTTCCAACATGAATTAAATTCAATTCCATTTCAATCCTCCAACATACCTTACCCATATCCCATTATCATTTTCCATCCTAAAACAATGAATCCAAAAAAAAAATTGAATTGCCATATTTTGAGAAATATAGTGGGAAGGGAAATCCTAATAATCATGTATCCGCATTTATTTTTTTACGTAGTTATTTCCTTTCCGATGATGATATCTTAGCTAAAAAAAATCGTTAGTCATTGAAAGACATGGTCTTGGATTTTTTTCTTATTACCCAATAATTCGATCACCTCTTTTTCACAAATTTTTAATGAATTATTCCAATAATTTCAAGAAAAAATTGTACCCCAAGTGGTGTTAACTAACTTGGTTCATTGTAAATAAGGATCTAAAGAAAAAATGATTGATTTTATAGAGTAATATGAGGCCTTGTATTATCAAATTCTATATTCCCTACTAGATTTTGATTTGCAAAGGGTCTTATTGGAAATTAAAACCAAAAATTTTCGATAAGATTATACAAATGATATATCATTCATTTACACATCTATTCGTAACTATTCATGATCACAAAATATATATTAGCTAATATGAGGGTTCATCAGCATAAAATCCTAATGATTAATACAAATTCATTCCTACTTATTAATATCAATCAATCAAGAAGAAAAAAATCATCGAAATAAATTCAAACCAACAAAATAGGGGATGATAAAGATGATGTTTAAGATGATATCACACCTACTCTTAAGGCTTCCACTCAAGGATAACCCTAGAGATCACAATTCAAAAGAGAAAGAGATCTTGTAGTAGGGTTTTCCTAGGAGTTGAATATGATCCAATGAGGGATTCATCACCAAGTTTAGACTTGCAAAAGATAATGAAATGCTAGATGAAAGGAAAAACCCTAGTTGAATGCAAACTAAGACTAAATGACCTAGAAAAGTGAATGAAACAATACACAAAACTACAAAATGGAATGTTTTCACATTGAAATCTGGAAAAAGCTGGATGGAGATCTAAAACACTAAAAAATATACATTTACCACTAACTGGGACTTATTCGCCAACCTAGGAAAATTAGTCCAATTTTTAGAAAAATGTGCAAGAACAGGATTCAGACAAAAAGGGTATGTGGATCCACAAAATCCTAAAAACTGACTAGAACTAGGACTCATCCGCTAAAAGTGTTGTATCATTCTTGTTGGAATTTTTTGGAACATTGAAAGTTGATATTTCTCTTCTCTATTTTCTTTGTCCTTCCTAATTAGTTTCCACATCAAAAACTACAATTTGTGACCTATAGGTTGTTAAAATCCGTAAAACATTTTATAACCCAGAATCAATTGAAAGAGTTAGAAACATATATTGTAAATGCAAAAGCAATTGAAACAGCATAAGAATGATACCACGAGATTGATGTGAAATGCTCAAATGGAAAAATAGCATCAGATAACTATCTCCAATATCGAATGAAAATACAAGCTAGGTAGCATGCTTATATAGACTAGAGAGAGGGAAGAGGTGGCAACACCGACCAATGAGGAGCAACCATCTATCGGACTAAAGATAACAAAGTATCTTCCCAAGATAGATAATGGATGCTAATATGTAGGAAGGTGACACCTCATAATCCTCTCACCTAATTAAACATGCTTTATTAACCTAAGCAAGCTTAAATAAATGTGTAGGAAAAACCTTATAATAAGGAATAAAAAACCTACACTAACACCCCCCCTTTAGCATAGCTTAGGTGGGTACAGAGATGGGTCCCGACAAATCAAGCCTGATGAGGTACCCATGTACAATGAAATCCCCCCCCAAAAGAGAAGTAGCCCCCCCCCCCCATAAAAGAAAGTATGCCCCCCCCAGAATAGAGAGAGAAAGAAAGGAGCTAAGAAGCCCCCTAAAAGGAGGACACCTGCCGCACCCCAAGCAAAGCTCGCAAATGAATGAACTTGCTCTCAGTGAAGGGTTTGGTGAAGATGTGAGCTGTCTGCTCTGATGTCGAACAATACTGAAGATCAAGAACCTGCTCATGAATCAACTCTCGAATGTAGTGCATGTGAATCTCAATGTGTTTGGTCCGCTGATGATGGACCGGATTGCGAGAGATCTGAATAGCACTCTGGTTGTCACAAAAGATGATTGTAGGCTTCCGAAAGGAAATGCCAAACTCAGTGAGAATGTGTTGAAGCCAAATGGCCTCAGTAGTAGCATTAACTGCTCCTCGATACTCAGCCTCTATAGATGAAAGAGCAATAGCAGACTGCTTCTTGCTTGACCAAGAAATCAGACCAGAACCAAGAGAGAAGCAATACCCTGAAGTAGACTTACGATCCTGAGAATCACCTGCCCAATCTGAATCTGTGTATCCCACTAAGTCAATATCCATGCCTGCTGCAAAATGAATCCCATAACTGTGAGTGCCCTGTACATAGTGAAGAATCCGCTTAGCTGCTTTCCAATGCAGCTCATGTGGCTCTTGCATGAACCTGGAGACCAGGCCCACTGCATAAGAAATATCAGGCCTCGTGTGAGTCAAGTATATGAGACTCCCAACCAATTGGCGATACAAGGTAGCATCTATCAACTTAGGTGAAGCACAAGAAGCCTCAAGTTTGACCCCTGATAGAAATGGAGTTGGTGCAGGCTCACAATCAGCCATGCAAAATCGAGAGAGCATATCAAGAGCATACTTGGGCTGAGAAAGAAAGATACCAGACGAAGACTGTGTAATCTCAATGCCCAAGAAATAGTGAAGAAGACCCAAGTCAGACATCAGAAAATGATCATGAAGGGTAGTTTTCATTGCCTTGATGGTGGATGAGGAACTCCCTGTAATTAGCAAGTCATCAACATAGAGAACAAGGAAAGTGAGAGTATCATCCTGCTACAAAATGTAGACATTCGGATCAGAATGGCACCAAGTGAACCTAACTGATAGAAGAAAGGAGTCCATCTTGGCATACCAGGCTTGTGGAGCCTGTTTAAGACCATAGAGAGACTTCTGAAGTCAGTAAACAAGTGAAGGATCTAGGATGAACCCCTGTGGCTGCTCCATATATATCTCCTCTTGAAGGTCACCGTGAAGAAAGGCACTCTTCACATTGATCTGATGAACGTCCTAGTGATGGGCTACAACAATGGCAAGGAAAAGTCAGATTGAAGTCATCTTGGCAACTGGCACAAAAGTCTCAGAGTAGTCAATCCCAGGAACTTGGGAGAATCCTTTTGCGACCAAGCGAGCCTTATGTTTTTCAATTGACCCATCTGTAGCAAATTTTGTTCGATAGACCCACTTGCATTAAACAAGTTTTCTTCCCTTAGGAAGTGGGACTAAATCCCAAGTACGGTTCCTTGCCAAGGAACTAAACTCTTCCTACATAGCAGCATCCCACTCGAGGACACCAAAAGCTTCCCTAAAGAATTGTGGATCGGAAGCTGAAGCAAAGAAGAGATGAGGAGCTTGCTCGAACTATGACCTTGTTCGTCTCGCATCTGAAGGATAACCAATCCAATCACTTGCTGACTCCAAAGTCTGAGGAGCCCAAAGAGGCCCAGTGGTAGGAGAATTTGGAGGAGAATCACCATCCTCTGAATGATGACTAAGAGAGGAGGAATATGAACCCTCATCATCACCATCTAAAGTAGAGGAAGAAGACTCCTCAGGAGGATTTTGATCCTCAGAAGAACTATCATCATGAAGTCACAGTGTCTCCATGGGAATGAAGGATGGAGAAGTGGTAGAGGAAGTATCTTCCTCAAACTGAACACTCCTCTCAATGAAGAGCTCATGTGTGGTACGGTGGAGTAGCCTATAGCCTTTGACACCATCTGGATAGCCAACAAATATGCAAGGCCTACTCTGCGGATCCATTGCCTTGCGTTTCTCTGCTGGAATGTGGGCCCACGGAGGAGACCCAAACACTCGGAAGTGCTTGACTATGGGTTTCCAACTGGTCCAAGCTTGAAAAGGAGTTACCTCCTTCATATCTTAGTGAGGAACCCGGTTCTGGATATAACATGCACAGTTGATGGCCTCTGCCCAATACTGAGGTGTCAATGATTTGGAGTGGATCATGTAATTGGCCATTTCCTTCAATGACCGATTCTTTCGTTCTGCAACTCCATTTTGTTGTGGACCGTAGGGAACTGTGTGCTAAAGATTAATACCCTCTAAGGCACAAAACTGCTCAAACCTTTGGTTGACATATTTCCCGCCATTATCGGTGCATAGAACCTTGACAACCTTTCCAAATTGTTTCTCTGCAAAAGCTTTAAATTCTTGAAAGGACTCAAAGAATTCAGACTTTTGCTTGAGAAAATATACAAAGGTGTATCGAGAAAGATCATCAATGAAGGTCAATACATATCTAGCTCTACTGAATGAAGGATGCTGAAATGGACTAGCCAAATCACTATGTACTAACTCCAAGAGCTATGTGGCTCTCCATGCTTTTCCTTTGTCAAATTTTTCTTCAAGATGCTTGCCAAGAATGCAACCTTGAAAAACTCCATCAGAGAATCGAATAGAAGGCAATCCTGTAACCATGTCATGCTAACTAAGCTGCTGCAAGTAGCAGTAATTCAAGTGCCCAAACCGCTGATGCCACAAATGACTCACCTCATATGAGTGAGTGAGGAATGCCAGTGAAGGAGAATTAGGAACAAAATGAGAAAATTGATAGTGCTGAGAATGGTTATCAACTTTTCCTATAGCAACTGTAGACCCATTATGCAGATCACTAATAACCACAAAATTAGGTGTAAATTCAACTCTCTTGCCAGAACCTATATGGGTAATCTGGTAGACAGATAGGAGATTAGCTGACAAAGAAGGCACACAAAGAACATCATGGAATGTCCCATCACCAATGTCAACAGACCCTCTCCCAAGAACTTCTTCTGGTGTATCATTACCCATAAGAATATCAGGCACAAAACATGACTCCAAGGATGAGCAGCTTTCCTTTCTATTGGCCATGTGGTGAGAAGCACCTGAGTCAATTACCCAAGAATTTGGTTGAGAAGCTCTTGCAACTAAGGCCTTGCCCTTTCCTTTCCCCTTACTCTTTTCTGTGTTCTTTAAAGACCCTTCTGATGAGACTTGTTTGATAGAATCAGGCACCTGGATATTGTTCTTCTCAAGAAGATGTGACAGGTGATCAATCTGTTTCTTCAAGCACTTATGTTCATCATGACCAAGTTTCTTGCAATAAGAACACTGAATTTTCTCCTTCTTAGGCTTGTTGCCTTTTGAAGAAGAGGCATTATTCATTGCTTTAGAAGCAATTGATGTTTGTTCTTGCTTCTTTTCTTCTTGGTTCTTTTGTTTCTTCTCTTTCTTAGCAACCCCCTTGTGATCTTTAGTGCCCTGATTTGCAGTCAAGGCATGAGATTTAGAGGGCTTAATTGTACCCATTTGAACCAATTTGTCTTGCTCCTTAGTGAGTTCATTAGCAAAATCATCTAAAGAAGGCATCTTATATGTGGTTCCCAAGGCACTTTTTGTGGCATAGAATGTAGAAACAAACATAGAGTAGTTAGGACCAAGTTTGGAAAGAATGCTAAGAATCAACTGACTATCTTTCTTTTCTATCCCACACTGTTTCAACTGCAATCTTAAAGCCTTTAGTTTTGTGAAGAAATCCTGAATTGTATCAAAATTACATGGATTTAACCCTATCAACTCATTCTCCAATAAATGTCCTCTTAGTTCATCTTGTGCACCAAAGAGTTTTTCTAAAGTAGTCCATACATCATTTGGTGTTGTAGAAGACTCAATATGAAAAAGTAAATCTTGAGATATAGACATACATAGAGTTCCAAAAGCTTCATCAAGTTTGTTAAACCATTTAGGCTTTTCTGCAATTAAAGATGGTTCAGTTTCAATACCCATAGTTACTCGAAACAATCCTAACTTCTTAAGTTGTATAGTCATCTTGGACTTCCACTCATAGTAGTTGTAGGGTGTGAGTATAGGTACTGTTAATTGATCCATTTTAATGCAGTATTAGATTGTTGTTGTTTGTGAGGAAAGAAGAGATGCACGAACACACAAGATACCCCACCCACCTTTTTCACTCAATCAAAGAACCCCCCCAAGAAAATTTGATTTGGCACTTTATATTTAGTGTGTTTACAATTACCACTAGCAAGAAATACTGAGTGGACTTGATCTCAATGCTATTACAGATCCTCAAAAGGAGCATATGATGAAAATACAACTTGTGCACAATACCCAATAAAATAAACAACACCACTGCAAGCTACACGAAAAAAAATTCACTTTCAAAAAAAGAATCACCTCAATCTGAGGTTTTATGCAAAAGTTATGCCTTTTCGAAGTTTCCAAAATGAGGACTATGCAGTGTCACGACTGAGAATCTGTAATTTCTGGAAAATCTCTACATCCAAATAAAAAAATGACTGCACTATTGCGTAGAGCATGAAAAAATAGTCAAGATCAAAAAACATTTCGAGAGAAACGGAGTCCGTATGAGCAAGAATGGAGCTTTTGAAAACTGTCTTCAAATCTGAAACTGCCAACGGAGAGGGGTACGGCTGAAGCTTTCTGAGTTCGATTCTGCAAAATATATAAGCTGCATGCAAAAAGTAAAAGATACCCAGATGGTTTTTTGATGCGGTGAACAAAACGCGAAGGGCGTTTTTCCTGATTGGGTACAAAAGATGTAGATCTAAAGTAAATCAGTCACCTTTAGCAACAAAAATTGACTCCAGCAACCAAAAAACGGCATGCAAAGGATGTATCAGCTACCTAAGATAAGCAAAGGTATTCTACAACCTGCAATACTGATTGAAACACAAAATATGCAAGCCGATTGATAGAAACAAGATTTTTGAATCTTCATAAATCCTTTATGATTCCCCAGATCTTAAAAAATAATGCAAGAGAAGAGAATACAGGATTTTACAAGATCTCTACAAAGAATCTAACCTTACAAAACTTGCTCTGATACCATGTTAAAATCCGTAAAATAGATTATAACCCAGAATCAATTGAAAGAGTTAGAAACATATATTGTAAATGCAAAAGCAGTTGAAACAGCATAACAATGATACCAAGAGATTGATGTGAAATGCTTGAATGGAAAAATAGCATCAGATAACTATCTCCAATATTGAATGAAAATACAAGCTAGGTAGCATGCTTATATAGACTAGAGAGAGGGAAGAGGTGGCAACACCGACCAATGAGGAGCAACCATCTATCGGACTAAAGATAACAAAGCATCTTCCCAAGATATATAATGGATGCTAGTATGTAGGAAGGTAAAACCTCATAATCCTCTCACCTAGTTAAACATGCTTTATTAACCTAAGCAAGCTTAAATAAATGTGTAGGAAAAACCTTATAATAAGGAATAAAAAACCTACACTAACATAGGTGATATCCAAGTCTCTCCAAGGCTTGTTGAAAACTTTGAAAATTTTGACCTGATGACAAATTTTCACCAATCTCCCTCCCTAAAAAATATACAACTTAGACGTACATATCATACACAAAGGAGAGGGAAAAAATTGATGGGTTATTGGATATGGGTTTGCCTTGGTGAAACTCTGTTTTGGAAATCAATCCTTGAAATGAAAGAAAATAACAAGGGAGAATGATGTATGAATAAAAGACAATTTTACAAGTCACCAAACCCTAACAATAAGGTGCTGCAAATATACTTGAAATGGATACAATGGATATGTTTCTTGACTCTTTCTTGAATGATTCAGACCTTGAATGAAACACTTTCTTGGATCATAAACCCCACATCACAATTGTTAGCACAATAACAAACATGACATATGGAATAACTGACATGATGATTGATGCTTGACTATTTTTCTAAAATGCTTGATAATATACCCTTGAATGCTCTTGAATTCTCTTGTGAACTCAATTTTCTAGTATGAATTATTTCACAAAATCCTTAGATGAAAATGGGTGAAAGAACATTGTATTTATACTCAATTATGTAAGAATTCCTGAAATAACAACACAAAAAGCCAACATCAAATCTAGGAGAATAAAGTCTTGCTAGAAATTTGAATTAAATTTTATTTTGGGCCACACAAGACTCATTCACCCAAAGTAGTGAATGAGTCCCATTGGACATAATGTATGACACCAAAAACCAAAAGTGCTTAGAAATGTGTTAAAACTAGTTCAGGGCCAAAAGATCCAAGTGGGACCGATTTGTCCAAGGTGGTGAATGAGTCCCAAATCCCTAAATCTAGGCTACACAAGCCAAATACACATTAATTATTATTGGTTTCAAGATTATCCTTGAAAAGATGTAATAAATGAGGCTTGTGGATGCAAAATGGGGCCAATTAAAGCATAATAAAGCCCAATTATTAATGATAAGGAAAGATAAGTGAAAAAGTGTGTTACAACACTTTACAACATTCCAAATAAGGCATGATTAAGATTAATTTTGATTAAAAAGGGGTTTATTAGGTGTATAAGACCTTAGAAAAGTGTGAAAGTGGTTTACAATACTTCACAACACTTTAGCAAGGTACCATTAAATCTATTAGTTTAAAAGGGCCTAAGACCTAATGTGAATGTGTCAATCACATTACAACACTAACCCAAGGAAAAATTAAGCCTAAATCACAAAGAGGGACCAAAAAAGCCATAAAAAGTATAAGGGTTACTTTTTCAATGACTCCATTTAGCCCCCACTTTAGTGAGAGGATGAACTTGCCTGAAAATCACACTAAAGTAAACCAACGTGCATCAAGAGTGTCCAAGTGTACCAATTTTAGTAAGATGAGACAACAATGATCAAGAGGGGTGATTAAGCCCCAAAGATCAATATCCCATAACAAACCAACATAGGCACAAAATAAAACACATGAGAATGATATTAAAAGCATAAACAAAGCAGAAGTATACACCGTTGAAGATTAAAGATTAAAAAAAAAGATCTAGACCAATATTCGAATATTTGTCCATCCTGATGTGGATCAAATCTAGGTTGTTTATCTGAAAAATACATACTCACTTTATGGTAATGAAACACCTAGTTGTCCACTAGGTGAGAAGTCCAAATATGTGAGAAATATACAGTCATGGTTGGTATTTATTCACACAAACGTGAGTAGTTATGGGGATACTAATGCCTCGTTTAGGCTTCCCGCTCAAAGAATACCAAAGTTATACCTCATAATAACTTTAACAAGGCTCAACACAAAGTGATATTTGTGCTTCATGTGACAAGAAAAACATTATATGCTTGGCGCTCATGAAAAAACAAAATTTCTCTATAGGCATACAAGTTGCATTATGCAAGCTATCCATTTAATAACAAATCAAAAGTGGAAAATAGGAAATGTGTAAAGGAGTTTTTCTTACTTCATGTGAGGTCTTTTAACTTAGGGAACATTGTGCCTAGTGTCTCCAAGAGAGGACCAATTAAAGAATAGAAAATTCACAACTTAGGGAATGCAATGTGTTGCATCAAGCCACTAAGAGTAATGTAATATGCTAAGAGAAATCATGCTCTTGAAGGAAATAATACCCAATTTCATCCACAAATAAAAAAACACATATTATAAAGTAAGAGGATTGGATCATGAACCATAAAAAAAGAAAATGAAAATGAATAATGCCAATGTATGTCTCCACTTTAAAGAAATTGTTAAACACCATATTGTGAGAAATTAATTTAAAGTATAAAATGATAAAAATGATAAATGCAGACAAAGAAGATATGAGAACCAACTCGGAAATCCCTAAGCCAAGTCATATGTTTCCAAGTAAATCCATGCCATGTAATAAAAAAAGAAAAGAGAGGGGTTACCCCCAAAATGAAAACACAAAACACATAAGGGACCTATGGATTTGGGGTTAGTATGGTCTTGCTGAAAATTTTATAGAGATCTTGTAACTATCATCATTCCCCAAATACACATAGAATTGAAAGAATGACATAGAGAGTGAAAATAAAGAAAAAAAAAATTGTCAACATGGAAGAGACATGAATGTCTCAATGCCCTGCATCTTCCCCAAAAGGAAAACACAAGAAAAATGAAAAGGAATAAAGAAAACAAAAGGATACAATTTTGGGTCAACATGGAAGAGGCATGAATGTCTCAACACCTTGTGTCATCCCCAAAAGGAAAAAATAAGACATATGGAAATGATAAAGAAGAGAAAAGGAAAATATTTTGTGTCAACATAGAAGAGGCATGAATGTCTTGATGCCTTGCATCGTCCCCAAAAAGAAAAGAAAAGATAAATGAGAAAGGAATAAGGTAAAAATAGAGGAATGTTACAAAGAGAGATACATCAAACAAAACGTCTTGGGGGATCACATTACAGAAATGAAATCACACAAAATAAAAAGAAAATGAAAAATAATGAAAGAATAGTAAGGCATATGCAAGTGAACCTATGAGTAGGTCATCTACCTCGCAATCATGTTCATTATATATTGAGGGAATACAAATAGCCAAAGGGACAAGAGAAAGTGTTGGACTAGGAGAAGCACTAGGCTCAACATTCTTTGTAGGAGATTTGTCATCTAAGCTCATGGACGATGAAAAAAATATATTCAATTCATTATGCATATCTTTTTCAATTTTAGAAACCTTGTCATAATCATCTAGGTTAGTCATAATAGGAGATCAAAGGACAATTTCCATGGAAGAGTTCAACTCTTTTTGTGGTTGTTGTATTGGATTGTTTTGGGGTGTGGCGGGGGTAGAGTAATCATGCATTGCTTTGATTAAGTTAGGATATTGATTTTATTTGTTTAGTTCTTCATGTACTTGTGAGGAAGGGCACGAAATCTACACCTACACTCCCTGACACCTTTGTTTATTTTAGGTTTTTTTTCAAGTTCCATTTGTGTAGGAGAGGGTTGATCAACCACAAGTTTGTTTTATTCCCCAAGGGAGGAACAAAAGGAATCGTGGGATGTTGTTTGACCACTTTCTCTTTGACTATGTATACTTGTTTTACTCTAGGAGGTGTGAAAGGGTTGTTTTCATTGTCTCTTGATCATTTTTAGGAGGTAGGTGAAGTTTATATCTTAGGTTGGTCTCGGTTGTTTGAGACCTTTTTAGGTTCAAGCATGGTTTCATAAATGATGGTAAGCTTGATTGTGGGTGGTGAAATGTTTTAGAGGATAGTTTTTCTATCTTGTTTGCCTTGAAATTTTGATACAACAAGAAGAATAAGTCTTCTCTCAGTTTTATAGGCTCCATAGGCTCAGCTCAAAAGGAATCTAGGGAAAATTTTCCTTTGGAGGATGTTGGCTAATAGATTGGGCACCTTGAGATATAACAATCCTATGCTTGAAAGGTGCCAAAATCAACCAAACAACTTTGAATATTGACCCTTAAACAAAATAAAATATCCTCTAAATTTTTCAAAGTATAGCTCCCTCAAAATATTTTCAATGAATTAAAACTCTTGAAATAAAACACCATGTATTATTTTTAGTAGGAAGTAGAAAAGGCATACCCAATATCAGAAAAGTTCCTAAATATTAGGTGTGAGATTTAGAAAACAAGAAATACTGACAAAAAGACTAATTTTAGCTAAATTATTCAAGAACAATGCATGTACCCAATTACATTTGAGGAATGAAATCAAATATGAAAAAAACTACATTATTTAAACTGAGATAGGCTATCACATAAATATGTTCTCCAACATAGAAATTCAAGAACTCAAATTAACTTCACAACTAGATGCACACAGAAAAACTACAACTTTATTCACTATAAAGTTGTCGTATTGAGTAGTATCAAGTGTATAGAGAGAAAGAATATGAAAATAGATAGAATTAAATATGTAAAATGAGTAACTACTTCTTTTTATCTCCATAGCTGATCAGAGATGAAAAGACAAATAGAAAAAATAAAAATAAACCCATGCCATCACGATGGCATTAGTTCGTTTCAAGCTTCTGGGGTGACCAAAGGTTTCTTTTACTAGGCCTAGAAAGATTTGAGGATGTGCAAGAGGTCTTTATGTTGAGGAATAGTCATGTTTGTCGTCCTCACCTTCCACGTCAGATGATTATCCTTAGTTTTTTTGATGCAACATTCACAAACTTTCATGAGATCAATTCCTTGAGATGTGACTAGGTGTAATTCACTAAGATTTTGTAGGCGCACAATGTTGAGTGAAGGTTAATCAAGCATTTTTTTAACCTTTTTCTAGAAAATATCTATTAGACTCTTGGTGTCTATGTCATCCTCATCTCACTTTTATCACAGAGTAACTTAAGAGCCACCAAGGGGCCCATTTCTTCTTCTAAAATTAAAAAATGCATCAATGATTTCCTTGAGCTTCTCTAAACTTTGCTAAGAAATCTATAATTTCCATTTGACCCCTTTATTCCATGACAAGTAGTGGGTATTAGAAGCATTAGTTATAACCTTCTATGCATCCAACTTCTCCATATGTGATCTAACATTAAATTCAATTAAGTTTGATAATTGCTCCATAACCTCTCTTCTTTTTCAATCACAATGATCTCCTCCCTCAAAGTGGTCTTCAAGGCATTTGTTTTTTGGAAGAATTTTATGGATTTAGAAATGACAAATCTCCCCTTTAATTAGTGACTCACTCCAATCATCAAAAACCTTACTTAGGGTTTGGAAATTTTTAATCTTAATCAGAGCCTCTTTTCCAACAACATTTAGAGATTCTAGAGAGGAATCAACCTGAGATAGGGGTTAGGGAACAAGCTCAAAGATAGACCTTAAAAATTCAGTCAAGTCTCTAATATTGGCTTTTAAATCATTCTTATTTTCTTTATCTTTCATTAATATTTCAACCATTCTGGCCATAGACACCTAAAAAATCTGAACATCTACATCCCTAGTAGGAGGAACAAGGTCTACTCTGTTCACTTCAAAATCACCTATTGCTACCTGAGTAACAAATTTTTGCATCAAAGGGTGCACAATCTCCATTTGGAGGCATCCTAATTCTATGCCATCTATCAACCTAGAAGTAGTCTTTAAATTTTTTGATTTTGGGGTTGAAGTCCTCTGTAATAATTTACCCACCCTATCCTGCTTGGGAAAACTAGGTTGTATAGCCTTTCTTTTTCTTGAGAAAGAGTCCTCTAACTATGTTGGGGTTACTTATACCTTGGTTTGCTTAAGATATGGAGATTCAAAATATTTCCTAGTAATTGGGGAGTGTCCTTTGCTGATGCAACTTCTTGTGGCTTCTGAGCTGTACTTACTTCTCAGACAAGTGGTTCATCCTGAGAGGGAGAGGAGTTCATAATTAGGGTTTCCAAACTCTCTTCTCCTTCATCTTCTTCATTTTACTTTTCCAAAATAGGAAGGTTTGATATATCTTCACCACAATTTTGTGAAAAAATACTTTTTTCTGGTCAATCCTCATCACCATCTCATTGAAGCATTGATGATAATGACTAAGAAAGCTTATGAGCTGATTACCCACTTACACAAGATTGAGATGTACCTTCTGTGGGTTGTGAATCTTTAGACTTGGTGTGAGGATGAGATTGCTTTATTCTTTTCTTGGTAACCCACTCATGTGTTCTAGTCAAAACATCTATAGTCTTTGCCTCAATAGTTTCTTTCTCTTTACCATTCTAGTCCATTGCAAGGATAATACAATCTTCTATTAATTCAACATACACTAGGTCTACAATGTTAGACCCATCTTCCACAATGCCCTATAAATCCCACTTCAAATCATAGATGATTTTCTCCAAAGAAAAACTCATCCAACTTATTTTCCTAACTTCATACTCATGAAAGAAATTAGCCCAATAATATTCAAGGCTCGGTTGGTGATAGAAAACATGGCTTAATTTCAGATTATTCTTAATATAATCTTTTAAATCAAAAGGAATATGCTCATCATATGAATGCATATTATACTTAGACAGTTCCTTTTCAATATTCAGGGCATCATACATCACTTGGAAACTGTAAGAACCGAAACTGAAAGGAAAGTGAACTATTAATATCTTCCTTCCTTGGCATAACCTATTCACATCAGCCAACTACCTACTTACTTCAATGATCACCCATTTATCCTCAGGGTACTTAGGCAATGCAATAAAAATTCCTACATATCCACCAAACCTGATATAAGAGTGTTGGAACTCTCAAATTTTGTAGATTTTATGTGCCCATTTCGAGAAAATTTGCTTCTGCACTTTCAGAAGTGCACTTGAGGGGTCAGTCTGAGTGACCCACTTTGGAGAATCATAATTTGAGGCATGTTGATTTCCAAGAAAAACCCATTTGCATAAATGTTTGATTGACATATGTGAACTATCATGTCAAAACCAATGTTGTTCTTTGTTCTCCATACCTAAGTGATGTCGGGTGTCAGTTTTTAGACTCTCATGATTTGATTTTCTATTTTCAGCAGATCGAAACCAAATGCAGTTTGTTCAATTTCACATCTCCATTCTTGACAGCCTTTTTGACTGGTCAAATTTGATCATTAATATCTTTTGATCAAAGATGTTTCATGGAAAATCCTTTTTCAAACGTGCTCAGGGTACCTTAATGAACTCATGTGTCTAATGGCAGCTCGTCAAGAGTTGTTTCACTATTTTGGAAAATTGGTAGTCGAGTGAGTTTTATTTGTTTCAGAACAACTCTTGTTTCAGAAAATTTCAGCTGAGCAACTTTGCCGATTAATATCTTTCACCTTGTGACTTATCTTTCTGAGCCATTTGTTGCACTTCTTTCCTAGAATGAATGACTATAGGCTTACAAGTTCTCAGTGCTTCACAAGCTTATTTGACTGGTTTCACAAGACAATTCCAGAGCCCACTAGGTCAGTTTTGCATATTTTCTGAAAGTGACAGAAAACAGTTTTTGAAGGAAACCTAGTTTACCATTCCACTTCAAATGCATCTAGATGTTGTCGTAGGATGATTTGAGTTTGAAATTTTTTTGAAAATTAAATTTTTCTTAGGTGGGCCCACTTGGGGACCCGACATGCCTTGCCCAGTTATGAGGATGTAAGTGTTGTATTGCAACTTGTTAGAGGATACTTTGGTTATAAAAGGCATGGATTTCAAAACACTATTCCATCAATGGATTACCATTTTCTATTATCACAAGTTTCTTCAATCAAAACTATTGGAGGAGGTTGGTGCTCCATTTGAGGGACCATGGGATAAGGTCACAATACTCGTATAATCTTGCCATCAGTTTTGAGTTTGTTGCATGATGATAGGGAAGAAATTTTTTTTATCAGGCAAATATTGTTCATGTTTCTTTGGTACTATGGAAGCATGTTAAGGTATGCAGAGTATTTGGTTGTCATATTTGCAGTAAAATCATCCCATGAAGTGTGTTAGTTATGAACCATTTTTATAAAGGATGGTATTCGAGGTAGAGGTTTGATTTGATTACTAAAGGATTTTAAGCCTCAAAGCTTTGATCAAGATTAACCCTATATTTGCAAGTGTTGACAAAGTGATTAAAGGATGCAGATTTTAGAATAAAGGTTTAAAGTCTAGTTTTCTTAAGGATCAAAGCATTAAATGTAGTCCAATGAATGAAGGAGTCCCAGGATGAATTTGAAAACTATAAATTCTATTGGATAATAATCAAGATTTAAGAGCTTTTCTTCTTGGAAAGTTTTCAGTTGAAATTCCTCATGTAGTGGGTCAACCATTGTAGCTATAGATCATGGAAAATTGAATCTACCTTCTCCATGTATTACTACCGCAATTCATATAGTATCAACCATTATTGGACTGAGTATTTCAAGTATTTTGCTGCAACAAAACATATCCCTTATCAGGCTCTTGCATTTAATCCCTTGTATCAACATTCTACATAAGGATCAGGTAGATGAGCACATATCAAATGCTTTTGACATGGGTGGTGATATGGAAACAAAAGTAAGTGGGTGCAGCAACTAGATGAATCTAGTGAATGTGTGACATGTCTGGGGGATGCACTCAGTGAATTTTATATAGGCAAAAAATGCACATAATAGATGCAATGAAGAGGCACACATCAAATGGACCGCCACACCCAGATACACTTTGAAGGGATTTAGGAGGGTCATGGCTCGCTTGATGGTGGTCATCCAATAAGTGTGGTCTCTAGGAATGCCATGTTTGTAGGATATGCTTTGTATCAGGGATGTTTTTGTTGAAAAGGTTTTAGAATATTTTCAAGTAAACCTAAGTGCGTGCGGGCTAAGGTAGGGAAATGGCAGGATGTGCTAGCAATAAATTGACGGAAGGCTCGATAGCCATGAATGGAGAATGTGGCCATGCACTAGGTGAAAGGATACGCACAACATATATTCAAAATGAATGTTGGGAAAGGCCTTAGAGAATTTCATGCACATGTTGCTTGGGGCACAGCAAGCTAGAGGAAGGGAAGCCCACACAGAACAAGGAGAATCCTGCGGCCATTAACGTGAATGGCGTGAACTGCAACACTGAAAAATGTGAGGTGTACAGATTCTAGGGAAGTAAAGGGAATCTCATACCAGGGAAATAGAGGGTGCGACCTACAAAGTGGTGGACACAAGCCAGTGGGATGAGGGCCATGACTAGCGTATGGATGAAGGTGATCCACGCGCCAAGTGAGGGAGGTAAAAATTATCAAAGCAGATGGAGTTGGCCACCATGGACACACCAGGGCTTGGAGATGCAAAAACAAACAAAAGTTAGGGCAATAGGGAAATGATGAATGAGAAAAGAAAATTGAGGTGGAAATTTTGGGGGAAAAGTAGCCAGATCTCAGCCGTTGCCCACCAAGTTGCAATCGGGAGATGTCAGGCCATTATGCATTTTGCGATCATGGGGAGAGGGGGAAATAGAAGCATATAAAACATTTAAAATTAAATTCTTTGCTATTGTTTGGTCAAATGTTAGGTAAATTTGGAGCCTCCAAAAAATTTGTATTCAATTTGTTTTTCCATGTGAAGAAGAATCGGAGATGGGTCCCAACATAGAATTAAATGGCACGGGTATTCTGAGTTGAATGGCAAGTAATTTTAATGGGAATTTCCATTTACTTTCGAGGGTGAATTTTAAAATATTTTTTACCTAAGGGGCTTCATATTGGGAAAAATCAAACCACACGACAATTTTTTTCTTTAAAATAAATGTTTGAGTGAGGGGGTGGGGCTCGTTTCATTTTCTCTCGGGTGTTGAGTTATATTTTAAGTGAAATTGTGAAAGCATGGGGGAAAATATTTTATGAGGTTTCATCTGATTTAAAATGAAGGAATATTTTAAATGAGATTTAAAACATTATGATGCACAAGAGAAGGTGAATAAAGTTAAATATTTTACATTTTACTATGCTCTAGGATAAAAAGTGAAATGTGAATACTTTGTGCTGCTAAGTAAAGTATTTAAAATACTTTGCATGGAAATTAATTTAAGTGAATATATTTTATTTACTGATTGTGAGTAAAGTAAATACTGTTGGAGTTGAGAAGATACAACACCATAGAAGTCCAAAAGATCTTTGCAAGCAAATAACCTGTTACAAGGAGAAACAAAGAGAAGCAACAAAGGAAATGCTCAAGAATGTGGAGCCATGAATTCACACAAAATGTAAAATGAATTATGATACAAAAGATAGTTTTCAACTGCATATAGATGAAAACCCTAAAAAAGGAAAACTTTAGGCTTGCACAATAATAATTAATAAAGTAATTAATTATTATGTACCTAATGTTAGCTTAAGTGAAAAAGAGTTAAAAGGAAACTTCACGTAATTAAACAAATATTGTTTAATTAATAAAGTAAATACCCAATTACTCTAACACACCCCCTTAAGATAGACATAGGGAGAAGCTAAAACCTAGAAGAAGCTACTGAAAGCAAAAGCAATGGGTCCTGGCAACAAGGCCAGATCAAGTACCCATGTACAAAATCAATGCAAACTAAATGAAATGGGGTAAAGGAGAAAACCCAGTGGGAACAAAACTCCTCCCCAAAATAGAATGCAAGGAAGGAATGCAATGCACTAATGAAAGAAGGATAGGAGGTGGATAACATGATACCCCCCATAGACAACTTCTATCATATAAGTACATGTACAATGGTCTCCATAGGAGAGATAGAAAGAGAGAAGAAGGCCCCCCCACAATGAAGAAACTCCTGTCACAATGGTAGATGCCTGATGTAGAATCCAAAAGGAGATCCTGAAGCGGCAAATGATATTCCTCCCCTTGGGAAGAAATGGATCCATGGACCTGTATCGAAGAAACCCTGTGAAGAATGATGAACCAATCTGTCTCAAGATGTGTGCCATGATAGGATGCTGAAGAGTCTCACTGTCTAAATGGAAACAAATAATGCCAAATCCAAACTGATGTGGAGAATACTGAAATGCAACCTCTGAATGCACGGATAATGGTGGGCGAACAGTGATAACCTGACTGTCAAGGTAGAGGAGATGAATGTCCTCAAAGTAATCCTCCAAATCTGCAATATAGGACTCAACAAACAAGAAAGATATGTCTGCAACATAAGAGTCCAAAGTAGCTATGTCTGGAAGATGTATGATTCCCTGCTGCACTGAATCAAGAACAACAAGAGATGCTAATGAAGTCTCAGTCTGAAGAGTAGGAACTGTGAGACAAACCTCTGATCCATCGGAATAAGTAAGGGTGTCTAAATACTCAAGCTCCTCTAAAGTATCATGATCAAATGGTGTATTCTCTCGCCAAGCAATGGGTATGAGACAATCTGAAGCAGGATCCTCTGGGAATGGAGATAGAATAGGGTCTCCATAGATCTCCCAAAGACGTGTCCAAAGTGGGTGAGGACAATCAATGTCCGATATAACCAACACAGTGTCATGATCAACACTAGACAATATAAGTCCTACTATGTGATTTCTAATAATATCCCATGCTAATCTACCCTCTAAAGTTGCTGGTTCAGGTATGAGATCATACAAATAAGGCAAAATATTAAGCCACCTACAATGTGTAAGTATACCCTTTGCCCATGACTCATAAATAACCCGTTCCAGAAGAACAACTTAAGGATGAGTAGAGAAACCCATGATAACTCTTCAAATGAAAAATTCAGAGACTAATGATCTCAGCAATGATAAAGCATATCAAGATAACCCATCCAATGCAAACAAACCCCATGTAGGAGCCAAGATGACCAAGTAATTGAGCAAAGTGTAAAAACACACAAAGCTGAATAAAAAATACCTAGTAAATATTCTAGTAAAATAGACTATAAATCTGGAAAAAGGACTGCAACACCTTTCCAACGCCTATTCGTTTGCACAAAACAGAGTTCGGATGCAAAAGATACGCCCCTTGGAATGAAAAAACCAAGTACTGATTTTGACTGGCAAAAAACACAGTAAAACTGCAAAATCAGGAGAAAATACCAATACCATTGGAACGGCGCCAGAACCAGCTTTCCGATGATATCTCGTTTGTGAAAAAGCGAGAAAAATTGCCCATTCTATGCCCGATTTAGCACAAGCTACTCCAATTTGCAAAAAAAATATATTGTTTGGAGCCCTCAAGGGCTAAAGTCTTCAGCCCCTAGTCACGTGGATGACCAGGGGGCTGGAGGCTGGGTGGAGCCCGCGGTCACCCATGTGACCGGGCGACGGGGTTTCGAAGCTCGCAGGGGCCGAGCCGGGAGCTCGGCGGACGGCGGGGCGAGCTTGGTGGAGTGCAAGCTAGAGCACGGTGGAGCACGGCAGGGAGCTCAGCGGAGCACGATAGAGCCAGTGGTGGCAAGCAGAGTAGCGACCGGAGCAGTGAGCTCGGTGAGCGGATGGGGCGGCATCGGACGGAGCAGTTGGTGGCTGCTTGGCGGCGCTGTGGTGGCCGCCGAGCGGCGAAATAAATTTCACTGGCCGCGCACAAAAATAAATCAAAAAACCATTAGTTTGATTTTTTTTTTGATTTTTGCTCCGTACGGCCCTAGGGCAAAAAAATTTTGCCTTCGAAATTGACTGTAACTAAAATCGACGATTTGACAGTCGTTTTAGGGGTTTTTGGGTGCTACAAATCCAATGGCACTGTCCATTTGAGCCCAAAGTGAACCAAAAAAAAAAGGAGGATGCTGAATCCAATCTAAAAAACTTTAGAACCCTAGATTTGCTTCCAATGCAAAATCTCAAAACAAGAACAAGCAGCTGCAAATCTGAAGCTCTGATACCATGTTGGAGTTGAGAAGATACAACACCA
>CM021105.1:571138768-571194080 GCA_007115665.2 Sequoiadendron giganteum | reverse complement strand
TGAGGATGTAAGTGTTGTATTGCAACTTGTTAGAGGATACTTTGGTTATAAAAGGCATGGATTTCAAAACACTATTCCATCAATGGATTACCATTTTCTATTATCACAAGTTTCTTCAATCAAAACTATTGGAGGAGGTTGGTGCTCCATTTGAGGGACCATGGGATAAGGTCACAATACTCGTATAATCTTGCCATCAGTTTTGAGTTTGTTGCATGATGATAGGGAAGAAATTTTTTTTATCAGGCAAATATTGTTCATGTTTCTTTGGTACTATGGAAGCATGTTAAGGTATGCAGAGTATTTGGTTGTCATATTTGCAGTAAAATCATCCCATGAAGTGTGTTAGTTATGAACCATTTTTATAAAGGATGGTATTCGAGGTAGAGGTTTGATTTGATTACTAAAGGATTTTAAGCCTCAAAGCTTTGATCAAGATTAACCCTATATTTGCAAGTGTTGACAAAGTGATTAAAGGATGCAGATTTTAGAATAAAGGTTTAAAGTCTAGTTTTCTTAAGGATCAAAGCATTAAATGTAGTCCAATGAATGAAGGAGTCCCAGGATGAATTTGAAAACTATAAATTCTATTGGATAATAATCAAGATTTAAGAGCTTTTCTTCTTGGAAAGTTTTCAGTTGAAATTCCTCATGTAGTGGGTCAACCATTGTAGCTATAGATCATGGAAAATTGAATCTACCTTCTCCATGTATTACTACCGCAATTCATATAGTATCAACCATTATTGGACTGAGTATTTCAAGTATTTTGCTGCAACAAAACATATCCCTTATCAGGCTCTTGCATTTAATCCCTTGTATCAACATTCTACATAAGGATCAGGTAGATGAGCACATATCAAATGCTTTTGACATGGGTGGTGATATGGAAACAAAAGTAAGTGGGTGCAGCAACTAGATGAATCTAGTGAATGTGTGACATGTCTGGGGGATGCACTCAGTGAATTTTATATAGGCAAAAAATGCACATAATAGATGCAATGAAGAGGCACACATCAAATGGACCGCCACACCCAGATACACTTTGAAGGGATTTAGGAGGGTCATGGCTCGCTTGATGGTGGTCATCCAATAAGTGTGGTCTCTAGGAATGCCATGTTTGTAGGATATGCTTTGTATCAGGGATGTTTTTGTTGAAAAGGTTTTAGAATATTTTCAAGTAAACCTAAGTGCGTGCGGGCTAAGGTAGGGAAATGGCAGGATGTGCTAGCAATAAATTGACGGAAGGCTCGATAGCCATGAATGGAGAATGTGGCCATGCACTAGGTGAAAGGATACGCACAACATATATTCAAAATGAATGTTGGGAAAGGCCTTAGAGAATTTCATGCACATGTTGCTTGGGGCACAGCAAGCTAGAGGAAGGGAAGCCCACACAGAACAAGGAGAATCCTGCGGCCATTAACGTGAATGGCGTGAACTGCAACACTGAAAAATGTGAGGTGTACAGATTCTAGGGAAGTAAAGGGAATCTCATACCAGGGAAATAGAGGGTGCGACCTACAAAGTGGTGGACACAAGCCAGTGGGATGAGGGCCATGACTAGCGTATGGATGAAGGTGATCCACGCGCCAAGTGAGGGAGGTAAAAATTATCAAAGCAGATGGAGTTGGCCACCATGGACACACCAGGGCTTGGAGATGCAAAAACAAACAAAAGTTAGGGCAATAGGGAAATGATGAATGAGAAAAGAAAATTGAGGTGGAAATTTTGGGGGAAAAGTAGCCAGATCTCAGCCGTTGCCCACCAAGTTGCAATCGGGAGATGTCAGGCCATTATGCATTTTGCGATCATGGGGAGAGGGGGAAATAGAAGCATATAAAACATTTAAAATTAAATTCTTTGCTATTGTTTGGTCAAATGTTAGGTAAATTTGGAGCCTCCAAAAAATTTGTATTCAATTTGTTTTTCCATGTGAAGAAGAATCGGAGATGGGTCCCAACATAGAATTAAATGGCACGGGTATTCTGAGTTGAATGGCAAGTAATTTTAATGGGAATTTCCATTTACTTTCGAGGGTGAATTTTAAAATATTTTTTACCTAAGGGGCTTCATATTGGGAAAAATCAAACCACACGACAATTTTTTTCTTTAAAATAAATGTTTGAGTGAGGGGGTGGGGCTCGTTTCATTTTCTCTCGGGTGTTGAGTTATATTTTAAGTGAAATTGTGAAAGCATGGGGGAAAATATTTTATGAGGTTTCATCTGATTTAAAATGAAGGAATATTTTAAATGAGATTTAAAACATTATGATGCACAAGAGAAGGTGAATAAAGTTAAATATTTTACATTTTACTATGCTCTAGGATAAAAAGTGAAATGTGAATACTTTGTGCTGCTAAGTAAAGTATTTAAAATACTTTGCATGGAAATTAATTTAAGTGAATATATTTTATTTACTGATTGTGAGTAAAGTAAATACTGTTGGAGTTGAGAAGATACAACACCATAGAAGTCCAAAAGATCTTTGCAAGCAAATAACCTGTTACAAGGAGAAACAAAGAGAAGCAACAAAGGAAATGCTCAAGAATGTGGAGCCATGAATTCACACAAAATGTAAAATGAATTATGATACAAAAGATAAGTTTCTAAATCCATATTATAGATGAAAAAACTCTTAAAAAGAAAACCCTTAAGTAATAATAATTAATAAAGTAATTAATTATTATAAATCGTTAATGTTGGGGCTTAAGGAAAAAGAGTTAAAAGGAAATAAATTAAACAAATATTGTTTAATTAATAAAGTAAATACCCAATTACTCTAACACACCCCCTTAAGATAGACATAGGGAGAAGCTAAAACCTAGAAGAAGCTACTGAAAGCAAAAGCAATGGGTCCTGGCAACAAGGCCAGATCAAGTACCCATGTACAAAATCAATGCAAACTAAATGAAATGGGGTAAAGGAGAAAACCCTGTGGGAACAAAACTCCTCCCCAAAATAGAATGCAAGGAAGGAATGCAATGCACTAATGAAAGAAGGATAGGAGGTGGATAACATGATACCCCCCATAGACAGCTTCTATCATATAAGTACATGTAAAATGGTCTCCATAGGAGAGATATAAAGAGAGAAGGCGGCCCCCCCACAATGAAGAAACTCCTGTCACAATGGTAGATGCCTGATGTAGAATCCAAAAGGAGATCCTGAAGCGGCAAATGATATTCCTCCCCTTGGGAAGAAATGGATCCATGGACCTGTATCGAAGAAACCCTGTGAAGAATGATGAACCAATCTGTCTCAAGATGTGTGCCATGATAGGATGCTGAAGAGTCTCATTGTCTAAATGGAAACAAATAATGTGAAATCCAAACTGATGTGGAGAATATTGAAATGTAACCTCTGAATGCACGGATAATGGTGGGCGAATAGTGATAATCTGACTGTCAAGGTAGAGGAGATGAATGTCCTCAAAGTAATCCTCCAAATCTGCAATATAGGACTCAACAAACAAGAAAGATATGTCTGCAACATAAGAGTCCAAAGCAGCTATGTTTGGAAGATGTATGATTCCCTACTACACTGAATCAAGAACAACAAGAGATGCTGATGAAGTCTCAGTTTGAAGAGTAGGAACTGGGAGACAAACCTCTGATCCATCGGAATAAGTAAGGGTGTCTACATACTCAAGCTCCTCTAAAGTATCATGATCAAATGGTGTATTCTCTCTCCAAGCAATGGGTATGAGACAATCTAAAGAAGGATCCTCTGGGAATGGAGATAGAATAGGTTCTCCATAGATCTCCCAAAGACCTGTCCAAAGTGGGTGAGGACAATCAATGTCCGATATAACCAACATAGTGTCATGATCAACACTAGACAATATAAGTCCTACTATGTGATTTCTAATAATATCCCATGCTAATCTACCCTCTAAAGTTGCTGGTTCAGGTATGAGATCATACAAATAAGGCAAAATATTAAGCCACCTACAATGTGTAAGTATACCCTTTGCCCATGACTCATAAATAACCCGTTCCAGAAGAACAACTTAAGGATGAGTAGAGAAACCCATGATAACTCTTCAAATGAAAAATTCAGAGACTAATGATCTCAGCAATGATAAAGCATATCAAGATAACCCATCCAATGCAAACAAACCCCATGTAGGAGCCAAGATGACCAAGTAATTGAGCAAAGTGTAAAAACACACAAAGCTGAATAAAAAATACCTAGTAAATATTCTAGTAAAATAGACTATAAATCTGGAAAAAGGACTGCAACACCTTTCCAACGCCTATTCGTTTGCACAAAACAGAGTTCGGATGCAAAAGATACGCCCCTTGGAATGAAAAAACCAAGTACTGATTTTGACTGGCAAAAAACACAGTAAAACTGCAAAATCAGGAGAAAATACCAATACCATTGGAACGGCGCCAGAACCAGCTTTCCGATGATATCTCGTTTGTGAAAAAGCGAGAAAAATTGCCCATTCTATGCCCGATTTAGCACAAGCTACTCCAATTTGCAAAAAAAATATATTGTTTGGAGCCCTCAAGGGCTAAAGTCTTCAGCCCCTAGTCACGTGGATGACCAGGGGGCTGGAGGCTGGGGTGGTCACCCATGCCCGCGGGGGTCACCCATGGGGGAATGACCGACGGGTTGGGAGCAGGGGAGGTTCTGGCTCGCAACGGGGCGAGCTTGGGGCGATGCGACAAGGTGGACTGCAGGCGGCAGGGCGATCAGCGGGCGGAGGTAGAACGTGGGAGCCGGATGGTGGTCGGAGTCGCAGGGGGCTGGGTGGGACTGGCCGGCGCGGGTGGTGCAGGGGGCTGTGTTGGGCTATGGCGGGGGAAAGCGTGCCGCGAAATAAATTTCAATCGGCAGCGCAAAAAAATAAATCAAAAACCTTTGTTTTTGATTTTTTTTGCGATTTTTGCTCGTACGGCCCTAGGGCAAAAAAAATTTTGCCTTCCAAATTGACTGTAACCAAAATCGACGATTTGACAGTCGATTTAGGGGTTTTTGGGTGCTACGAATCCAATGGCACTGTCCATTTGAGCCCAAAGTGAACCCAAAAAAAGGAGTATGCTGAATCCACCCAAAAAAAACTTTAGAACCCTAGATTTGCTTCCAATGCAAAATCTCAAAACAAGAACAAGCAGCTGCAAATCTGAAGCTCTGATACCATGTTGGAGTTGAGAAGATACAACACCACAGAAGTCCAAAAGATCTTTGCAAGCAAATAACCTGTTACAAGGAGAAACAAAGAGAAGCAACAAAGGAAATGCTCAAGAATGTGGAGCCATGAATTCACACAAAATGTAAAATGAATTATGATACAAAAGATAGTTTTCAACTACATATAGATGAAAACCCTAAAAAAGGAAAACCCTAGGCTTGCACAATAATAATTAATAAAGTAATTAATTATTATGTACCTAATGTTAGCTTAAGTGAAAAATAGTTAAAAGGAAACTTTATGTAATTAAACAAATATTGTTTAATTAATAAAGTAAATACCCAATTACTCTAACAAATACAACATTGAGAAAATGAAAGAGTAAAATGCTACAAACAAAGGGGAAAACTGAAACAAAGTTAAATGGCTTTTTCACGGGAGTGGAGTTTTTCTTTCAGCTGCAAGTGATGATTATAGATGGACACATGGGAATTTTTTTGTTGAAGAACGAATTGAGCACATGCTATTTTGAAAACAGATTGAAGTTTGTTATAGGGAAATGGAGAAGATATTTTACAGATCATTGTTCAACGGTGGAGATGTTTCCAGATGGTTGTTCCTATTTAGATTTAGGATTTCTTTTGGAATCTCTTCTCCTCTACATAGTATCTTCTCTTCTCATTGTAAAGGGTTAGAACGTTAGGTTAGCAAGTAAGCTAGTCAAAATTCTGGTGTGGAGCTACATATCAAATTGTAAAATCTATAGTAATAGAGGCAATGCAAGTTGGATTCTATGTCCTTTTGTTGTAGGATTTGAGTTTATGGGGATTTAGTGTTTCATAATAGTACAGGCATTTGAATTTAACTAAAAAATCCAGGCTCATGTCTCTCCTATGTGCAAATGTATTCGAATTTTGAATGAAGTAATCAAGGGTTATTCTATTCATCTCACTGTTGTGGTATGTGCAATTTTGGTTTTAGCTTTGATTCAAAGAATAAATTAAATTGCTTAAATGATATTGCAGATTGATATGTTTTGTACAAGGATTGGCTAAGAAGTTTTTAGATGAGGTACAAATTGGTGATATTGTAAGGCAATATGATTAGAGATATTACATGCTATGTGTTGAAATCTGATATGAACCATTAGGTGTTGGTGAATTTGACTCCTCCAATGGATATGGCACTAGTATGATTTGCACTTGTTCATTGTGATTCAATGTTTTGTTTGTGTTCACCCGGGGCTTGCTACCAAATTTTTAAACATAATGATTATCTTTCACCATGAAAGTGTATTGTAACCATCTCACACTCCAAGTGGTTGATCCTACTAATGAACAACCGATTCATTTCAGTTTATCCCATTTTGTTGAGCTATTAAGTGAGATTATTTGTTTGAAATTAATGATTGCTTATAATTTTGTTGTTGAGATTGTAAACTCATTAAGGGATCACCCTTTTGGATCTTGCAGAGCCCAAACTGTAGTAGGTTATTGTTAAAATCCTCATCAGTTGGTTTAGGTCCTCCGAGCTACCTTTGATTGAAATTGGCAATTCCATAGGTAGATTAGGAGACAAACCTGGTTTACAATAAAAACACCAACAAAATAGTGACTCTGTTGGGGATGCACTCAGAGGTTTTGGTTGCATATGGTGCTGTTATAGAGTCATTGAAGTTCTGAATTATTTTTGTAACCATTGCTGAAAATTATTTTTCCCTTATAGAGTCATGAGCTTGATATGTCCATTCTCCTTGTCGGTTCAGTCAATTCTCATGAGTGTTTCCAGAGAGTCCATTGTAATTTATCTTTCAATGTAATTCTATCAATATTTTTCCTTACATCATGATTATTTCATAATACCTCACAAGTTGTGAGTGGGGACTCTGAGATATATGCACTTGCGTGCATTATTTGAGAACAACTGGGAAAGACCCAACATATTTGGAGTAGAGATGAAGCAGATTCAAGCTCTTGTGATGAAGTACCCTGACAAGTTTGAGGAAGGAATCCATATGATGTCATATTGTTGGATAAGGAGGTGTTGTAGTACTTATGTTGGTTTTCAATGATTTTGACCTATGAAGAATTTTTAGCTGTTCAAATTTTTGTTCTCTACAAAGAGGTGGCGACTCTACTAGAGAACCTAATGAAGATGTGAATACTATTCAAGATCTACAAATATTTCCAATCAGAAGAACCATTTGCAGCTTCTGCAATATTTCGAGGTATTTTTCACTCTTGGTTTTCAAGAAGTTATGTATGGAAACCATATGTGAATGTTTTAGGAAAACTTTGGTTCCTTATTAAATGAATCTGCATTATGAAAGGGAAAAATAACAACAGTATTTATTTCCATACTTCTAAAATATAATATGTAACATGAGTAGAGAATTATTTTTATTGTGAGTTATGTCTTTGATAAGGCTTAAGGCATAAGTATTCAATCAATTTTTTAGAATCATGGTTGATTTTGTAAATGATGTAATTGGTAACCATGTACGAAATTGATAGTGACTGAGTTTGTATACAAGAGGGTTTCCCTGTGAAATGGAAAGTAAAAGTATGTAGGGAAAACAATTTATCCCAAGCCCTCAAAGGGATTTTTCTATTAAAAGGTATATGCCATTGGTTTTCAGTGGTATTGAAGGTTTCCCGAACCTAATCCCTAAAGATGTTAGAAATAATTTTCCCATATTCATAGGGCAGAGTTCAAAATCAACCTCTAAGCATCTATAAAAATTCATGGATGTGATGGGGGACTATGAGGTAAATCATGAGGATGTTGTTATGAAATTGTTTGTTCAATCCTTGAAGGATGATGTCGGGGATTGGTTTGCATATTTACCATCATGTTCTATAGCCTCTTGGAATCAGTTTATGACAGCCTCTTTTGAACTATTTGGTTAGAGGGTGAATCCAAGTGAGGTGAGAAAAAACTTTTTTGAGATCCATATAAGTGAAAATTAGTTGGTCCCTATTTTCAATCTTCGGTTTACAAAAGCAATAAGAGAGATCCCAAAGTACATAAGATGGAATGATGTTGAATGCTTGGTCGTGTATCTTGCTGCATTTAACATGAATATGGGATTCTTGTTAAGGGATAAAGAGCCTACAACTTTACTTTAGGCATATCACATTGCCATGGACATTGAGAACAATTTAAAATACTCTATGATGAAATCATGTCTAGATGCAAGTGTCGATTACCCAGGCATAGCTCATGCTTGTGGAATTCAAGGAATAGGAAATGGAAATGATTGTCAAGATGATGATGCCTCTGCTGCTATGACTCCTTCATCATCAAAATATGAAGATCATAGTGAGCTCCAAGGTGAATGTCAATAAAATTTGGGCATTGTTGATAAAAGGTCTTTTGTAGAAGAGTTGTATGAAATAAGAAGATATGAAGGAGTGAATGAGATACAAAGTGCTACTTCATGTCATGTTGTGACCAGAAATTACAAGACATGTATTGCTGATATTTCATTAGAAAACAGTGACTAGTTGTTAAAGTGCAGCCCCAAGTTGTTATAGTGAGGATTTTTCTTTTGAAGAAAGTCATGATGGGGTTGATAGTTTTGATTGCTTCTCTTAAGGTTGTGATTTTTTTTCTGAAAATAATGTTAAAGCATTTTCCTCACTTGAAGAATGAAATGATATAAATTTTTATAAACTCATTTATCCATAAGAGAAAGAACAAGGAACATGTGAAGAATATACCGAATGTAATTCGGGTTCAAAATCAGAAGAGCATGTTCACTATGAGAGTGCTGCAGAGTTTGAAGACAAACATGTGTGTGATCAGCATGTTGATTCAAAACATAATGTTAAATATGATGAAGGTGTGGATGATTGTACTTATGCTCCTGTTCTTCACGTTTGTTTGAATAAAGAAAATATGGAAAGGTTTATGATGCATGATGAGCATGGTGATAAAATGATGGATTCATTAAGTATGTATATGGGTGAATCAATATTAATTAATGATATTGAAAGGCAAGCTGACTTATGTGACAGTAAGGTTTCAGATTGTGTTGATATGACAAATGTTGTCAATCCATGTGTGGAGCAGCCAGCCAAGTAGTGGCGACAATGGTGAATCTCATGCTGATGAATGTCAGGTTGAATGTAATTGCCTTTTGTTTGATGCTCTTGGTTTTCAAAATGTGCACACGGAAATATTTTCACCACATATGAGAAGCCTTGATGCGAAGGAAATTGATGATTTTAGTTTCATTGTTAATGAGGAATTTTTTGTTAGCAACGAGTCTTTCACTTTTGGAACAACAAACATACTAGTTGGTGTTGTGCAAGAGGTTATTAGTTCATAGGGTTGTCTTCTTGATGTCCTTATTGATAATGATTTTTTTGAGCCTTCATTGGAGGTATTTGGTTTTGAAAGGAATGATGATATGAAAAATGAATCAGAACATTTTTTCAAGCCTAAGATGAATGTGTTTACTCATTCCTTGGATATTAATGATGCATGTGTTTCCCATTTCCATGATACTGAATTATGTTCTAATGTGTCTGAACCAAAGTGTCAAAAGATGGGCCTAGGTTGCAGTGATCAGTATAAGGATTCTCCCAAGTGTGCATATTTTATCTTTGATGTATGCCAAGATGATTTTCAAGGAACACACCAAATTTTTTATGAAATTTTTTTAGTTTGATTTGCAAATTGATTTGGATCTGCAAATTGATAATCAGAGTGAGATTAACAATTTCAGCCATGTAGCAAAGTGTGGGTGCTATTTCTATCAGTTGGAAGGAATTTTCATAGAGTGTGGCAATGTGCAAGATCTTGAGGCAAGTTTTTTTTTGGCTAAGAATGATCCATGTGATGAATGTGATATGTTGTTGCCACATGATGATCAGTATTTTGAAAGTACGCCTGAATTTCAGATGCACAATGATTGTGAACATGTTGATAATGTCTTGAATGATTCCCTATTAGGAGGTACTAACATGTTTAATCAGGTAGATGATTTTTATCAAATAGTGCTTTCATATGGTCTTGATCACTATTTTCAAATCATGTCACTTGATATGAAGTCAAAAAATGAAGAAAGTAATAGTGGTATGACTTATTTTATTTGGTTGCCATATAATTAAGTTTAATTGAGAGCAAGTTTCTACTTGCCCAAAGGCAACCTGACACTTGTGTTTGCAAAGTTGCAATTGCTCATGTTGTTATGGTTTGACAAGTGCAAGCATGAGCTGAGGGAGATCAACTCTTTTTACAAAAAATTATTTGACATAGGTAAATGTTGATTCCAATTTTTCATTTGGTGACTTGGGGTCATCAAAAGAAGTTGAAAAATGAAAATTGAATTGGGGAGTAGTTTGAAGGAGCTTGATAGATTCAGAATTTGGTCTACTCTCCCTAGAGATCTGGAATCTCACTATGCCCATAGAGGACATACGCCCCCAGATGGAGCCATTGTTGGCACTCTTAAATTTTGCAAATTTGAGGTGCCCATTTTGAGAAAGTTTTCTTTTACACTTTCAGAAGTGCACCTGAGGGGTCAGTCTGAGTGACCCACTTTGGAGAATAATAATTTGAGGCATGTTGATTTACAAGAAAAACCCATTTTTAGACATGTTTGATTGAAATATGTCAATGAGCGTGTATATTTTCAGCTTCCCATGATAAGTTTTGTCAGGGTTTTGAAAAGTAAAGTTGGAGGGTTTTTGCACTGTTCTGCTGTTTGTAGATTGTCAGTTTGCAAAACATCCTCCTGTTTGAGCTTGGCTTTCTCAACCAGTTGAATGTCATGTCAAAACCAATGTCGTTTTATGTTCTCCATACGTAAGTGATCTTGGGTGTCATTTTTCAGATCCTCATGATCTGATTTGCTATTTTTAGCAGATCGAAACCAAATGTAGTTTGTTCAGTTTCACATTTACATTCCTGATAGCCTTTCTAATTGGTCAAATTTGATCGTTAATATATTTTGATCAAAGATGTTTCATGGAATTTCATTTTGGACACATGCTTGGGGTACCTTAATGAACTCATGTATCTGATGGCAGCTCATCAGGAGTTGTTTCACTATTTTTGCAAATTGGCAGTCGAGTGAGTTTTATTTGTTTCAGAACAACTGTTGTTTCAGAAAAGTTCAACTAAGCAACTTTTCTAATTAATATCTTTCACTCATGACTTATATTTTTGAGCCATTTTTTGCACTACTTTCTTGGAATGAATGCCTATAGGCTTACAAGTTCTTAGTGCTTCACAAGGTTATTTGACTAGTTTCCCAAGACAATTCCAGAGCCCACTGGGTCAGTTTTGCATATTTTCTGAAAGTGACAGAAAACAATTTTTGAAGGCAAACCAGTTTACCATTGCACTTCAAATGCATCAATATGTTGTCTTGGGATGATTTGAGTTCAAAATTTGTTTGAAAACAAATTTTTTTTTAGCTGGGCCCATTTGGCGACCTGACTTACCTTGCCTAGTTATGAGGATGTAAGTGTTGTATTGCAACTTGTTAGAGGATACTTTGGTTATAAAAGGCACGAATTCCAAAACACTGTTCCATCAATAGATTACCATTTTCTATTATCACAAGTTTCTTCAATCAAAACTATTGGAAGAGGTTGGTTTTCCATTTGAGGGACCATGGGATAAGGTCACAATACTGGTATAATCTTGCCATTAGTTTTGAGTTTGCTGCATGATGATAGGGAAGAAAAATTTGTTATCAAATAAATATTGTTCATGTTTCTCTGGTACTATGGAAGCATGTTAAGGTATGTAGAGTATTTGGTTGGCATCTTTGAAATAAAATCATCCCATGAAGTTTCATAGTTATGAACCATTTTTATAAAGGATGGTATTGGAGGTAGAGGTTTGATTTGATTACTGAAGGATTTTAAGCCTCAAAGCTTTGGTCAAGATTAACCCTATATTTTCAAGTGTTGATGAAGTGATTAAAGGATGCATATTATAGAGTAAAGGTTTAAATTCTAGTTGTCTTAAGGATCAAAGCAAAAATGTAGTCCAATGAATGAAGGAGTCCCAAGATGAATTTGAAAACTATAAATTCTAGGGGATAATAATCTAAATTTAAGAACTTTTCACCTTGGCGAGTTTTCATTTGAACTTCGTCATGCAGTGGGTTAACTATTGTAGCTATAGATCATGGAAAATTGAATCTACCTTCTCCACGTATTACTACCACAATTCATATAGTATCAGCCATTACTGGACTGATTATTTCAATTATATTTTCTACCACACAACATATCCCTTGTCTGGCTCTTGCATTTAATCCTTTGTATCAACATTCTACACAAGGATCAGGTGGATGAGCACATATCAAATGCTTTTGACATGGTTGGTGATATGGAAACAAAAGTAAATGGGTGCAGCAACAAGATGAATCCAGTGAATATGCAATACGTCTAGAGGAGGCACTCAGTGAATGGTATGAAGGCAAAAAATAAACATAATAGATGCAATGAAGAGGCACACATCAAATGGACTACCACACCCAGATACACATTGAGGGGATTTAGGAGGCGCACGGCTCACTTGATGGTGGTCATCCAGTAAGTGTGGTCTCTAGGAATGCCATTTTTGTAGGAGATGCTTTGTATCCAGGATGTGTTTGTTGAAAAGGTTTAAAAAAAAATTCAAGTAAGCCCAAGTGTGTGTGGCCTGAGGTAGGAAAATGGACATCCCTCAAAACACAATGAGAAATGGCAAGATGTGCTCGCAATAAATTGATGGAAGGCTCAATAGCCATGAATGGAGAATGTGGCCACACACTAGGTGAAAGGATAGAAGCAACATATATGCAAAATGAATGTTGGAAAGGCCTTAGAGACTTTTGTGCAAATGATTCTTGAGGTGCAGCCAGTCAGAGGAAGGGTAGCCTGTGCCAAACAAGGAGAATCCCGCGGCTAGTAATGTGAATGGTGCGATCTGCAATAGTGAAAAATGTGAGGTGCACGCATTCCAAGCCAGTAAAGGGAAGCTCGAACTAGGGAAATAGAGGGTGTGACCTACAAAATGGTGGACACAAGCCAGTGTAATGAGGGGCACAACCAACGTAGTGGTATGTGTGACAAGTGAGGGAGGTAACATTTATCAAAGAAGATGGAGCTGGCTACCATGGACACACTAGGGCTCAGAGATGCATGAACAAACAAAATTTAGGTGCAACAAGGAAATGATAAATGAGCAAAGAAAATCAACGATGGAAATTTTGGGGGAAAAGTATCCAGATCTCAGTCGTTTCCCACCAGGTCGCAATCGGGAGATGCCAAGCCATTATGTATTGCACGATCGTGGGGAGATGGGGAAATAGAGGCATATACAACATTTAAAATTAAATTCTTTGCTATAGTTTTGTCAAATTTTAAGTAAATTTTGAGCCTCCACAAAATTTGTATTAAATTTGTTTTTCCACGTGAAGAGGAATTGGAGATGGGTCCCAACATAGAATTAAATGGCATGGGTATTCCGAGTTGAATAGCAATTAAATTTTAATGGGAATTTTCATTTACTTTTGGGGGGAATTTTAAAATATTTTTTACCTGAGGGGCTTAATATTGGGAAAAATCAAACCACCCGATAATGTTTTTATTTAAAATATTTTATTTTAAATAAATGTTTTAGTGAGGGGGTTGGGCCTGTTTCTTTTTCTCTCAGGTGCTGAGTTATATTTTAAGTGAAATTGTGAAAGAACGGGGGGAAATATTTTATGAGGTTTCATTTGATTTAAAATGAAGGAGTGTTTTAAATGAGATCTAAAACATTATGATGCATAGGAAAAGGTGAATAAAGTTAAATATTTTACATTTTACTATGCTCCAGGATAAAAAGTGAAATGTGAATACTTTTTGTTGTTGGGTAAAGTATTTAAAATAATTGGCATGGAAATGAAGTTAAGTGAATATATTGTATTTACTGATGGTAAGTAAAGTAAATACAACATTGAGTAAATGAAAGAGTAAAATTTAGCAAACAAAGGGGAAAACTGAAACAAAGGTAAATGGCTTTTTCACGGGACACATGGGAACTTTTTTCTTGAAGAACGAATTGAGCACATGTTGTTTTGAAAATAGATTGAAGTTTGTTATAGGGAAATGGAGAAGATATTTTGCATATCATTGTTCAACGGTGGAGATGTTTCCAGATGGTTGTTCCTATTCAGATTTAGGGTTTCTTCTAGAATCTCTTCTCCTCTACATAGTATCTTCTCTTCTCATTGTAAAGGGTTAGAACGTTAGGTTAGCAAGTAAGCTAGTCAAAATTCTGGTGTGGAGCTACATATCAAATTGTAAAATCTATAGTAATAGAGGCAATGCAAGTTGGATTCTATGTCCTTTTGTTGTAGGATTTGAGTTTATGGGGATTTAGTGTTTCATAATAGTACAGGCATTTGAATTTAACTAAAAAATCCAGGCTCATGTCTCTCCTATGTGCAAATTTATTCGAATTTTGAATGAAGTAATCAAGGGTTATTCTATTCATCTCACTGTTGTGGTATGTGCAATTTTGGTTTTAGCTTTGATTCAAAGAATAAATTAAATTGCTTAAATGAGATTGCAGATTGATATGTTTTGTACAAGGATTGGCTAAGAAGTTTTTAGATGAGGTACAAATTGGTGATATTGTAAGGCAATATGATTAGAGATATTACATGCTATGTGTTGAAATCTGATATGAACCATTAGGTGTTGGTGAATTTGACTCCTCCAATGGATATGGCACTAGTATGATTTGCACTTGTTCATTGTGATTCAATGTTTTGTTTGTGTTCACCCGGGGCTTGCTACCAAATTTTTAAACATAATGATTATCTTTCACCATGAAAGTGTATTGTAACCATCTCATGCTCCAAGTGGTTGATCTTACTAATGAACAACCAATTCATTTCAGTTTTATCCCATTCTGTTGAGCTATTAAGTGAGATTATCTATTTGAAGTCAATGATTGTTTATAATTTTTTTGCTAAGATTGTAAACTCATTAAGGGATCACCCTCTCGGGTCTTGCAGAGGCCAAAGTGTAGGAGGTTATTTTTAAAATCCTCATCAGCTAGTCTAGGTCCTCCAAGTTGCCCTTGATTGAAATTGGCAATTCCATAAGTAGATTAGGAGAAAAACCTAGTTTACAATAAAAAACACCAACAAAGAGAACCTTTCAAACTAGATAAAATGGCTAGCATATAAGTTCACAAATTTAATTGCTTCTATTGATAACCACATTATAGAATGCCCCTATAATTCTCTAATTATTCTCATAATGAAGGTATCCATCACTCTCCTAAAAAGATGAAATCTATTTTAAAGCTAGAATTTATCAAAGTACTCATAAATAGGAACTTTTTGTCAAGGTAAATCACTTGGTCTTAATCTAGGGCAAGGTCTAGTGATGATGATGACGTATATAAAATATGAGGACATGTAGAAAAAAAATTTGAGGGTAAATAATGTTATCAATTCATGAAGGAACTCACTAATAATTTCTGCCCAATCAAGGAATTCCTCTCTGCATAACATAATTTTGATGAAGAAATACATCTTTTCATCAAACCCATGAACATATTCATTTTCCCTTATCCTGTGCAATAACACTCCAATTTCAGCCACCTCTTCTACAAAATGTGTTATGTACAAATTTTGAGGAAATTGGGATTTACCGCTCTTGGGCTTGGCCAACCAATTTTTTTCTATTTCATTCCTTTAAACCCCTTTCTTTGGAGAGAATTCAATTTGAGATTTTTTCATGTTCATTGGTGAATACTCATCCCTTTCAAGAATTCTCAAGAAAGACACAAAGGTGGACCTTTGGATTTGTAGACCAAGTTGATTATCTTCTATCCTAACCTCTTGTGTTTTTGAATCATAGTGCCTAATGCACTCTAGGATGAGTTCATGGAATTTCATAAATGACACAAAACACCACTTGGATAGAGAAAATGGAAAATTGATACAAAACGAGCTCAAGTGGCTCAGTGGGGGGTTCAATGAACTATACAAAATTTCACCTGGGTTTGAAAGATTACATAAAATAGAACCTAAGTAACACTAAGCCACCTAAAAACTGTTAGATTATTTTCATGACGTGGGAACAAAAAAAGGTTACAAAGGACAAGGGGTTAAAGCCACTATGATGGACGATGAATATTTCATTGTCAAAGAGAAACTTTAAGAATTTATGCACAACTGAAGGGACTTCTTTCATCATGTGAAGCCATTGGTAGCCTAGCTTCACATGAAATTGGTCTAATTGTAGGTTGATGGAGAATAAAGTATATAATTCTTTCGGTCCTCTTTGCAAAGGAAGAGTGATTGATCCCATCGTAGGGCAAGCAAAACCACTGTGTGTCTTGATCCATGGTTTCATTTTATCATATATATCTTGATAGATCTCATGCAAAATTAAGAATTCTTCGGTGATCACGTTCTCTCCATAGGCAGGATCTATTAGTATGCCATTAGTGGGCTTATCATAGATATGGTCGGCTATGTAAAGAAGACCATTAGGTGCATGTTTAAGTATATCCTTAAAGGATAAAGCAATGTCAAGATTTTTTAGTTCGACGCTAAAAAGGAATGACATCTATCACTCCGACCATTTCATCCATAGGATCATTCTCGATAGCATCATTGTTATCATCATCTATATCAACATTCATCACATATTTTTTTGTAGTGTAGACACATAAAATTGACCTAGGCCTGTGGACTAAATTTTCTCCATAATTCTTCTAAACATAATTAAACATTTAATTATGTCCCTTTATCGAAATTCATCCATTAATTAAACAATTCTCAATTATTTAATTAGTTTACATCTTTTATTCTTCCTAACTTTTTTTTTTAAATATGCCACTAATTTCTAATGACCTATTTAATTAAATAAACTGTCAAATTGATTTAAGTAATTCATCATTTCTTCCTCACTATTAAAATAAATAAATCTTATTTATTCTAATATGTCTCTAATATTAAAATCTATTCTTAATTAAATAAATTCCCCATAATTTATTTAATTATTTTTCATCTCTATCCATTTTTCCTCCATAATTAAATAATTAGAATTAATTATTTAATTATCCTTTCAGCATTTCCTCTAAATTTAAATAAAATCATTCATTTAAATTTCTATCTCGAAATTTCCCTCTTTCCTCGTAAATAATTTAATTTATTTACTCTCACATGGTCCCACCACTTCTGAATTAAATTGAATTTTAATTAAAAATTCATCTTTTCCTCTTATTAATTCAAATTTTTAATTCCCTCCAACCACCTCATAATCTGTGCCAAATCTTCTCTTATCATGCACAATTCTAACCATTGATTTGATTTTTCTAAAATCAAATCTTAACCCTTCATTTCAAATTTGACCTAATGTTTCGCTAACTCTAATTAGGGATTGTCAGATTCTTTTATGGCCTTTGATCTTAGGGCATCTTCCATCTTTTAATCTTGTCCCTCCATTCAAAATTGGCATTTCTATAAAATGGCAATATTGGTCTCATTTTATCATCTCTTGACCTCATGCAATCTTGTTTTAGACATCTTGGAATTTTGGCATAATTTAGGCATACATTATTATTTTCTTATTAGTTGCATAGTTTCACAGTCTAGCATTTTGATTCAATTCTTTTAACATGTGTTTCAGTCTTGGCATAGTCATTGTTGCTCACACAAAATTTTAGGGAAAACTACATATTGCAACAAATAGAGAAGGTGTAATAGATGTTAATCATGAAGGTTGAATACTTTTGGTAAACTCTTTCCTTTCATTTTCATGTTTTTCTCCTATGTGCTTCATTATTTGCTTTGGGTTTGGTTTATTATGCTCTAATCATGATAACCTAGATTTTATCCTTAGTTACATTGGTCAACCCAACACTTTTGGACACATTTTTTGCAGATTTCCATATGGTTTTTATCGTATTTTTTGTAGGTCCAAGTACAAAATGCCACATTTGCAACATTTTGAGTTCCAATTGCTACACCGTGACACATCTGAGCTGGCAAACGATGCATCTTCTATAATGTGATGCATTTTACACTCATAGAGCCACATCTATTTTTTTTCAACACATATGACAAGCCAAATGACTTCTATTATGTTACATGCGAGAATCTCAGTGAATCATTTGTACAGAGCCGCATTTGACAAGCCAAACGATGCATCTACTCTGTTGCAACACATTTGTCTAGTAAAAATTTGCATTCAGATTTTGCTGTATTTTTTTTCCCTGATTTTGAATTTCTCTTTCATAGGTTAGGGATTTTGGGTTACTAATATATTTTGTTTACAACATGTGGCAAGTTGGAAAAGGAGTCTAACCCCTAACCCTTCCTTTTTTGTGTTTTTTTTTTTAATTTCACAATCTTAATCAAACAAACAACTCTACAACTTGCATTTACATTTCATGAGTTAAAATAAACATGCATGTACATTCATGTGCTTAAAATAAGCACAACCTCACATTACAACTGATGGGTTTAAAATGAACTTGCATTTTTCATTACATTGTCTTAAATAAAACATTGTTTGTCTCACACTTAATTAGTTTTAAAATGAAAAATTGTCTCGTGTGTCTTGTGGTTTAGTGATATTCTCTTAAGTGTGTATGCAACTCTCTTGTGCTTTGTGTGATCTTGAGAAACAAAAAATTGAAGAGATTGGTACATTATCACCCCCCACATTTCAATTTGGGTTTTAAAATGCATAAATATTTCTAGTATGAGTTAAGTATATCGTGTGTGTTAGCTCTTTGTTTATGCAAAAAAAGATTGATCAATCTACGGATGTGCTTACTCTCAATTGTTTAACTTTAGAGGGCCTACCTGGTGGGAAAAATTAATCACCCCAGGGAATGACCCAATCAGGAACATACTAAAGCCAAATGACTTCTAACCAGTATATAAGTGTGGGTACTTGAGGAAAGTTCAAGTATCATGAGGATTGTTCTGACAAGAAGGGAAACAATGGTCTCTTTCCATATGGATGATTCCCCATGAATTGAATGCCTATACTAGAACCCTTGTTATAGTAAGCCAAAAACCTTTATTTGTTCTTTGGTGTATCAACGATCATTACCAAGGCATTGACATTCTTGCAATTCTTAGTAAAGGTGAAAATATTATCATGGGAGATTCATGAGAGGTTGAAGCTTGGTTGACTCGAGAAGATACTATTGTGTTGGGGGAGCCAGCCTCGCGAAGCTTCTAGGTCACCCACTAAAAATAAGTGTGGTTAGAGTAAAATTTGCATGGAATCTAGAGAATATAGTTTGTCACAACCATAGGATTGTGCTTGTCTTCTATGTTCTTTTTTACAAAAATTTCAAAGACAATTTATTTTCTAAATGTTTCCTAAGACAATAAAACCATTACACACCTTTGTCAGATCTAGAAAACACAATTACCTTAAAACAAACTCAAAACAATTGACCAAAAGTGTAAGAAAACCATACATGCAACACATTTGAGACTTTTTGAAATGAATTTGACTATCCTGCACTGCATTTGTCATTCTACAACACATCTACCATCTTAAACGCTGCATTTATTTCTTGCAACACATTTTCTAGTATGTGCCACACTCGCTCTTTAAAACAACTCATCTAGTGTCCCACAACACATCTACTAACTCCTGATACACATTTGCCATGTTTTGTTGCATTTTATATACTCTAAGATGCATTTGACTACTATGTAATGCATTAGCCTTTCTGCAACACAAATTATTTCTTAAACTATTCATTTGACCTATTGCAATGCATTTGATACCTAAAATGACACAATTTCCTGTCAGCTAAAAAATCATTACCACTATCAAAAACCTGAGAGAAAACATCTTCAAAAAATTTCCATAAATATTTTTTCTATAGTCTGTATCCCAAACTAGAACAAGGATTGCTCAAAATCCTCCATCCTTGCCTTTTAGGTTGCATTTTTTAGTTTTCCACAGGTCTACCATTGCACTTTCTTAATTATATCTTTAGGCTTTAACATCATTTTAGGTCCTCATTTTATAAAATTTAGAATAGGAATCCTTGCCATACTTTTCCAAATCTTTTCCTTCAAAAGTAGGTTGTCATTGGAATTAATCACCATCACTCATTTTAGTATTTGTCCTTTTGTGAGCTATTTCCAACTCATTTGTCTAGTGTGGAAACCTCACTTTGTCATCTCATCATTTAGTCCTTTAAGCAAGTCCATTGACATTCCAAAATTGATAACATTGTACCAACTTTGAGTGGTTGAGTATACCATCCCTTAAGTCTACCAATTGTGAGTGCATCATAAACCTCCTTGCATTTTCATTTTGGTCCTCATTAGTCTCATAGTATTTTAGACACTACTATCATTATAGAATTCCTTATTCAAGAAAAATCCAAAAACATAGTGTCATATCCTTTGCATACATAGCCTTGGTAATTCTCAATCCTCCCTCATTTGAGCAAGACTTATATGGTTGAAACCAACCTACAAAGAAAAATTAGAAAAATGGATTCCTTTGGACAAGGAAATAACTTTTAGAACCTTCCTAAGTACATGAATTCAAACATAGAGATAGGAAAATATTTCATCAATCCATTAAGTCAAATGAACATTCCATCTTTCTCTCACAATCCCTTTAAACCATTTATCCCCAAAGATAAGAATAGAAAAGTATTTGTGGAAGAGTTAATCGTACAAGCTTTAGACAGATATGTAGCCATTCTCTTACACCAAGGGGCTATATTGCCAAGGGGATTTGACATAAAAACTTTAAGAGAAACATCCCCCAGCCATACCACTCAAACAAGTCAATCACATGAGACAACAATACATTAATGGGATCCACAACACAAATTTCCACAAATACCATGGATGTTACTTCCATTGGTGCTACCACCACTCAAACAACAACAAACACATCCAATCTGGTTAGTTCAATGTCTATTGGGGGAACACCATCCCTAGAAAATGCCACATCACATGGAATTTCTCAACAAATGTCTACATTTTTATCACAAATGTTGGAGCAACATTGGGAGGTTCAACCAACACAATGGGAACTAGAACATCAAACCTCCTTGGAGCCTCATGTGATATAATGACAACCAATACATCACAACTCCTTGGAGCATCATCTAGCATATTGGGAATGCAATCAACAAACCTTTTATTAGGGTCCTCCACTAATGCAATGGGCACAAACTCATCTAACCCCTTTGGGAAGAAAAAAAGATGATTTTTTATTCAAGGAAATCCACACAATATCCCTAACTCATCATAGGTCTCTACCAACATCCCTCAAAGATAGAACACAAACATTCCACATGGTCATCTCTACCAATTTGGATAAGGCAACCAAGTGACCCATCATATGACCCCATTTTGTCATTAAAATGTTCAAGGACAACAAGTTCCACAAATTCAATCCAAAACTATTGGCACACATATTCCCACTTATCTCAAGTCCACACCCACCAACATATCCCCAATAAAAATTTTCATTACCATCAACTGCCAAACTAAAATGCACAATTTTCTCAAAACGAATACATCTCACAACAAAAAATACCATCACAACAAGTGGGAAAACAACCCATACCTATCACCAACTTGTGTGATGCTACCAATAACCCTATATTGGAGGCACATAGAGTTAAACTTGTTTCCCTTCAAACACAAGTGGAAACCTTGTAAAAGTAGAAATAGAGGAATTATCGAAGGGTGAAAACCTCCCTTAGGCACCCAAGGATGGAGGATTAGACTTTCTCCCTATGAGATAGGAGAAATCAACAATTCTCATCGAGGACACAATTGAAGATAACATAGCACACCAAAGTATCCGAAAATGGTTGTCTTTGCCGCATCATTGATAGAAGAAGAAAAACCTAAATTCCGACAATTTTTCTCAAAATGAAAGATTAACATCACATGCTTTTATGTCAATATGCAAGGATTGGATCCAAAAATCATTTTCCACCATATACCTTTACCTCAAAATTTTAAACCAATGAAACCTCAAAGTATTTGATAAATTTTTTAAGTGGTTTGAAGAATACAAGGTTTGTTTGAACCCAAAGAAATGTGTTTTTGGAGTGACTGTAGGAAATCTATTGGGCTATATAATTTATAGATGAGGCATTGAATTTGATCCCACAAAGGTTAAAGAAATACTAAAAATGCCTCCACCAAAAGGAATGAGTGAGCTAAGGACATTGTATGGAAAATTACAGTCTATTTGATGATTCATTGCACAACTAGCACACAAGTGTCAACCATTTCAATACTTGTTGAGCAAGAGAATTACTTGCACATAATGACTATGATAAAAAATAAAGAGAAATATACTAAATTAGTTGTACATTGTTTAGATATGAACTAAAATATACATCCATTGAACATGCATGTCTTGCAGTTTTCTTTGCAGCTCAAAAGTTAAGACTATAAAGATGTATATTATTCTGCAAGGTCAAAATTGGATTAGTAACACATGCAAGTTAATAAAATCATCAAACAATCAAATGCAAAGGAGAAATAACAAGAAATGAAAGAACCTAGAAAGATCTCACCCATTCCTATGCTCCATGACTGATTTTCATTGCACCTCCTTGGCCTTGATGTGATAATGGATGCCCTCAGATTGTGTATGTGAGCAAACTCTAAATATCTAGCCATAGACAAAGCTTTGAAGGATTTGTGTTGAAAACTCTATGCAAACTAGAAATTTAATTGTATTATGCACATTATTAATAAGCCTAAAAGATGATATGATAATAGAAATTGACAATAATGAGATTATAAAAAATAATAAGAGATTAAGAGATCCCAAAAATGAGATAAAGATTGTCATTTTATAGAAAATCCAATCTCTAATAGACGAATGAGATAAGAGATTGAAAAAATTCCCTAGAATCGAAGGTCAAGATTCAATATGGCAACTCTCAATTGGGGTTAGGGTAAAGATCCCCAAATGTATGGGCAAGATTTAATTTAAGAAATTAAATGAAAGGTGAACAATAAACATGACCTTGAGATGAAATTAGTAAAAATCAAGAAATAAGAGGATGAGATTTTAGAAAATCAGTAACTCTAGCAATTACTTGATTTGTAGAAGAATATTTCCATTTTGAATTAAATTAATTCAAAATATGAATTTGTGAGATAATGAGAAATTGATTTTTCAGATCAATTACTAAAAGAAGAATCAATTGACAAATGTGAAGTCATTTTTAAATAAATTATTTTATTTTAAAAGAGGGAAATGTCACATAAGACAATTAAATAATTAATAATAATTATTTAGTTTACAAGAGATAGTTAATTAAATAAATAAATTAAGGGATCTATTTAATTATGAGAGGATTTAGGAATTAGTGACATATTATATAAACATATTAAAATATACTTATTTAATAATCAGGAGGAAATTAATGATAAGGATTAATTTAATAAATGAGAAATTGTAGGAAGACTTTGATAATTAGTGACACATTAAATAAATAAATAAGATTTATTTATTTAATAATCATGAAGAGTGAAAGATCCTGAATTAATTAAATAATTATAGATTATTTAATTAATAGTTGAATGTGGGTTACAAACATAATTACAAAGTTATAATCATGTTATGACGAAAGATGGTAAAATAGTGGTCATAGGCCTAAGTTATTGTTAGGTGTCTACATTTGCCGCTCTTTGTCATAATGCAGCTTGTCGCATTGTGGCAAAACAAACAAGTCAAGAATATGCCCCAGTGAAGGTACGAAGTGCCTATGTCCCCTCGGGAAAGTTTTCGAATTTTGACCCGAGGTTAGAAAAATTTGGGAAGTGTTCTGATTAATTCAATTAATGACCAAAAAAGTGATGGCACAATCTGATTTAGAAATGGAGGATGTTGAGTTAGCCAAAATGTCAGTCAAAGGTGGTGAAATGAGCCTCTAGTACAGCCTACTAGGTTAAAACCCTAATTTTTAGCATATAAATAGGTTGAAAAGGTCAATCCAAGTGTCATTTGCTCAATTGTTATATAGAAAATTCAGAAATTAGTGCTCAGAGAGACAATGGTAATTCCCATGACTACCCACCATGGATACTGCGTGCGGACATTCTGACGACCCAAGGGCATAGAGGCACTAGTAAGTACCTAATCCCCATTGTCAAATTTTGAGTTTAATGAATTTATTAGGGTTTTAGTAGGGGTAAACACATGCGTTTCGACACAAATGTTTTCATGTAAACCGCAATCACCTTCACGTTTGATGCATTTTCTTGTGTCACGACGCAAGTGTGATGGGTAGGTAAGGGTTTGTTTTTTGATTGCACATCTATAAGGGGAAACAACACAATCACCAGGCTATGACGCAAGTGAGGCTTTTGTGATGCATTTTCCAAATTGTAACGCAATGGCCATTCTCAATGGCGCATTCACCAAATCATAAAGAAATTGTCATGCCAAACGATGCATTCATTGTTAGGTTGTGCATTTTCCAGCCAAAATGATACATTTGAAAAAGTGTGATACAAGTGTCATGTGCAGAGCCACAATTGACTAATTGTGGTGCATTTGTAGTCAACATGACGCAACTGTAGTTGACAAGAGTTGAATTTTGTTGACCCTATGCTGAGATTAGTTTGGATGTACCCTTGACTTCCCAATAGTAATAATATTTCAACAATGTTGCCCAATATGTGCTAATCCTTGGCCTTTCTTGTGTAGATTCAGCTTGTGCCGATTTACATCTGAGAGTTTTGGCCAGTGACATATGCCTTTAAAGATCGCCTGAGCAGTAGATAGAGATAACGAATGATGGCACTAGGTTTGTATCATATTACCTATATTCCCATTATTCAGGCAAACAGGGGTTTGCTGACAGTGCTTTGTGAGAGGTGGCACTTAGAGACCTACTCATTTAACTTTCCTACTGGAGAGCTGACAGTGACCTTGGAGGACATCTACCGTATTCTCCGCATTCTGATTATTGGAGAGAGAGTTATTTATGATCCGCACCGAGGGTGATAGGCCCTATCAGAGATGTATGAGGATGCCAAGGGTGCCCAAATGGGCATGGATGGTTACGAGATTGGTTGGGATGTTGTAGCTGACCAGTTTCCTAGGTGGGATGCTATGTTGATGACACTGATTGCTGGATTACTGATTCCAGATCATCGTGGTCATGGATTTCCCATTGGATGGGGGGATGTACTAGTCCACATGCGAGCATAGAGGACAATTTTTGCCTGGGGGCCCTGCTTGTTGGCCATGCTTTATCATCAACTGCATGAGGTTTTTTTATCACCAGGTCCATAGTATTAGTTGCGGGACTACCCTTCTAATGATCTAGGTATGGGAGTGCATTCCCATCTTTCAATGACCAGTACATATGCAATAGTTGGGAAATGGGATGCCATACGTCTACCTGTATGTGGGTTCATTCGACCAGACTCGTGTGGGGGATACTAGTTATTGGTGTCCTAGTATTGACACCATGATTAGGTTTTTTTTGGAGGCCTTATAGAGATTGTGCCCAGTGCCCAGATGAGGATGGCCACTTATCCTTTTGCAGACAATTTCAATATTGGATTGGCCACATGGTATAGACCCAATGGATTATTAAGATGTATCTGCCCTAGCGGGTACTACAACAATTTGAAGAGTAGAAGGATGTGCCAGTAGGCATGATAAAGTATGCTCGATCTTCTAGGGAGACCATGTGGGGTCTGCCCATATCAGTGACAGTGGCTGAGTAGCAGGTTGATGATTTAGTTGTAGTTCAATGGATGTGGAGAGGGGGTTTATCATATCCAAGGACATCTACCGAGTTTGATGCCTGGTGGAAAATCACTGGCCCATCCCTTTGAAAAATCCAAATGGGTCACCACCTATACATTGGAGGTCAGTTATTCCATGGGTGTCAAGGAGAGGCCAGGGTGGCAGGGATGGATGCAAAGATGGTAGAGGGGTCAGGGGGAGAGATGGAGGCTGAGGTGAGCGAGATGATGGGAGGGTGGAGATGATGGGGGTGGTAGAGGGGGAGGGAATGGAGGATATGGGTGGGGTACGAGGAGGAGGAGGTATGGCATAAGGTGGAGGTAGCCCAGGAGAGTGGGAGGTGTACCATTGTCACCCATCTGAGAGAAGGGTGAGGAGAGAGAGATGCCTACTGAGCATGAGGCAGGGGTGGAGATTAGAGGGGGTGAGGAGGAGGTGTTGGTGAGGATTGAGGAGGAGGTCAGGGGTGGAAATGAGGAGGCAGAGGTGAGGGTGGAGGAGAGGGCAAAGGAGGATTCATTTGTCAGGGGACACCATCTTGATATAGATGTGGAGGGGATTTGGGTCAAGGAGGAGGAGGAGGATGAGTTAGACTAGACATTGCGGGAGTGGATGATTTTCAGGGATGATGAGGGTGAGAGATCACCCATTTTGCATGTCAATGCTACTATGGATCAATGGATCATGGATTTGTATAGCAGACTTGATGTAGCCTTGTCTCAGAACAAGGACTTGGGAGCAGAGTTAGTGGTTACCCAGGGGGAGAGGAATTAGGCTATCATTCGATGACAAGAGTCAGATCGATGGGTCACTGATTTTGCAGAGTTATGCTTAGGGCTGACAAGAGACATGGCCAGGGAGCTGGCTAGGATGGCAAAGAGCAGGGGGTGGTATAGGTTATTATATGAGCAGGTGGTTCCCTTAGAGAGATGGGACCTAGAATTGTTCTGATCCACAATAGGATAGGCAGTGGCACCCGGACACACAATAGCAGTAGGTCACATAGTGGTAGTCATACTAGTGCTGGGGAGTCCACTACATCAGGTCTGTCATCAGGGCACAAGTCACATAACTCACATAGGCATTCATCAGGCCATAGCCATATGTCAGAGCATGGGCATAGATTAGTGTCATCAGGACACTAGACAGAGCAGAGCTAGCCTCATGTTATCGAGGCCTCGGGCTCTCAGAGTCAGACTCAAGACACTACTCCTATTCAAGTCACGTTTCACGTGGTCGGTCAGGCACATCCACCTCATAGTTCACATCCATGAGATGGAGGAGGGCCATCATAGGATCTATTTTTGGACACATGTATATTTTTGATATTCAAGCCTACGAGCTCAATTTTTGGGATATCATATGACTCTATCTCGTGACATGACATGTTTTTGGGATTATTTATATATGCGATGCAACTTTTATGTGGCCTATATGATGTTATGTGCTATGGTATTCTAATGCTTTATCATATGTTTATGTAATGTTTTAATGATTCTATGAGGTGTATGGACATTATGCTTATGTTTATGAATGCAATAATAGATGTGGTTATGCATGCATTGTGTAATGTGATGACGATGTGATTCCTATATGCTAATGCAAATGCTTATTTATGATGCTTATATGTTGATGTAAATGATGGTTTTATGATGTGAGATGGATGAATGTAAATGATAGCATTATGAAATGTGAATTATGGTATTTGATTTATGTAGATGTGAATATGAAATGCTCATGCAATTATTTATGCAACTTTGGTTTTTGTATGTCATAGGACATCATCAAAGAACGAGAGAAAAAGAAGGTGAAGATTGATGTTAGTGCGAAGAAAGATATGCATGGTAGTGCAGAAATTAAAATCCTTTAAAGCTTTGCTATAGTACTATCTTAGTTATTTATCTTTAATCATCATTTGGAAAAAATGTCATGATGGCCGTCAAACACTAAGATATGGCTTAGATCAATAGTATGCAAGGTCAAACCATCACGTAGATCAATAGTCACAGAAAAAGAAAATCATGAATCATGCTAGGAACCCAATTTTCCCTAGTCACTTTGTCATGACCAAGGGCCAGAAAAAAAAAAAAACCAATCATGCAACGTCGGTGTATCTCTAAATCCTTATGATAGGACATCCTTGAGAAAATAGCCACATGATAGTAAAAAACAAATAGTAAAATCATCATACTATGTCGTTGCTTCTCCAAATCTTGAAGTCAGGAAATCTTGGAGAAACTAATAGTAGGGTGATAAGTAGACAAGGATAATCATCATGATATGTCTGGTTCCTAGGACATAAGGAACTAATATCACGATAATCATCAAAAGACAAAAAAAGTTTTCCAAGTATTTTAATGTCGAGTGATATCAAATTCAGGAAGGACACATCCTGAATGACATTGATATCTTGGAGATCGATACTCAGATTTTAGGAGAATCCCTCAAAATTCCATATGATGATGATGATGCTTAGGAAAGACATATCCATAAGCATAAAGAAATGATGAGAGTTTATTTTTAGAAGGACACATTTGAAGAAGAACCAAAAATTTTGCCATGGTAAATCGTCTTGATATGATTTTGACTACATGCCATTGCTAACATGCTGAATTGACTGAAAATGTTGATGAAATGGATTTCTGATAGACTGATAGCTCAAGATTGACATAATATTTTCTTGATTTGAAGATAGTTTTACGTATGTGAAAATTTTGTACCATGAACCCTAATGGACTAACCTAGTATATCCTCAGGGGCTCATCGATTGATGGCCTTGCCTACATCATGCACTTAGAGATCTCATAGTTCAACATGACCAATGACCTTGTCCAAAGGAAAAAATTTTGAATCATGATTTTATTTTGACAAACCTACAAAGACTGACATAATGTCTCAGGGATTCAAAGATAAATCTTGCCTATGTAGCAAATGCGCAGAGACAACATAGTTCAGACTTGGACAAAGGCTGACTGGCATGACTGAATTGACAATATATGATTGAATTTGACTCTATTTTTGGGATTTTGACATTGATTTGGATGTTTTGGTATTTTCTTAGGATATTTTTTCAATTTTTATGACTTTTTTTAGGACTTCTAATGATTTTTAGAATTTTTTCAAGACTTTTTCAAATTTTTAGGATTTTTTCAAGACTTTTTAAGAATGTCAGATCATGTGTGACACCCATTGTAGTTACATGCTAAAGGTCTTACCCCTAGATAGATCGGGGATTATCTAAGTCAAATGATATGGAGATAGGCAGACAAAAGAAAAGGATATGCAAGGGATGATGTCAACCAAATCCTAACCATGGTTTGAATCGATAGGACTTAGGACGGATGTCGTGAATGTATCCGGCCCTTGTGATTATGAAAAATGGATAAAGGTTGATTTGAGTAATAGTAGATGGTGAAGCAATGATTGACTACAGATGGCGTCTGTTTGCCAGGTTTTCACCATGGTACTTATCCAAAGCACCTGTTTGACAGGTTTTCATTATTGGATGAATTCATTTCTTTTTAATATTTTTTCCCTCTTTTTTTTTTATACCACCAAGATGCCTATTTACCAGGTCTTCATCAAGACATGATTTTTTCTTTATTTTTCATTTTTTTTGTATTTTAAAGGTTTTAGCCAAGCCCTCTCATGCTATGTGTATAACTTTCTTGAAATGTAAGTTGTTGATGGGTTTTGTCAGGTGTTCTCCATCAATGTGTCCAAGTGATAAGCTATGGAACCAAATGCGGTAGTAATGATATAAGGACCAAGCCAATTAGCATCAAAATTTCTAGAATTTTCACAGTCTACCTGCTATTTTGGGTTCTGCATGAGAACCGAGTCACCGATTTAAAACTTTCTCACCATTACTCTTTTGTTATAACTTTGGCAGAGATGATTTTGATATGCCTGAAAATGATTTAAGGAATTTTTTCATCTTTCTTGTAGCATTTCTAGCTCATTTAGCCGATTATGTATGTACTCTTCATCACTAATTTGTTATTTATGAGTAATGTAGTAAAGAAAGGATCAACTTGTGGTGGACTTGTCAACACATTACTTAAAAAAATTTCTGGATTCTTCACTTTATCCTGCTTATTTTTATCAGTCAATCTATTTTCAGAAGTTACATGTTTTTCACTTTCATTTGTTATCAATTGTACCACACTGTCCCTGTATTCTTTAATTTTCATCATTTCTAGAAGTGGGATAGACATTTTCACCTAAGATAAAGCTTGAGTGAGATCAAAAGAAGAACCTTCTACTTTAATCACTTTCTTTTGCTCTGATGTTTCTCCTTTGTTCTCTTTTTTTTCCTCCTACCTGATAGATCTGTCTTTTGAATTTCTTTGTGTAATTCTTTTAATGCCTCCTTTTGGATAGGATTTTGTTTGCTTTCTTCATGTTGTTTGTTCTCAGTCTTTTTTCACACTCCTTGTACAACTTTCTAATTTTTCATAAAAATACCTCTAGGGACAACTTCCTTCTCATTTACTGTACTATTTCTCAACCAGTATTTACTCTTTGCGTTTTCAACTGCAGCAACAATTAATTTCTCAATTTCTTCATTAGTAAGTCTCCTCACACTACTGTGAGAGGGAACCTCAATAGGCGGTGGTTCTACATAATCATCCTCACAATCAGAAAAGACCTGTTGCTCAGCCATGTGGATCTTGTTCCTTTGTTCTGCAACATCATATTCATAACCTCCTTCTTTCGAAGATGAATATCTCTCCTCAACATGGTGAAGAACATTTGAAGTTAATTATACCTTATGATCTTCTCCACCATATCCCATTAAAACTCCTTCCTTGTGCATCTTTTGGGCTACAACACAATACTTGGGGGAGTGTGATTTATTACAAGATTCACAAAAATAATTGTTATTCACCATTTATGTTCCCTTCTTTCTCTATGGATCAGGAGTATCCTTATCTCTGGGCCTATCTATCATAGGCTTTCCATTTTTCCAATTTGTATTATAAGGCATATCTTGGAGTCTAGGCCTATCCTTCCTATATGTATTCTCCTGCTTATATTGATAATTATTGTTTTGTTGAGGAACTCGAGGGTTGTCTATTTTATTCATCATCCCAACAGCCTTTTTGTTGTTCTCAATTGTTAACACTGCCTTTTTTGCTTCAGCTAAGTTCCTTGGGAACCTATTTCTCAATTCATACCCTGTTTTAGGGTCAAATGCATTCAGGTATACACTTAATGCTACTGAGTCTGGTAGTTTTGATCAGGGAGGTACTCTATTTTCTAATTTATTAAATCTTCTGTTGAAATCAAAGATTGTTTCATTCTGACCTTTCTGAATACGCATCAGTTCATGAAGAGCAGCATCTAGTGCACTTAGGTTCCCAAACTATTGAAGAAATTGATCTTGAAATATCTGAAAGGAATAAATAGAAGTTGTTGCCAAACTATTAAACCAATCCCTAGCTTCTTGAATAAGGGACATCATGAATAACCTCATATGTAAATCTTCATAAGGTACATCCAAATCTTGAATAAAAGCATTGAAACTCCTTAAATGGTCTTCAAAAGTGATTGCATTACTCCCTGTGAATTTAGGCACCAAACTTCTCCAAGAACCATCCATAGGGTCAGGGCACAACTGAAACCCTGCCAAATCAAACTATTTGATCATAGTAGTATATTGATACTGATGCATAGGGTTATTATATTGAAAATTTTGCTGTGGAACATGATGCTAACTAAGAGATGGATAATTATTTATATGTTGTGTGGGAATATGGGGTGGATGATTTGGCTGTCTATATTGATTCCCAAATTGATGGTGAGGGATCTTGGGTGGTTGAAAATGTCTAGCACCATGATTGTTATGTTTATGGGGTGGTAAATATTTTGGGGGAAAACTAGGTATGTGAGAAATGTTTTGAGCTTTCTGCAGTTTGAATTCTTTTATTGCTTGAATCATTTGAGCCTTTTCTTGCTATTCCCTTTCCTTTTTTTTGAATTTCAAACTGTGCTTTAATCTCATCATAAGTCAAAGATTCATAATCTTCTTGAGGAGCTTCCTGATTAGTAAGTCCATCCTGATCACCCTACATATTTTGGTCATATTCATGTTGAACTCTAAGTCATTTAGCTTTGAATCCTGCTTCAAATTCGGCTTATTTCTGAGGGTTGTAAAAGGGATTCCTTTGATCTTCCGAGGTACAAGGCTCTTTAGTTGAACTATCTTTCCATTTGTCAAAAAAAATTTCACCAAAAGATATTGATGATTTGGCTATCTATATTGATTCCCAAATTGATGGTGAGGGATCTTTGGTGGTTGAAAATGTCCAGCACCATGATTGTTATGTTTATGGGGTGGTAAGTATTTTGGGGGAAAACCAAGTATATGAGAAATGTTTTGAGCTTTTTGCTGTTTGAATTCTTTTATTGCTTGAATCATTTGAGCCTTTTCTTGCTCTTCCCTTTCCTTTTTTTGAAATTCAAACTGTTCTTTGATCTCATCATAAGTCAAAGATTCATAATCTTCTTGAGGAGCTTCCTGATTAGTAAGTCCATCCTGATCACCCTGCATCTTTTGGTTATCTTCATGTTGAACTATAAGTCATTTAGCTTCGAGTCCTGCTTCAAATTTGGCTTGGTTTTGAGGGTTGTAAAAGCGATTCCTCTGATCTTCTGGGGTACAAGGCTCTTCAGTTGAACTATCTTTCCATTCGTCAAAACAATTTTCACCAAAAGATATTGATGATTTATCTTTGTTTGTCAGGAACATGTCCCCAGTTTTCCCTTTACCCTTGTCAATCTTATCATCTTTATGCGTCCACTTACTATTGTCAGGAGGAGCCCCAGAATGACCCCCCCTAAATTGAGATCTTCTTCCATTCATATTGCAATATTTCCATTCATATTGCAATATTTTAAATTAGAGTTGCCACTCACTTTTCTAAAAGTGAGAAAAGATTGTCACTTATTATTCCTAGCGAAGTCTATTTATAGGACCTCTGACTCTATGATTAAGGCGTAGATTCTTTGTTGTCCCCAGTAGAGTCACCAATTTGTTAGCTCTCAAAAATGCAGGTTTGAACCATGAAAGGCTGCCAAGCTTCCACGACGTTTTAGGGTAACAGAACAAGGCTTTGAAATAATCAAACCTTCTACTCTTTAGATGCTGCTAGACGTAAGCAGGTATACCTACTTTGAATTAAGTAGACTTGACCTTTGAATTTCTCTTATTGCCCTAATTTATCCAAGATGGCAATTTGAAATGGATAAAATAAAAAAAAATTGGTACAACTAGCACAATAACATTTAAAACTAAAACCTAAAATGCTCAAAAATGACAGATAAAAGATTGTGGGTGAAACTAAAGGATGAAAATGAAAAGACCAGTGCCTTATACGGTTTACAAAGTCAAGAAAATCTAAAACAAGTTTATTTGTTCTGGTAGACATTCAAGTTGTTCAGCATTTTATCTAGTTTATAACTTGTATAAACATGCAATATTGTGATTACTGAGTTCTTCTTAATAATCCAATTGATATTCCCTAGTTAATATGACCAATTTAGAGAATTTAATCTTTACTGAAAGAGACAATTAATTGATCATACAAGTACAGCAAATGTGCATTGATGAACTATGTAAAAACTTTTTTACATTAATTCAAATAGCCAGGAAACACCATTATAGAGACAACTTCAATAATACCCTTCAACAAGTATCATAAACAATTGATACCAGACACATCGCACCCTTACATTAAATTTTCATTGACATCTCCATGATGTACATATGCTACCAGTCTCATCCATTTTCAAAATTGTATTCTGCTATGTCTTCTCTACCCCTTATCTAATTCTATTTTTCTCCCTTTATATTGCTTTTAAAGTAGACATTTATACATTGAGAATATGAAAGGACGCGTCCCTTCAGAAATAGGAGAAAACAAAAAAAAAGTATAAAACAAAGAAAGGGGATAATTTAAGATCTAGTTAACCATAAGTGAGTCATAGGAAGGTAATCCAAATAGCTCTGGCAATTAAAAGTATCTGCGTCTTCAACAGCATTCCAGATCATGGTTTCCATCTTGATCATTTCCTCAATCTGCTCGCTCACTTCCTCTAACGTTGTATCCTCTGCAAAAGTTTTCTTCGTGATTTCCTTCAACACTGTATCACATTCATTTTTCCACCTAGTGGCATCTTTCAATTCCCCTTCATTATCAGAGAATGCAATCACAGTTGTTTTAGCACCTTTGACCAATCCCTGTTTATCCCCAAGCAATTCATAATAGAACTTTTGATGGTGACTGATAATATTATTCACAGATTCAAGTGTAGTACTACCAGCCTCTTCTTGTATGGTCAATTCATGAAATTTATCCATAATCCGCTCATGCACCTTCACCGCATCCAGAGTAGAAGAATACTTCCCCCATAACTGATTGAACCAAGATGAAAAAATGACCTGTATTTTCTTAACAATGGCTATAATTGCATCATATTTCCCTTGATTATAAGCACTTGACCCAACCCAATGATCCTTTGTCTAAGAGCTTTCTCCTTGAGTGAGCATTTTGGTTGGAATTATTGGAACACTAGCCAAGTCTTCCAACTTATCATTCTCTCTTAGCAATCTCTCATTATTTGCTTTATAGATTTCTCTTTCCCTTATCAATGCCTGAATCTGTGCTTTATTTAGTTTGGCAATATCAATACGAATCTCTGTAGTAACCATAGGATTAGCCTCTCGAACCTTTAAGGTCATGACATGACCAAATGCCTTTTCTCTATCAATCACTATTGATTTCCTATGGGGTAGGTATAAATCCAATATCATTAATGATCCCTCATGAGTGTTGAATTTAGAACCTTTTTAATTGATCCAAGAGTTGCTCTTCATTCCTAGAAGTGATGGCACCGACTCCTTCTCTTATTTCCTTTCCCTTCTGTTTGTACAAGAATGCTTTAAACTATGGAGAATTTAAAAATTCATTATCTAAGATAAATGACCTATATTCCATATGTCTCGCATCAACATCACCCGTTTCAAGGCTCTGTTCCCTAATCGGGCAAACATACTTTTGAGTCCTCAACCTAGATACCTTCTCTGTTATACTCTGTGGCCCTTTATTTATTGGATTTTCCTCACTCCCAGAAGACAAGTTTCCTGTGTCCTGTAACCCCTAATTATAACTTTCAATCACTGCCTCTGCTTCTTCTTCATCCTAATTTCTGATCATGTCATCAAAAGGATAAGGTACATGTAGATACCTTCCAAAGTTAATCCTTTCTTTGGCTGAATTGACGTATCCTTCAGGGTCAAAGTTTTTTCTGGGTAGTCCATTCTTCATGTTATAATGCAGTAACCTATCATGGAGTGAATTATATTCCTCCTTAGCCAACATAGTGAAATCACCAAAGCATAATGTACTAGGCATAAAAGCCTGCTTCCCGTAAGAACTGAAAATCATGACACTGCTGTAATCCATTTGCCTAACAATTTCCAAATATACAATCCTATTTGGAACAGTTTTTGGTAGAATAAAAGGCGTACCTTCAAACCCATATACCCTGATCATTGTGGCTCCTTCTAGACAATACCAGTGACCCCAATTATGATCAATAGGCCCATTGAAATCCTTTGTCCAAAGAAACCTCTTGATCTCATCAGTTAACGAATAATTATAGGGCTACCTATACACTTTGTACAATGTTTTCACTAAATACTCCTCGAAATGAATGAAACTAGAGCTAGCAAACCTTCTATCCCAAAGGACAGTCCACAATTGAACAAGCAATGCTTCACCCTCTTTACCAACTTGAGAAATTCTCATCTGTGAAGGCCACACTCCCAACTACTGTCCATAATACAACACCGGGTGCATCAACAATGAATAATGTCTTAAATGAAAAATTGAATCTCCACTCTTTATGGCCATCAACCCTGAATCAAGCTCCCTAGCAATATATGAAGCATAATCAAATGGCCTGGAGTTGTGATATTGAATATCCGCTGTGATAATCATTGGTACAATTGACATGAGCTCCGAGGCATCCATCCCTAACACTTGACACACTGAGAAGTATGTGTACTTTATATAAGGCTAAAACAGATCCACATGATAAGGAGGCCCTTCACCATCTTGCAAAGGTTTTGACTTATTACCCTTTTTAATCCTATGGATAGGCAACCTCCAACCCTTATATATTGTATCCATTCTTGAATTTTCTTTCTCCAAGTTCTCACAACTGATTTCCTCATTGCAAAACCCTTCCAATTTGAAAACCTCACCTATTGCTTCCTTGGACACATATATCTATGGCTTTCTAGATGGGTCACATATAGCCTTGTGTTTTGGATCATAGTTATCAGCAAGCAACTTTATCAATTCTACATTTACAAACACATTAGGGCACACCAGCTTCCCTACATTTAATTTCCATGGGTTGCAGGCTGGTTCAAAATAGTTTCTTCTATGATAATGGAAATTAAAAAGCTCATAACCCCTAATTACAGTCTAGACATCACTTATGAACTTACACTTATCATCTAATTTATCTACCTTTTCCTTAAGCTGTGCAAACCTCCTTGCTTTCGGGCCCAAACCAGGTAGTTGATCAATAAGATCCTGATTTAATCTCCTCTCAATACCCTCTTGCTCTGTATCAACCTTTTGCTTCTTTCTTTTTGACGAACTAATCACAGCAAGCTTTCTACCCTTACCCTTTCCAAAACCAGAGGACTCTATTCTCAAGCTTTATAAAATCAAGAATGTAAAAGCCAAGGAATAGTCACCTATAGTTTTCTGCTCGAGCTCTTTAGACTAAAAATGTCCAAATTCTCTACTCAGCATGCCAATTCACCTGCAATCAATTCAAAAATGGAGAATTGTTGTATCAAGTGTCCCTTCAATAAGAGATTTTCAAATCTTGGGGCGAAATCCCTTTTCAACATCTATTACACCTTTCACCAGGACAAAATATAGTCTTATCGACACCTGGGCTCCAAGAAATGATGACTATTGCTCATGTTTTCTATGTCGTTGTAACATTTTGAGTCAGGAAGACAACATATAGACCTTATTATGTCACATCGATATGCATTTCTGTCAAGCTATAGTCGCTAATACAAAATTACCCTTTTCACCGATGAATTATCACTTCGGCATGTCGATCAAGTTTTTTTGCCAAAAAATGTACAAATGAAGTTACACTCTCGGCAAGATAGTAAATCTTCGGGAAGACTCATACCGATACCAAATGTCTTACCAAAAACATCTCTACAGATTACTCCCATTCGGTGAGACTCACCCTGAATTACTTGTCAGTATAACGCTCAAATTTCAGTGAAGCTTACATTGAAAGATTCCTCTCCTGGTGACACATATCTCTATTCGGCATATCTTTTGAATTGGCAAGACCCCAACACCTTTTCTAGCAATCCCTTGAATCTCCTTGTATTAAGTTCGGCAAGACAAGAGTGACCTCGCCAAGACGTTCCCCGAAGACATAAGTCTTACCGAAAACTTTGCTTACCAGTCAATTGGCAAGACTCAATGATGTCACTATGACTTCATTCTGATACCCATTAGTTTGGCGAAAGTGACCCCGCCACATTATTAGTCGACAAGACAGACAGAGTTCGTTGTGACACTATGACGATGTCCCAATATTTGCTGATATGAACCTTCTTAGTCACTAAAATAAAAGGAAACATCCTACCGACTATCTAAAACAAATACATGTTAGTGAAAATATATCTCGGGGATACTTTTATCATGTCTTACCAATTATGGTGTTTTAATAGAGTGAGAAGAGGTAACTGGATTAAAATGGGTCATATGACATGGAATACGCAATACAATGCAAAGAGGGGATTTTATGCTTAAGGACTAAATGATGAAATATTCATGAATGAAAAAGTCTGTAAAAATTCAAAATTTTATAGTTCTAACAGTGGCTCCATCTGGGGATGAATGATAACAAGATCATTGCAAGGATTCAGTTTTCTGGATGAGCAGACCAAACTCAAGATGACGAGACATGTGAGCATGATAGAGCAGATGGTAATGCAAAAGAATGAGACCTTACACTACCATACATGGAAAAGAATTTTAAAAAAGGAAAACCAAGATTGTCCATGTACTTGCAAATCCTGATTCCTTTATATCTTAAACTACTGTGAATGGAAAAGAATTTTAAAGAGAATCATCAAGATTTTTCCATGCACTGGCAACCCTCAATCCTCTATGTTATTTTAAAAGAAGAAATGCTTCAGAAATTGCCCATGTACAGGAAATTCCTAGTCCTCACCAGCCATATTTTGCAAGTAGTATGAGTCTTCACCTTTCTTTCCAACCACCACAAATGGCCCTAACCACAAAGCTTCAAACTTCCCATGTTTTCCCTTCTCCTGGCACCTTGCATTCCACATCAGTATTAAATCACTTTCTCCAAATTTCCTATCCTTTGCCTTTTTGTCAAATAAATACTTCATCTATGTCTGCATCTTTACATTCTATTTTTGAGCCACCCTCCTTATTTCATCCAGTTCAGCCAACTGTTCCATTCTTCCCTCCATAGGTTTAGGAATGTCCAAATCTTCTTGAAGAACGAACTTGTAAACTGGAAACAAATTCTGCAAAGGCATCCTAGCTTGTGCTCGATACACTAGCTCAAATGGGGATTTCCCAATTTCCTTCTTCACCATAATTCTATCATCCCATACAACCAGTCTTAATTTTGAGTCCCAAGCCTTCTTGTTCTAACCTAGTATCCTCTTTATAATCTTCAGAAGACTCTTATTGCTAGATTCTGCTTGTCCATTAGCCTGTGGATGATAAGGAGCTGCATAAGAGATAACAATACCATATGTGCTACAAAAACTTCTAAATACATCTGATCTGAAACACATTCCATTGTCAGTGATCAACCTTGTCAGTGTACCAAATCTAGTAATGATATTATCCATTAGGAACTATTTCACCACCTTACTTGTAGCTTGTTTGGTTGGAATGGCCTCTACCCACTTGGTAAAATAATTGGTGGCTACTAATATCTAGCTATGACAACCACTTGATTTTTCTTGTATTTCCCCAATGAAATCAATTCCCCATTGCTGAAAAGGGGCATCAACCTGCATGGGTCGAAGTGGCAAAGCTCCTTGATACTTTATTTTTCTAGAGAATTTATGGCAAGCTTCACACTTCCTTACATGTGCAAAAGAGTCATAAAAAATATTTTCCCAATAATATCCTGCCTTGAGAATCTTTTGAGAAGTTGTTTTTGCTGAGTAAAGTCCTCCACAAACTCCTTCATGCATTTCACTCAAAACCTGTTTAGATTGAAATTCATCCACACACAACAATAATATACCATCCATGTTTTTCCAGAATAAATCTGAGTTCACAAAAACATATTTAGACGCTTGTAACTTCAATGTTATTCTCTGGTTGTCATTCATTTGCTCTGGACATTTCATGTATTTGAGATAATACATAATATCTGCATACTAGTGGGTATGTTCAATGCTTGCAATTACATTCTCCTCTTCTATATTGCAAACCTGATTTGCTTCAATATTAGCTTCTGCCATTAGTTTAGCCAAACCCTAACCTCTGACTAGTTTAGTAATTTGTACCTCTATATCAAACCCTTGGATTTTGTTGATCCATTTGCATCTTTTCCCTATTACTTCAGACTGTGTCAAAATATCTTTGACTACTGCATGAGGAACATAAGCAACCACTTTAGCTCCAACAAGATATGGTCTGAAAACTTTTATAGCTTTCACTAGAGCAAATGCTTGCTTCTCCATTATATCATACTTCAATTCAGATCCTTGTAATGACTTACTGAAGAAAGATATAGGCTGTTCATAACCATCTTCATTTTTCTGTAGCATAATAGCTGCAACAGTGTTCATTGAGGTAAATGAAAAAATCTAAAAAGGTTTTGAAAAGTCAGGAGACTTAAGAATAGGAGCCTCCTTGATGGCTCATTCAATAGCTACAAAAGTTTCCAAAGCCTCTGCATTCCATTCTATCTTCTATCCTTTTCTCAACATTCTGGCTATGGGCTTCACAATCTCAACAAAGTTAGAGACAAATCTCCTAATGAAATTTATCTATCCAAAGAATGATTGTATTGCCTTAACACTTTTAGGGATAGGTATTTTATCAATGGCCTCAACCCTCTCAGGGTCTATCCTAACCCCTTCCTTTGAAACAATATGTCCCAAAAGTTTCCCCTCTATAACTACAAAATTACACTTCTTGGGGTTTAGACTAATTCCATATTCAAGAGCTTTTATAAATACCTTTTCCAAATGATGCACATGATCTTTAGCCTTCTTGGAATAAGTAGTTAGGTCATCCTAATACACCACCATAAGAATATTGATCAAATCAGCAAATGCCACATCCATGGCTCTTTGAAAAGTTGCCCTTGCATTAGTAAGACCAAATGGCATTCTCAAATAGACATATGTCCCCTAAGGAGTCATGAATTTTGTTTTGTATTATTTTGATTCTTTAACCTTAACCAGATTGTACCCTGAAAATCCATCCATCATAGATAACAATTCACATCCTGTCACTTTATGCAACACAACTTCCATATTTGGCAGAGGATAATTGTCCTTAAGGGATGCTATGTTTAGATTTCCAAAATCTACACATAATCTGATATCTCCATTTTTCTTTCTGATAGGGACAAAATTTGAAACCCATGTTGAATGTCTGATAGGCTTAATAATTCCACCATCTCTGAGCTTCATCAATTCCTCCTGCATTTTAGGTTCTAAAATTGGATTTGTAGGTTTCTGCTTTTGTCTGAATGGTTTAGCATCTATTTTCAATGGTATTTCATGCTGAAACAAATCTTCTCTATATGCTTTCAGATCCTCATAAGACCAAGCAAATACATGTTTATACCTTCTTAACAAATCAATCAACATTTTCCTAATTGCAGGACTTATCTTTTTACCAATGTATACCTTTTTTGGTGCCATCTCAGTTCCCAAATTAATTTCTTCACTATCATCCTTTCCAACTAGTGTTTGCTTCACAAAAGACCGATCATTTCCATCATATACCCTCTCAAGTGCCACCAACCCTTTTGGAAGTTTATTAGTTTTAAGCTGCAAAATCTCTTTCCCAAACACTATTTCTTTTCCATCAACCTCTTCTACAAAGGCATTGAAGTCAATTTCTTGGGCTTCATACTGGTTTATACAATGAAGGAATTTTAAAAGATCAGTGTCATCATTAACACTTGCCAATTATATACATTATCAGGTATAGCAAGCCTGGTCTTGAGTTCAATTTGTGATACTCCAGCCAATGTAATATCATCTTTCTTCAACGCTATATTAGCTAGAAAATCGGCCATTATATTCTTTGACCTATCTACCCACTCAATTGAAAAGGCATCAAGCAACTCAATTGTATCCCATACAACATTTCTATACTGCTTTAGTATTTTATTTTTTGTTTTATATTTTGACATGACTTATGAGACAACTAACTCTAAATCTCCCAAGATAGCCAGCAGCTTAATTTTATGTTTCACTGCTATATTCAGCCCGGTTAATAGAGCTTCATATTCCGCCACATTATTTGTACATTCAAAAGTTAACAGGAATGAATACTTAAATGTAATACCTTCAGGATAAACAAATACTACCCCAACTCCATTACCTTCTTGGTTGTAGGCTCCATCAAAATACATTTTCCATACACCATTGTGGTTCTGTGCAACATGCTTTTCAATTGGATCACTGTTAGTTAATTCTGGTTGTGCTAGCTCTATATTGAAACTCCCAAGATCCACATCACAAAAACAATTGATTTGATCTTGTGGCATGTAATCAATAAGCTGACTCATCCTTGGTTCCCTATACAACTTCACCTCTTGGCCATTTACTGGAATTGTTGCATAGGACAGGTCGAATTGGACATTTCCACCAATAGTTGTTGTCCATTGTCTTGATAGAAGCATACTGAATTGAGGAGGGGTGTCAATTATTGTTATATCAATATTGTAAGCTACTTGAGAATAAGCAGCTAAGTTAACTTCCACATCTTTCATTATACACACCATAGGAACAGGTCAGTTATCCATCGCATACCATTTTCCTTCATATGTATCCACCCACATGCTTAGCTGTTTCATTACTCCTACTGGCATAATATTCACGGCACCACCAGAATCTATCATGCAATTCCTCACTAATTTGTTATTTATGAGTAATGTAGTAAAGAAAGGATCAACTTATGGTGGACTTGTCAACACATTACTCAAACAAATTTCTGGAATGTTCACTTTATCCTGCTTGTTTTTATCAGTCACTCTATTTTCAGAAGTTACATGTTTTTCACTTTCATTTGTTATCAATTGTACCGCACTGTCCCTGTATTCTTTAATTTTCATCATTTCTAGAAGTGGGACAAACATTTTTACCTAAGATAAAGCTTGAGTGAAATCAAAAGAAGAACCTTCTGCTTTAATCACTTTCTTTTGCTCTGATGTTTCTCCTTTGTTCTCTTTTTTTTCCTCCTACCTGATAGATCTGTATTTTGAATTTATTTGTGTAATTCTTTTATAGCCTACTTTTGGATAGGATTTTGTTTGCTTTCTTCATGTTTTTTGTTCTCAGTCTTTTTTGACACTCCTTGTACAACTTTCTGATTTTTCATAAAAATACCTCTAGGGACACCTTCCTTCTCATTTACTATCCTATTTCTCAACCAGTATTTACTCTTTGCGTCTTCAACTGCAGCAACAGTTAATTTCTCAATTTCCTCATCAGTAAGTCTTCTCACGCTACTATGAAAGGGAACCTCAACAGGTGGTGGTTCTACATAATCATCCTTAGAATCAGAAAAGACCTGCTACTCAACCATGTGGATCTTGTACCTTTGTTTTGCAACATCATATTCATAACCTCCTTCTTCCAAAGATGAATATCTCTCCTCAACATGGTGAAGAACATTTGAAGTTAAGTAGACCTTATGATCTTCTCCACCATCTCCCATTAAACCTCCTTCCTCATGCATCTTCTGGGCTACAACATAATACTCGAGGGAGTGTGGTTTATTACAAGCTTCACAAAAATAATTGTTATTCACCATATATGTTCCCTTCTTTCTCAATGGATCAGGAGTATCCTTATCTCTGGGCCTATATGTCATAGGTTTTCCATGTTTCTAGTTTGTGTTATAAGGCATATCTTGTAGTCTAGGTTTATCCTTCCTATATGTATTATCTCGCTTATATTGATAATTATTGTTTTTTTGAGGAACTCGAGGGTTGTCTCTTTTATTCATTATCCCAGCAACCTTTCTATTGTTCTCAATTGTTAATGATGTCTTTTGTGCTTCAGCTAAGTTCCTCGGGAACCTATTTCTTAATTTATACCCTGTTTTAGGGTCAAATGCATTCAGGTATACAGTTAATGCTACTGAGTCTGGTAGTTTTGATTAGGGAGGTACTCTATTTTGTAATCTATTAAATCTTCTATTGAAATCAAAGATTGAATCATTCTGACCTTTCTGAATACGCATCAGTTCATGAAGAGTAGCGTCTAATGCACTTAGGTTCCCAAAGTGTTCAAGAAATTGATCTTGAAATATCTGAAAGGAATAAATAGAAGCTGTTGTCAGACTATTAAACCAATCCCTAGCTTCCTGAACAAGGGACATCATGAATAGCCTCATATGTAAATCTTCATAAGGTATATCCAAATCCTAAATAAAAGCATTGAAACTACTTAAATGATCTTTGGTAGTGATTGCATTACTCCCTGTGAATTTAGGCACCAAACTTCTCCAAGAACCATCCATAGGATAAGGGCACAACTGAAACCCTACCAAATCAAACTGTCTGATCATAGTAGTATATTGATATTGATACATAGGGTTATTATATTGAAAATTTTGCTGTGGAACATGATGCTAACTAGGAGATGGATAATTATTTATATGTTGTGTGGGAATATGGGGTGGATGATTTGGCTGTCTATATTGATTCCCAAATTGATGGTGAGGGATCTTGGGTGGTTGAAAATGTCCAGCACCATGATTGTTATGTTTATGGGGTGGTAAATATTTTGGGGGAAAACCAGGTATGTGAGAAATGTTTTGAGCTTTCTGCAGTTTGAATTCTTTTATTGCTTGAATCATTTGAGCCTTTTCTTGCTATTCCCTTTCCTTTTTTTTGAATTTCAAACTGTGCTTTAATCTCATCATAAGTCAAAGATTCATAATCTTCTTGAGGAGCTTCCTGATTAGTAAGTCCATCCTGATCACCCTACATATTTTGGTCATATTCATGTTGAACTCTAAGTCGTTTAGCTTTGAATCCTGCTTCAAATTCGGCTTGTTTCTGAGGGTTGTAAAAGGGATTCCTTTGATCTTCCGAGGTACAAGGCTCTTTAGTTGAACTATCTTTCCATTTGTCAAAAAAAAATTCACTAAAAGATATTGATGATTTATCTTTGTTTGTCAGGAACATGTCCCCAGTTTTCCCTTTACCCTTGTCAATCTTATTATCTTTATGCGTCCACTTACTATTGTTAGGAGGAGCCCCAGAATGACCCCCCCTAAATTGAGATCTTCTTCCATTCATATTGCAATATTTTAAATTAGAGTCGCCACTCACTTTTCTGAAAGTGAAAAAATATTGTCACTTATTATTCCCAACGGAGTCTATTTATAGGACCTATGACTCTATGATTAAGGCGTATATTCTTTGTTGTCCCCAATAGAGTCACCAATTTGTTAGCTCTCAAAAATGCAGGTTTGAACCATGAAAGGTTGCCAAGCTTCCATGACGTTTTAGGGTAACAGAACAAGGCTTTGAAATAATCAAACCTTCTACTCTTTAGATGCTGCTAGACGTAAGCAGGTATACCTACTTTGAATTAAGCAGACTTGACCTTTGAATTTCTCTTATTGCCCTAATTTATCCAAGATGGCAATTTGAAATGGATAAAATAAAAAAAAATTGGTACAACTAGCACAATAACATTTAAAACTAAAACCTAAAATGCTCAAAAATGACAGATAAAAGATTGTGGGTGAAACTAAAGGATGAAAACAAAAAGACCAGTGCCTTATACGGTTTACGAAGTCAAGAAAATCTAAAACAAGTTTATTTGTTCTGGTAGACATTCAAGTTGTTCAGCATTTTATCTAGTTTATAACTTGTATAAACATGCAATATTGTGATTACTGAGTTCTTCTTAATAATCCAATTGATATTCCCTAATTATTATGACCAATTCAGAGAATTTAATCTTTACTAAAAGAGACAATTAATTGATGATACAAGTACAACAAATGTGCATTGATGAACTATGTAAAAACTTTTTTACATTAATTCAAATAGCCAGGAAACACCATTACAGAGACAACTTCAATAATACCCTTCAACAAGTATCATAAACAATTGATACCAGACACATCGCACCCTTACATTAAATTTTCATTGACATCTCCATGATGTACATATGCTACCAGTCTCATCCATTTTCAAAATTGTATTCTGCTGTGTCTTCTCTACCCCTTATATAATTATATTTTTCTCCCTTTATATTGCTTTTAAAGTAGACATTTATACATTGAGAATATGAAAGGACGCGTCCCTTCAGAAATAGGAGAAAACAAAACAAATGTATAAAACAAAGAAAGGGGATAATTTAAGATCTAGTTAACCATAAGTGAGTCATAGGAAGGTAATCCAAATAGCTATGGCAATTAAAAGTATCCGCGTCTTCAACAACATTCCAGATCATGGTTTCCATCTTGATCATTTCCTCAATCTGCTCGCTCACTTCCTCTAACGTTGTATCCTCTGCAAAAGTTGTCTTCGTGATTTCCTTCAACACTGTATCACATTCATTTTTCCACCTAGTGGCATCTTTCAATTCCCCTTCATTATCAGAGAATGCAATCACAGTTGTTTTAGCAGCTTTGACCAATCCCTGTTTATCCCCAAGCAATTCATCATAGAACTTTTGATGGTGACTGATAATATTATTCACAGATTCAAGTGCAGTACTACCAGCCTCTTCTCGTATGGTCAATTCATGAAATTTATCCATAATCCACTCATGGTCCTTCACTGCATCCAGAGTAGAAGAATACTTCCCCCATAACTGATTCAACCAGGATGTGAAAATGACCTATGTTTTCTTAACAATGGCTATAATGGCATCATATTTTCCTTAATTATAAGCACTTGACCCAACCCAATGAAACCTTGTCTGAGAGCTTTCTCCTTGAGTGAGCATTTTGGTTGGAATTATTGGAACACCAACCAAGTCTTTCAACTTATCATTCTCTCTTAGCAGTTTGTCATTATTTGCTTTATACATTTCTCTTTCCTTTATCAACTTTTGAATTTGTGCTTTATTCAATTTGGCAATATCAATACCAATCTTTGTAGTAACCACATGATCAACCTCTCCAATCTTTAAGGTCATGACATGACCAAATGCCTTTTCTCTATCAATCACTATTGATTTCCTGTGGGGTGGGTATAAAGCCCATATCATTAATGATCCCTCATCAATGTTGAATTTAGAACCTTTTTAATTGATCCAAGAGTTGCTCTTCATTCCTAGAAGTGATGGCATCAAATCCTTATCTTATTTCCTTTCCCTTCTGTTTGTACAAGAATGCTTTAAACTATGGAGAATTTATAAATTCATTATTTGAGACAAATGACCTGTATTCCATATGTCTCGCATCAACATCACCACCTTTAAGACTCTGTTCCCTAATCGGGCAAACATACTTCTAAGTCCTCAACCTAGATACCTTCTCTGTTATACTCTTTGGCCCTTTATTTATTGGATTTTCCTCACTCCCAGAAGACAAGTTTCTTGTATCCTATAACCCCTGATTATAAATTTCAACCATTGCCTCTGCTTCTTCTTCATCCAGATTTCTGATCATGTCATCAAAAGGATAAGGTACATGCTGATACCTTCCAAAGTTAATCCTTTCTTTGGGTGAATTGATGTATCCTTCAGGGTCAAAGTTTTTTCTGGGTGGTCCATTCTTCATGTTATAATTGCAATAACCTATCATGGAGTGAATTATATCCCTCCTTAGCCAACATAGTGAAATCACCAAAGCATAATGTACTAGACATAAAAGCCTTCTTTCCGTAAGAACTGAAAATCATGACACTACTGTAATCCATTTGCCTAACAATTTCCAAATATGCAATCCTATTTGGAACCGTTTTTGGTACAATAAAAGGGGTACCTTCAAACCCATATACCCTGATCATTGTGGCTCCTTCCAAACAATACCAATCACCCCAATTATGATCAATAGGCCCATTGAAATCCTTTGGCCAAAGAAACCTCTTGATCTCATCAGTTAACGAATAATTACAGGGATCACTGTATAGTTTGTACAATGTTTTCACCAAATACTCCTTAACATGAATGAAACTAGAGCTAGAAAACTTGCTATCCCAAAGGGAAGTCCACAATTGAATACGCAATGCTTCACCCTCTTTACCAACTTGAGAAATTCTCATCTCTGAAGGCCACACTCCCAACTCCTATCGATAATACAACACCAGGTGCATCAACAATGAATAATGTCTTAAATGAACAATAGAAGCTCCACTCTTTATGGCCATCAACCCTGAATCAAGCTCCCTGGGAATATATGAAGCATAATCAAATGGCCTGGAGTTATGATATTGAATATCCGTTGTGATAATCATTAGTACAATCGACATAAGCTCCGGGGCATCCATCCCTAACACTTGACACACTGAGAAGTATGTGTACTTTATATAAGGCTCAAACAAATCCACGTGTTAAGGAGGCCCTTCACCATATTGCAAAGGTTTTGACTTATTACCCCTTTTAATCCTATGGATAGGCAACCTCCAATGCTTATATATTATATCCATTCTTGATAATTCTTTCATCAACTCCTCACAACTGATTTCCTCATTACAAAACACTTCCAATTTGAAAACCTCACCTATTGCTTCCTTGGACAAATATATATGTGGCTTTCCAGATGGGTCACATATATCCTTGTGCTTTGGATCATAGTTATCAGCAAGCAGCTTTATCAATTCTGCATTTACAAACACATTAGGGCACACCAACTTCCCTACATTTAATTTCCATGGGTTGTAGACTGGTTCAAAATGGTTTCTTCTATGATAATGGAAATTAAAAAGCTCATAACCCCTAATTCCAGTCCATACATCACTTATGAACTTACACTTATCATCTAATTTATCAACCTCTGCCTTAAGTTGTGCAAACCTCCTTGCTTTTGGGCCCAAACTAGGTAGTTGATCAATAAGATCCTGATTTAATCTCCTCTTAGTACCCTCTTGCTCTGTATCAACCTTTTGCTTCTTTCTTTTTGACAAACAAATCACAGCAAGCTTTCTACCCTTACCCTTTCGAAAACCAGAGGACTCCATTCTCAAGCTTTATAAAATCAAGAATGTAAAATCCAAGGAATAGTCACTTACAATTTTCTGCTCGAGCTCTTTAGATTGAAAATCTCCAAATTCTTTGCTCAGCATGCCAATTCACCTGCAATCAATTCAGAAATGGAGAATTGATTCAATCTTTACTGTTATATCCCATCGTGCCATTAATGAAGCATGAATGAACACCCATTTGAAATTGGCACTATCGCATCAAGTGTCCCTTCAATAAGAGATTTGAAAATCTTGGGGAAAAATCCCTTTTCAACATCTATTACACCTTTTGCCAAGACAAAATATAGTCTTATCAATACCTGGGCTCCAAGAAATGATGACTGTTGCTCATGTTTTCTAAGTCGCTGTAACATTCTTTGTCGGGAAGACATCATATAGACCTTATTATGTGACATTGATATGCATTTCTCTCAAGCTATAGTCACTGAGACAAAATTACCCTTTTCACCGATGAATTATCACTTTGGCATGTCCATCAAGTTGTTTTGACAAAAAATCTACAAATGAAGTTAGACTCTCGGCAAGACAGTAAATCTTCGGGAAGACTCATACTGATACCAAATGTCTTGCCGAAAACATCTCTACAGATTATTCCCATTTGGTGAGACTCACCCCGAATTACTTGTCGGTATAACACTCGAATTTTGGTGAAGCTCACGTCGAAAGATTCCTCTCCTGGTGACACATATCTCTATTCGTCATATCTTCTGAATTGGGAAGACCCCAACACCTTTTCCAGCAGTCCCTTGAATCTCCTTGTATTAAGTTCGGCAAGACAAGAGTGACCTCACCAAGAGCTTCCCCAAAGACATAAGTCTTACCAGAAACTTTGCTTACGAGTCAATCGGCAAGACTCAATGATGTCGCTATGACTTCATGCCGATACCCATTAGTTTTCCCAAAGTGACCCCGCCACATTATTAGTCGACAAGACACATAGAGTTCATTGTGACACTATGACGATGTCCCAATATATGCTGATATGAACCTTCTTAGTCGCTGAAATAAAAGGAAACATCCTGTCGACTATCTGCAACCAATACATGTTAGGTTAAATATATCTCATGGAGACTTTTATCATGTCTTTCCGATTATGGTTTTTTAATAGAGTGAGAAGAGGTAACTAGATTAAAATGGGTTATATGACATGGAATTAGCAATACAATGCAAAGAGGGGATTTTAAACTTAAGGACTAAATGATGAAATATTCATGAATGAAAAAGACTGTAAAAATTCAAAATTTTATACTTCTAACAGGGTGTTATCAAAGCTGAAGTAGTATAAGGTGTCACTGATGATGGTGTATCTAACCACTTTTCGGATAAAGGACTTCCTTTGGTTGCTGGACAGGCTGGGTGGGAGGGTTTGGGACTTAAAATAGTCATATATATCTTGATACCAAGTAGAACTGGGACCAACAATCTCGCACACCATTTCTAACTCTGGAATATCGTATGCAGGCATCAACAACTATTCCACTAAGAATTCAAATTGTGACACATTCTTAGGGATGTCTAAGAGAGATCTAATGGTAGCCATTGCCTCGACTGCCTTATTTTGTGTCCTTGGGATTTTTTCAAATGCATTAATTTTGAAATACTTCAGGAAACTATACGCCATTCATTTTTAAAGAAGCAACTTTTCATTCTTTGTGTCATAGTCATCATTCACTTGATTGATGACTAACTGAGAATCCTCTAATATGAGCAATGTTTTGAATTTTCCATTTAATTGCTATCTTGAGACCTGTGACCAAGGCCTCGTATTCTATAATGTTATTTTTACAAGGGAAAGTGATCCAAAATGATTTAGGAATTGAATCCCCTTGTGGTGTGATAAATAATATACCAGCTCCTGAGCCGTGACAAGTGTGGGACCCATCAAAGTATAGTTTCCATGGTAAAGTTGGTTGTGCATGAAAGATAGACTCATCAGGAAAATTAGTTATCAGTGGATGAGTTGCTTGGATTGGCACATCTTCTAGTTGATTTGCTATTACTTGACCTTTTATTGCCTTGCACTCCACATATTGTATGTCATACTCGCCTAATATCATGACCCAGTTTGCCAAATGACCTATCAATGCTGCTCGACTCAGGAGATATTTTAGTGCGTCAATCTTAGCTACCAAATGTGTTTGGTGGCTTAGCATATAGTGTCTTAGTTTATGCACCACAAAGACAACTGCAAGGCATTCCCGTTCAATGGTTGTATAGTTGAGCTCATATCCAATTAGTGTGAGACTGATGTAGTATATGGCTCTTTCTTTTTCTTCATGGTCATTTTGTGCCAATAATGCCCCTAGTGCATTTGTCATTGTACAGACATATAGGATCAATGGCCTACCCTCAATAGGCAGCATCAACATTGGTGGTGTCAATAAATATTCTTTGATTTGTTCAAAGGCTATGTGGCATTTATTTGTCCATATAAAAGGAATGCTTTTGCATAATAGATATTTAAATGGTTGACACTTGTTTGCCAAATGTGTGATGAAGCGGTGGATAGACTGCAATCTACCCTGAAGTGTTTGCAACTCACTAATCCCTTTTGGTGGGGGCATGTCTAGAATTCCTTTTACTTTTGTTGGGTCAACCTTAATGCCTCATCGCGAAACTATGTATCCCAACAACTTGCTTGAAGTGACTCCAAAGACACATTTCTTTCGATTCAATTGAACCTTGTAATCCTCAAGCCGTCTAAAGATTTTTTCTAGGACTTTGAGATGATCTTTCCTTGTCAAATAATTTCCCAATAGGTCATCCACTTAATCTTCCATTAGGATATGCATTATGTCGTTAAAGATTGTTTTCATAGCCCTCTGGTATGTGGCACTTGCATTATTTAATCCAAAAGGCATGACATTCCAATAGTATGTTCCCCAAGCACAAGTGAATGTTATTTTGTGTTGATCCTCTGTTGCAATTCGGATTTGGTTATATCCTAAGAAACCATCCATGAGGGATAGCATCTCATACCCTGTTGTAAGGTCAAAAATCATGTATATATTTGGTAAGAGGAAGTCATACTTTGGGCAAGCGTTATTCAAATCTCTAAAATACGTGCAGATACAGATTTGTCCATTTGGATTTGTAATAGGGACAATGCTAGATATCCAATCAGCATAGTCTATTGACCTTATGAACTCAGCATCCAGTAACTTCTTTAGTTTAGCCTTGACAAGTAGTGCAATATGTGGATGGATTTTGTACAAATTTTGTTTGACCAACTAGATTCCTGGGATTAAAGGAAGATGATGTAGAACCAATTCTGGATCAAGGCCTAGCATGTCAGCATATGACCATGTGAAGTTAACTTTCTTGTTTGTGAAGAATTTCTGAAATTTGGGTTATTCTTAATTTGACAATGATGTGGCCAAGAAAATTATTTTGCGATTCTATAGTGTGGCCATGTTAACTTCCATTATGTCCTCAATGAGTATATCTGATTTTTCTTGTGTCATGGGAAGAAATTCCAATCCTCCATCCTTAAGCGCCTTGAAGAGAGTTTTTCACCTTCAAATATGTCCTTTATTTTTAATATTTTACTATGAGAAGGTGCCTTGTGATTTTCACCTAAAGACATTTGTTTTTTTTAATTATTCTTTGTATTTTTGTGACTCGAAGATTGCATAGTCTCCCCAAAGTAAGCTGCACAATCTAGATCAATGGAGAACCCTTTTTTGTGATCACCCCATGGAATACCTTCTTTTAGCCCCATGAAATCTTTCAATAGCTTCATCATTCTGAAATATTTCCATCACTGGTGAATCTTGTTGGTCCCAGTTGATCAGTTGTGGTTAAACAAGGGGGATCCCATCGTCAGTGTTGGGTAAAAGATGGTGAGGATAAAAAAAGTGTGTAAATTGATTCCTCGAGTGTAAACGCAAAGTTTTTAATTTCAACTTCTGTGTCAAATGCAATGGATGGCTCATACTCTAAGTCAGATGAATCAAATTCAAAATCATAATATGGGATAAAATTATCAGCATCGTGACTAGTGGGCTTAGATAAGTTAGGCTCATGGGTGGGCTCAGGAATGGGGTGGGATGATTCAGGTGTTTCCGACAACACCTTATGTTCTTCTAGATTCCAAGGAATGCTTACCCATTCCTTATTTTTGGAACGGCAGTCAATAGGGCCAATGTTATATTCATGGCGGAATCATTCTTCAAAAGGGAGTTGACCAGGATCCAGGAATAGTTCATCAATATCATAGTCACTTAGGGGTTTTTGAGATCCCCATTCCCATTCATTTGAGTCAGTTTCTATAAGGGATTCTTCGCTTGTCTTGACACTTTCCATCACCGTTACATCCTTACTTGAAAATTCATGGGTACATCAATCATAAGTTCTGATTTGGTCAAACCCTAGCCCTATGTACCTTGGTCTTGTAGTCATGATGATAGGTTTCCTCCTTCCATTTTTTTCCTTTCCAAGACCACTTGTGTTGTCAAAACCTAGGGATTTGCATATACCATAGCCTTTTCCATAGAGATGCACAGGTAGTGGAGGTAACTCCTCAGGGTCTTTGTAGATCCAATTAGCTATGTCGTCGATGACTTCATTATTCATATCACCCCATAGTGTGAAAACACTTTTTGGTGGAACCTTGAAATTTATTTTGGGCTCAACTACGAAACATCATCTACCATAGACTTTAGGTGGCTTAGGTATTGTGGTGATACAGTAAGGAAAATTCAATTTGAACTCTCTAGAACCAAGGTCCTAGATCTGAAGGTCTTTACTTGGGATAGAGGTCGAGGATGATGGTGTGGTAGAAGTTGATGGACTGGATTATTTTGTGAATGTCGATGGGTCAATGTATTTGGATAAGGTGGAAGATGAGGCTTCCCGATTGATGGGTACCTGGTGCTCAGTAGTGGCTCGCAAGTTGGTACAATACTGAAATGGATCAGGATCTCTTGGGATAGTGATCTCAGTACCATCAAAAGGGATTTTTAGGTATTGGTGGTATGTGGATGGAATGGCCTTTAGAGCCTGAATCCAGGGGCGACCAAGTAAGATATTATAGTGTATGTCATGATCCAGGACCTGGCATGTTGTATCTATGATAATTGGTCCTACCTGGAGTGGAATGGTAATGACGCCTTTAGAAGCACATTCTTCATCATCATATTCCTTGATGATGATGCTCTTGCTAGCAACTACACATGCATTAGAGAAACCAAGAGCTTTAACCAATTTTAGAGAAGAGATGTTCAATCTTGGTCTACCATCTACTAGGACTCGTCTAGCCTTATGCTTGTGGACAAAAAATTTGATGTGAAGGGCATCATTATGAGATGGTTTGGGCAAGGAATAGTCACTGTCTGAAAAGGTGATGTGATGAGGTGAATTCAGATATCCAACCATAGTCTCAAAGTGGTTGACATCAATTTTGGTTGGGATAGACGACTCTTGCAATACTTTATCCAGGATGGCCTTATGTGTGGGTGAGATATAGAGCAATTCAAGAATGGATATTTGAGCAGGTGTTTTATTCAATTGCTCAATAATGTTGAACTCCATTTTTGGGTTTGACTATCTGGTGAATGGAACAAGAATGGTAATATTAGGTTGACGTGTAGAAGGATTTGGGATAGTGAGCTTTCCTTTATGCATGGTGATATTGCATTCCAGGGCCTTTTTAATGGTAATGGTATCAACACATTTATCTTCATCAGCAGTGCAAAGATTGTTAGTAATGGTACCACTGGGATAATTGTATGCTGGACGAACAATATTATATGTCAGACGGATGTGGTTGGCTTGATTGTTGGTATTCATTGTTCTAGATGAGGAAGCTTTGCCATGATCCCGCAGTGGGTTTTTGTGGATGTTATGGTCCACATTAGATGTAAATGATTGACCACCTAACTCAATGGTGTGGTTCTCAATGAGATCTTGTACTAGATTTCACAACTGATAACAAGAGGAAATTTTTTCCCTTTGGCACAGTGGTAATTACAAAATGCACTGTTATCCCACCATGATGGCTTGAACTGACCAGGGTCATAGAGTTTTGGTTCTTCTAGCATTATGATGCCATTTTGAAGAATTTTCTTCAAGACAATTTCAATACGTTCACCCAGAGGGGTGCATGTGTGTTTTTGGAATTGTCGGGGTTGATGCGATTGCCTTTGATTAGTTTGCGCATGATTTATTTGGATAGCGTTAGCAGTTGGTGTCAGTGTAGTTACATGTGCATTTTGATTTTGGACTCCTTTGATTGTGAGTACATGAGTTGTTGCATTGATGGGTTTTGCATCAAATACATCGTCATTTTTTATATGCTTGTTCTTAACCTAGTATTTGATTTTTTCATTTGAGCTACTTGGGTTATTATTTGTGGTGGTATTGATGGTTTTTCCACCATATTTTAATTCACCTTTGGCGATCAAGGATTTCTTGAGTTGAACACCCTTTTCAACAAGGTCAACAAAGGTGGTGCAACAATGGAATTGTAAGCCATACCTTAGCATTCCTAGGAGAGTTTGTACAAACATGGTGACTTTCTCCTTTTTATGTATTTCTACCGGACATCTATTTGCTAGGGTTCTCCATCTTTGAAAGAATGGATTAAAAGTCTCTCCTACATCCTCTTGGGTAAGTCTGCATAAGGAGGCAATGTCGATATCCATGTCAATGTTATAGGCATAGTTTTCAACAAACTTGTTTGCCAATTCATCCCATGTTTTGATTCCCTTAGGCAATAGCGAGAACCATTCTAGTGCATGACTTGCGAGACTTCTAGAAAAAAGTTTCATGAGATAAGTTTGATCATATGCAATGTCCATGCAACTAGTGGTGAAATCTCTTATGTGTTCAATGGGGTTTGTTTTGCCTTTGTATTTGGGAAAATGAGGTACCACATATCCATGAGGAAAGGGTGGCATATACAAGGTTGTGTCAAATGGATACAAACACAAGTCATGT